>CM022539.1:6848978-7312585 GCA_012273795.1 Dendrolimus punctatus
TCTTAAGCCGAAAGTTGACATGTTCATTGAAATAAATAAAAAAAACTTAATTGTTAATCCATTTTCGTTATTTTATCTTTATAATTATATGTTTTTGTGTATGTTACTCAACTCCGTAAACGGCTGGAACGATTTCAATGAATTTTTTTGCATGCATTCGTATGGATCCCGGGATGATTTAGATTCATAATTGGATCCGGTAGGTGGGTCTGGACTCGGGTTGTAGATTATATTTGTTGCAGAACAGAACAACTTCCGTCTACCCCGCAACTTTTATTGTAAAGATTCAAATTTGTTCCAATTAATAACAGCCCATAAGTGTCCCGCGAACGGACAGTATACCCGCCACACTTGTCCAAGGCGACTTGGCAGGCTTGACATATCGGTTATCTCGATGTGTAGGTTGCATAACGATGTTTTCCTTCACCGTTGTTAGCACGTGGTAATTGCGACAATATGCACATTAGATCAGAAAACTGACTAAGTGGTGCATGCGTTCCGGCCGGAATTGAACCCGCACCCTTTGAGTCTGGGACGCGTGCGCTAGCCATTACGCTACTACGACTTCAATTATATGTATTTTTATCTCATATCTATACAAGTTGAAAGACAGAAATGAACCTGCCTAATTTTCGTTTAAGGATAATGGATAGTAACAACAAAATATCTATACCAGCAAGACTGCGCTCTACCGCAGTGGCACCTTGTTTCTTGGTTCCCACGATCCTTGGGACATAATTCACGAAAGTACTGTTCATACAACCGAAGGTGTAATTAAAACCCGTCGTAAAGACCTTCGAGCTACCGTTTAATACACGCGTTGGTATGTTTTAGCTCAGGATAGTCGTAACTCTAACTAGCCATGATAACCGCGGCCTCCGCTCATTTCAGCATTTTATAACAGTCTACAAATCACCGACGAATCGTAAATAAACAAGTCGTTATTTTGATGCCAATTTCCTTGATTGCCTCATTTAAGTGGTGTAGATTTTTAACTGTACCATTTTGCCCCCTCCCCTCAAATACAATAATTTGAATTGAGAAGATGATTTAATTTATTATATAATATACTCATTGAGGAAGATGCCATCACATCATAGGAGTAATGCAATAATATTAACGGCCTCTGTGGTTGAGCCTTTGCCGGCCTACCTCACTTCAACGCAGAGGTCCGGGTTCGCTTCCTGGTATAGTAAATTTCGGAAAGTATTTTCTCCGTTATTAAATATGGTCTGGGTGTCTGGGATCGGCCCCAGATAGTCCGTTGTATAATACCCATAAGACAAGTGTAACTTGCTTAATTTGGCGATATACGATGTGTGTTTGTCTGCCGATTATTATTATTATAAAATATTATTTATTTCACGTGTATATTTATTCACTTACTTTTTGTTTTCTTTTAACACGTATGTATAAAATGTAGCGGGTCCAATAGACGTCGTCCTCTCTAAAACTTAGAAGTCGATAGCAGCGCCTACTACTGGGTTCATTGTAAATCTTCACCAATTTCATCCAGATCGGCCCAGCAGTTTAGGAGGAGTTTAGTGACAAATATTACATTAGAATTTTATATATAAATATAAAACGAACATAAATATGATGATGTCCGCCGGCAGCGTGGCTATAAGTCAGCAGGCCGTGATGGAAGCGGTCGTCTATGGACGTTTGCAACACCAGAGGTGTCACCAACGTGCTGCCGGCCTCGAAGAAATCTTATGACACCCTTTTTAAAAAACCCCATGTCGAAGCGCTGTGGGAAAACCACGGTTGGGAGCACATTCTAAATCCCCACGGTGCGCAAGAGGAACGTTCTAGAGAACCGTTGCGTACAAGAGCGAAGCGGTTCAAGGAAGTGGGGATGAACGCCCAGCCGATGGCGTGCGGTGCGGTGGTAAAAAGAAGACGAAGGCACCATTCTAAACAGTTCCTCGGAACACTCTCCTTTATATAGTCGGTAGAATACGCAGAGAGACGCGAAGTCTCTCCGAAGGCCAAGCGTATCTAAGCCGTCTGTGAGTATGGGATCGTCGACAATGTGAACGGCTCGACGTTGGATACTGTCCAGGGGATTTAGCTGGTAAGCGGGTGCCCCGGCCCACAAGTGTGAGCAGTACTCCATATGCGGCCGCACCTGGGCTTTGTAAAGCACAAGGCGTTGACGAGGCTTAAGGCCTAAGGCATCGTTGGTTACGACCAACCGGATCTTGAATTTTTTCGAACGGGGCAAAACCTGAAAAATACCGCCCGCGCTCCCTTACAATTTTACCATTATCATCATCATCATTTCAGCGATCAGAACCCCACTGATAGACACGCGTAGGTTTAGCCACTTGAGCCCCGGCTTGCCCTCTCCTACATCCGGCCCTGGTTATGGCTCCAGAGACAGGAACCGCCTCATGCGTGCTGTGCTTAACATATCTATTTCTGGCTCTTCACCTATTTACCGAGCGAAGCCTCTCTAGGACACCTAGATGTCGATCGAGGCTCTTCGCTCTTAGACGGTTAACGGATGCCACTATAGGTACGATGATGTTGACTCCATATGTACAAGTAATTTATTTAGTACAGTTAATATGTAAACGTCGATTTAAAAAAATTTAATAATTTGCAGTCATATACGTACATATAATCACGCCTGTATTCCATAGGGGTAGGCAAAGACAATGGATTTCCACTTGCTACGTTTTGACAGAAACAAGTATATGGAAAGAGTATGAACAAATCGCCATTGTCTCAAAGAATGGCTAGGTAAAAAGCACCTATAATAAACGTGTATGTTTGAAGAGATTAATTAATGTTGATTATTGTAGATGAAGTAAAAGATGTATTAAAATTCAAGATGTAATTTTATTGTTGTAGCCACTAACAGATTCGTACTAGGAATATTTTGCAAGTTCCGGGACTCGGATTTAAATGCCGTTGGAATAATTATAGAGTTTATTAGAACTATACAAACACGTATAACACAGGTACAAATATAACCAAAAACAACAAGTCCAAACTTAATGCAGAAGATCGTAATTCAATAAAACTTATTAGATTCCCGATTGTAGTACACAAGTCTCGCTTCGCTCGTGGTTATCGCTCGACTAACCCCTCCTCTATCGGGCCATTGTTTTGTACTGCACAATGCAATATGTCCCCCGGCAACGTGGACCGAATTTCCTGTCATCAGCTTTTACTTTAAAATCCGTACACCTGCTAATGATATTACAATACAACAATAGACGTATGCCAATAAGTAAACAAAAGAAGACGTTCATAAAAGAATTTCAATGCTATTGGTTATTAGTAATAAATATGCTTTGTTTCAGATATGTGTAAGAATAAGCCTAAATGGCGCTATGTTGTTCGTGCCTACCCTGCAAGGGTCCTCGCGTGAAGTTATGTATGTATGTTTCAGATATGCAGGTGGATTTTGTTTTTGTCGGCACCTGAGTTGTAACAATATGAAAATGACAAAATAACTTGGAGTCGTACGAGTATACCACATCTTGCTGTAGATATTGATTACTTCTACGAAACACTTCCTGTTCGTGAACTGCGATGTGTATTTAGCTGATTGTACATAACATGTAATTTACGTAGAAACCTTATTATTTAATACAAATAACTTCCATAAAAAACAAACAGCTGTGGAGTTTTAAAATGGACATTAATAAACGGATTTGTAAATTGCAAGTGAAAGTACTTTCGGTGTCATTTCAAATAACTTATTGCGTGAAATATACAAATATTTACATGCCTAAATAAATTTCGTGAGAAATTCCACGAAACCAACTCACTGCAATGAATACGACGGCTATATGTAATTTACAAATTTACCCACATGAGTGCTGGAGGCGTGTTTTCATTTATTTAGTTCCTGTTTTTAATTACAGATTGTAAATATTATCTAAAACTTCCCATAACTTGTTTGTGTTTATGTATGACGTTCAAGAAGGCACGGAATGGGAAGATATTGAAGATTACTGGGAGTGTAGTATAGTGAAGTACGTGCCAGGTGGTAGGGTATTTGCCCGTCTGGCTGGTGTCATGGATAGTGCAACACTAGTTAAGTCTTTGCATATTGTCTATGTGTCATGGCTGTCGAATTAATTCACAAGTCTGCTGCCGAGACCCGTCTTTTATTCTAATATAAAACGCATATCAGAAAACCCTCCAAAACCACGGCAACCATATCAGATGGCTACCACCCCTGGTCTAAAGTATGTCGCCATAACAACCTTGAGTTGTGTTTCGGCATAAGTGGCCAGGTTCCAGTCGCCCCTGAGAGCAATAGCGCATTTGTAGCACTTTTGGTATTACAAATGCCCCAAAGTCGATGGTAATCCCTCCCATCAATCAGGTGAGCCGTCAGCTTGTCTCCAGAACTCATGCAATAAAAAAAGAATTGTAATGAAGAGCTAAGACAAATTAATTTTTCTTTTGAAAAACTGTAAAATGGGATAGAATATTAGATTGTCGAATAAAGGGTAACAATTACACATAGTTACAATACAATCCCTGCAATGAAAAGTGGTCCTTCCACATGCTTTACAATAGTTGCATCCACTTATTAACTACTAGACTTTTACCATTTTTATATTGCTTTTCTGGCAAACAAGCGGACGGCCTGCTGGTGGAAAATAGTTACCGCCGCCTGTATGCATTTGCAACTTTAGGATAGGATAGGGGGGCGAGATAGAGGGATCAGACACGAGAAATGGAATAGAGGGGATGGCATATGGGATTGGAGTAAGGGAAGGAAGAAATAGCCGTCGGAACTTCTACTCATCATTTGGATTACTTCTAGGATACGCCCGTGATTTCGTCCACGCTCGACTTGAAATTCTCGCGGGATTCCCGGGACACGAAGTACCACAGCTATTTTTTAATGAAAATTGTCGGAATAAGCCAATTTTTATGCACCTGAACAACTTTGAACGCTCCCGGGAAAATTCCTGTGGGATTCCCGGTATTAAGTACGCAGATTTTAAGTGTAAAAACTATCTGTCGAGCAATGAAAACCGCATCAAAATCGGCCCAGTCGTTTTTATAGTGTACTCCAGTAGTTGTTTCTTTGTAATAGATGCGACATTTTTGGAATTTTGTAAAGAAAGAAAAAACATTTATTAAAACTACAACACAAATAAAAAAAATATACAAGCATAAATCAATGAATGCACAATGTAATAGAGTGCAATAAAAAAATTGTAATATTTTAGGTATTGCCCTCCATATAGAATCTAAATTTTATTCATTCAAAATACTTATTCCTATTTCTATGTATTGTACGGCGTATCTATAAATATTCAAATCGCGGTCAAAAGCCAACCCATATCTCAACTGAATGCGTGCTATTATTAATTAACCGAAGGTCATAGTCGAGTGATGGCTTTAACCACCATGAATTAGAGGCTACATTTCTAATAACACCTCCGGATTCTCCATAACAATTCATTAAGCGGAACTCCACCGTTTTATGGCTATAGTTACACTTTAGATAAACATCTAGAAACTCTTCAAATTGTTTTTTTAAATTAAATTGAAATCGTCTTCACAAAAAATGTAATAAATCGTCCAAATATATAATTCTTTAAGGCTCACCGCACACCAGAATATTAATGTTGTTTATATTGCGATACGCAGTCCAAGTTGTGGTAATTTATTGCTTAACTCGTGTTTGTTGATTCGATCCTAATACTGTATACTTAGACAATTGATCTGGCCAAATATCATCAGGAAACCAATCAACACATTTATTCTGCTATTTCATATCACGGCGTTTCGAAGATATTCAAAGTACTATTCTTTGCAAGAGTGTTAAAAATTCGTATCTTACTAAATCTACAATATCTTATTGATATCGTTGTGGTGAAATAATATAGAAAAAAATAGTGTTACCATTACCAGAAATGACGTTAACCGAAAGGAGTATTGAAAATACAAGTACAAATTTAAACATTTGACAGAATACTGAGGCAGGCAAACTTACTATTGAGGCAATAATATCCGGGGATTTTGACGAGTTTATGGTAAACGCTTTCAGGTCGGCACCTGCCTGTTTACTTGAGATTATATTTCAGACACAAATGTTAATTAATTAATATAAAAATATATAAAATATAAATAGAGTAGCAAATTTAAAGAAAAACAATTTTAGCTAGACGTGTTGCTGGGGAGTTTCATGCCACTTCTTTTCCTTAACAGCAATAACACGTTGCGAATCCGTGTAAATAGACTAGGAAATAAAATAAATTTTAATCTATATATATGACCTTCAAAAAGTGTTCTCCAGTGGAACTTATTTTGAATAAAAACTTTTGAATTTGAATTTGCTGAACTCGTGCAAAAAAAAACCATTTTCAAATAAAGAAATGAAATATATAGATTTAATTAAAAATCATATGCTACATATCTAAGTGTGCTCACAACCTTACTGTCAATAGGTTTCATACAGAAGTCAGTAGAACTGATTGATAACCGAAGAATAATTTCCGTTTATTTGAAAGTTCGTTAACCTTTTAAGGTAAACAAACATTGATCAGGTTAATGCACTTACTAATATATCTCAAATAACATTATGTACAAATGTGTGTTTATTGTGACGTTTTCACGCCTTAAATGCGCAAAAGATCGCCATGAAATTTTGGATACACGTTGTCAGAAGTATAGAAATTTCATAAGGTAACTTTCGTCCAAAAAATACTCTTCCCGAACAATAGACGTATATAACCAAAAAGATGGCGCTCGGATCGTGCCACCATTGCAATTCTTTTTTGTTTTTTATTTCCGGAGTTCAGCAGACACTTGATGGAAAGCGGTTACCGTCGCCTATGGACATTTGCAAAGGTGCTACAAACGCGCTGCTGCTCTCTTAAGGGGTTTGGAAACTGGTCACTAATGCCCGAATACAACTCAAGGTTGTTATGGCGACATGCTTTAGACCAGGGGTGGTAGTCATCCAGTCGAGCAAATGCCCTACTACCTGGCTGTGGGTTGTTTTGTCGCCACTTACGACAGGCCGCCCGGCCGCAGGTAATTATATTCTTTCTCCGTTCCTACATGGATAATTCACTAATAAATACATCGTCGTAGCAACGATAACAACATCAGCAATTTTAATATTTTACTTCCACTTTTGATTTTCTAGATAGTGTTACGGGTGTTTATTGTGGGGTGACTTAATGAGTGGTGCGTCTGTGATGGTAACTCCGTTGGATGGGATGACGCACCACTGGCGAGAGCCCGTGGCTCTGTCGCCATCCAGGAGCTAGGCTAGGCTCGACCGCTCGTGAGGGTGTTATACTCTCTTGTAATTACACTACAGAAATCTTAAGTGCTACTTGAAAATAAAATATGTAAAACCTAAACATATTCATAGATGCATCTACGCATCTCCGAAGGTATTTAGTTTACTGTATTGACAGACATTGGCACGTCCATGGACTAATCAGATTTAATCTTACTTATTTTGGAAGCAATAAATTATTCCATGTACATGACGTAACATTTATCATTGCGTCCTTTGAATTAAAATTAAATTCAACATTTCTAAGAGTTATAACATGTCCTTCATATAACATGCACTTCATGACATACATATCCTTTATAAACGCAAGGGAAGTCGCGGGCAAAAGCTGATATAGCCAATGTGGAGAAGTCCGTCAGTGGGGGAACTCCACACATTTCCTGTTATTTCCGTGTTCGAATATTTACGACGACGACAAATCAGTTATCAATTCTATCTCCAAATTGTATTTGGCGTTAAATTCTATTTGAAAAAGACACAAATGAAAGATGACCTTTCTATAAACTGCAGGATGTTTTGGAGACAAGCACGTCGATACTTCGCCTGATAGAATGTGATTCAAACATGCTCTAAAATCTCGTGAAAGAAATAAATGCAATCAGAACTAATTTTGTGTAATACAGTAGTCAATTTTATTATTTGTTATTTTTTTAAATAAGCTTTCTCGTGAAATTTGATTTCTCTGTAATTTCATAAAAGGTATGGCGTCCATTGTTTAGCCTTGCTATAACAACAATATAGCTATAACGAGATGAACTTGAAAATTTTGTAACGTAAAGTAAGTTGTAAGCTTAGGTATTAGTAGAAATTATTTGAGATGATCTATTTTTTAATATGTTATCTAGTCTAGGTAACACTAAAATGTGTCATAGACCACACCTCAGTACACTGGTGACATCCAATCCAAAAACTCTATGAATTTTACCAATTAAACAATATAACTTGCTTAACTTGAGTTTTTAGTATAACATAATTATATCGCGGTAGTATTAGTAAAACAACATAATATGCATTTTCACAAACTTTACCACAAAAAAATACAAAATTACAGCGTTATTGATTATCTCTTACTGATAACGAAGTAAAGCATTCTTAGGAAATCGCTCACCAAGACTCTCGATCTGTGAAATCGCCCTTTCCGCCTAGGATACGTATGACGGGTATACCGTCCATTTCTTTGTAATAGGAAATCCAAAATCCCCCAGTGAGATACATGTAAATAGTTCTTTTAAAAAAGCTTGCAGTTTTATTTTATCGCCTGTCTCTACCTGTGATACATGCCTTAATAGGATCATTATACAATTCGACATTCGGGAACGCTTGAGATGATAAAGATGAGTCAGCTGATTCGAAATTTAATAAACTTCTTTATATCCGCTCGAGGGAGGGCGTCCGTTACATCATGTCATTATATCAGTTATACTGGTATTAGACGGATCTTCCAAATCGATTCAATTGGAAAAAATGTCAGACATAAAACTGAAAGAATATAACGGTATTCAATAACATTGAATGACTCAAGTTTATGTTTATATGGATCATTTTAGCTGATTCATTCAAATTGAAAGACAGAAATATAAGTTTTATTTCAGCATTATAGTTGTACAGGACAAG
The DNA here is from genome assembly GCA_012273795.1 of Dendrolimus punctatus. Classification (NCBI taxonomy): domain Eukaryota; kingdom Metazoa; phylum Arthropoda; class Insecta; order Lepidoptera; family Lasiocampidae; genus Dendrolimus; species Dendrolimus punctatus. The sequence goes on from CM022539.1 coordinate 6,857,887, forward strand.
ATCGCAGCGTAGATTGTCACATAATATTGACAGAAAGTAAGAAAAAAAATATTTGAAGAAATAGCGACGTACTTTACTAACATACAAATAACATATATTGAGAATTTGTACCCCGCATTTTCCGCAAACAAGGTTTGCACTCAGCTTGTTGCTGTGCCGGCATAATATCCGACACAACGCTGATTTTCAGTGCACACCTTCCTTTGGCTTAATTCTAATACGACCCGAATATTTTAATGAGTTTAACTTAAAAACTATTTAATTTGTGAATAATAATATATACGTACATAGAATAAACAGTATAAATATTTTGTGTTTTATTGTAATTAATTAATTTATAATATCGAATAATTATACTAACTATAAACTATCACGTGGCTTCTTATATATAACCATATATATTTCGTGAATAATATCTTTTTCTTTCTATTTACATATTCGAGCATAATTATGTTCTTTTTCACACCACAAACCATAATGTCATCATGTTGTCCTTCAAACATTTTATCACCTTATCACACAACTCTCATTATCAACAATAAATAATAAATTTTATGATAATCAGTTCATTCCCAAAACCATGAATAAAAAACAAACTATCAAGCTTTTTTCACGTTTCTATATTACTATGAATTTATGAAATACTTATTATTTTGGTATCATAATATTGTTACACAATAGCTAAGAAGAAATTTAAACACAAATTCCAAATATGGAATCGTAATATAGGTAAATTTCCCAAGATATACAAGGACAAACTTGACGCGAAATAAAACTGAAGAAAAATAATCATTAAAACTATATGTAACATACAATGTGTAAAATTAAAAATAAAAATAATAATAAAACAACCGCTTATGTTATATACTCATAACCGGAACAAGTGACAGTAAAGGGCCACCGAAACAATTTCACTTAACTTCCATTACTTAAACTTATCAAATCAACAAACGAATATACTAGGTACACATAGCCAGTGAAAGTGAAACTGTTAAATTCTGTAAAAGAAATACTCCAAGTGCAATTCTAAAAAAGCGTACTCAAACCTGCGGTATGTTTGACTGTGTTGCCAGGTACAATTTCCCTTAAATAAGTAACATGGGTAAAATATAAAGTGGTTATAAAACAGCCACTCTTGAAGAATCATTCAGTGAATTTGTTATGTATAGATATGCTGGTAGATGTGGAATATTTTATAGGATTCTATTTTAACTTAACACCTTGCATATCCGTACTACGAATCTGCAAAAATGCCACCAATTAGGCCACATATTGTATCCATGCCAAAACGGAGAAAGAACACCATCTCCTGCAGTTGAACGGCCTATCGTAAGAGGCGACAAAACTACCCAAAGCCAGGTGGTAGTGTATTAGCCCATCTGGATGGCTACTGCCCTGGTCTAGAGTATGCAGCCATAACAACATTGAATTGTATTCCGACATTAGTGGCCATGTTCCAGTCTCCTTTTAACGAGTGGCACCTCAGTGACAGAACCTTTGGTGTAACAAATGTCCATAGTAGTAATATACGAAATACTTAGATTAGTAGCTTTTTTAACATTTAAGCCTGCTGCATTGCGACGTTGGTCAAACCAGAATCCAATGAAACTAGTCCATAACGCCATAGAAAACACGTTACAATGTTTGAATGTGAAGTAAACTTGTTAATGTAAACTAAGTAGTTTACATTAACAAGATAGTAAAAAAACGGAAATTTTGTTTAGTACTTATTATTAAAAAAAAAATGTATTTTCAACATAATACTAAATTCGAAAGTAAAATAAAAAAAAGTAAGTAAAGTAAAATAATAGTTTTTTTATTTATTAATATAAAATGTATGACATTTGTTATCCTAAAGCAGTAATTAACTTTTCCAATCTGAGTTTCATATGCATAAACATGAGTTTTCAATTGAAGACATGAGTGGGTGAAGGTGATAAGTCGCATAATACCAATTCTGAGTAAATCGAGATAAAAGTTTTACTTTTATTTGAAATGAACTGAATTTTTAACACCTTTTTGAACTTTTTATTTTTTAATATGCCTTATATCTATGGTCTAAGGTCTGCAGTCATTTGGTATCGACTTATAACATTCATCTACGCAAAAAAAAGCAAAAAACCGTATAAGCGACATATCACCTTCATCCACTCACGTCTTCAATTGGCAACACCAGTGTGGGAGAGCACCGGCGCGCTTTGCGGAGAAGCGTGACAATTAAGTTAGGTTTTTTAAACACTTTTATATCGACTCCTATTAAATTGTACACTTTTTATAACGAAGAAAGTGATTGAAAAACGATCATTAGGTTAGCGAGCTTTTGTGACCGCCTTCATGGTCGTTGGGACATAATGACCGCAGGCGTCCGCTTGGTTGGCGGCGCTGTTAATATTTAATCAGGCTCCGGGTGCATGTCATTTACAGTACAATCGGCATTTTTGGGTTACGCGATGAAAAACATGTGAAAAGGCGGTACTAGTGACCGCTAAATAAAAATGCAATAGACGTCTGTTCCTTTTGTTTTATTAAATCTTAAATATCAAAAAACGAATTTCAGCTTTCACGAAAAGAACAAAAAAAGTTTTTAAATTCGCTTCGTTTATCGCCCAATGATTTGCTTCATTAGACTTGCTATAAAGTTTGTGTATTAGGTAGTGCAATATTGTTTTATTGCTATACACATATTAATAATGTACCTATATCTATTTGAATTTATAAAACATTATATTTCAAATTTCAAATTCAAATTTATTTAACCAAATTTCTCATTACATGACATTGGTTTAACAAAAGGTTGTGCTAAGGTACGTTATCCTGGTTGTCACATTCTGAGCGAGATATGGCTCCTAAAGAACCCTGCACTAGGCAAAGCCTGTATCGCAGGGGGTCATATTATTTTATATAAACATAAAATGAAACGTTATTAAATAAATATAAGTATATAGTGTGGAAGTGTGAGCATTTGAGTGTGTCGCGCCTGTGTCTGTGTGTGTGTGTGTGTGCGTGTGTGTTTGTGTGCGTGCATGCGTGCATGCGTGAGTGCGTGCGTGTGTGCGTACGTGCGTGTGCGTGTGTGATTTAAGACACAATACGCAGTAGGTCTTCTGTTTGAGAGTACGTAAGAGAATGTAAGAATTTGAATGTAAACTTTTTTGCCTGGTTTGATGTTAATTTAATCATTTCACCTTTGCTTAGCTTCGCTATATTGTTATATATAAAAGGGTACCTGAACGCGGGAAATCGCTGTGCAAAAGATGTTTTGACTTGCGGTATGGGAATATTAATTACTCGACGTTTATTTTCGCTGTTTGGTTTTATGTCTTGTGATAATCGATGTGTTTTTAACGTGACTTTTTGGATATACAGCTGGCGTACACTCAAAACTTCAGTTTCAGTATATAGCTTACTAGTACAATAGCGGAACGGCTTCTTCATCATTACTTTCAGCACCGATCGCTGGGCTCTTTCTAAGTCTATCATTAGCGTGATGCCGGCTCCCCCCCATGAGGTGATACAGTAAGTAATAATGGATTCACACAGAGATGTGTACACCAGCCTCAAAATTTTGTTGTTAGCACATGTCCGTAGCGAACGCATTATATAAATTAATTTTCGAACTCTTTTAGAAAGGTTTTTAATGTGATTTTGGAAAGTAAAGTTATCATCTACTTCAACTCCTAGATATCTGATTGATGTAGTTTGTGAAATCGATTCACAGTTACATGGGCCAAAATTACAAAAGAATGAATTTTACATGTAATCATTTAGGTTCAGAAGCTTTAGTCTTGTGAAACATAATATTTGTTTTATTTAAGTTCAAGTAAGCAGTTATTGTCTAGCATCTTAATTGCATCATTCACTCTGCTTTCTGTTAAATTATATTTATTGTTAAAATTATATTTATATTAATATATGTGTAATTAATTGTCTATTTTCTTTTAATTATATGTATTGTGTAATATCTATGTATTAATTAAATGCATTCGATTTGCACACTATCGTCATACGCTCTTGATTCCTTTCATACAATCCACAGACCGAAAGTAATAAATAAGGCTAAAGTGATAAATACGGCTGCTCTTAATTCGTGTCTTGATACGAAATGACTGTATATGATTTACTTTATGTGTATGTGGTGAACAATAAAGTGTTTTGTATCTATTTTTTACAGCAACTAAGAAATCTCAAAAAATATATAAATTACATTATTATTTTCAAAATTAGTTTGTAAAAGCTCAACTTATATAAGAATGTGTTGCCAGTTGCCGCAACAACGTTGTCGTTGGTGTCAGTCTCTAATCTACCTAATGATCAATCATAGTGTTAAAAGTAAAAAATCGTAACTGCATATTATATATTCATGGCAAAAACAAGTTAAACCTACTTCAACATCGTGCTATAAACATAATATTGTTTATTGTCAAAGTAGATCTTGCAGTATTTCACCTAGATTTGTAAACTAGTTATGAAGGTGTAACACCATCTCTACCATTGTTTCTTGTTGATTTATGTTACATGATTTTATGCAAGTGACACCTCTATGCACGTAGACCACTCATAAATTTTAAAATAAATAAAATGGAATAAATACAAAGATGAAATAAGGTATGTTTGCACCTAACCTGCCTGTGGCACTGGCAGTAGAAATTCAAAGTAATCTATATGACAGACATTATTTTTGTAATAAGCTTCTTTAAATATTAGTTTATTCTGGACTCTAATTGTTTTAATAATAAAAGACAACAGCACGTGCGTAATGTATGATAATTTTAATAGGGGGAAAAACAGATACATAAACAAAAGAACATTTATGTTCCAAATTTAAATATTTAGCACATTTGGTGGCCAGTACCATGCCGCACCTTATTAATAAAAACTATTTGTTGGAAATTCCAACAATTTTAGTACAATTATTTTGACAGCCTCTGTGGGGGCTAAGCCTTAGCCAGCTGAAATCGCCGGAACGCAGAGGTTCCGAAATGAACTTTCTCTTATTTATCTGTCTGGGATCGACCCCAGAGTGGTCAATTGTATATCACCCAACACATGTGTAACTTGCTTAACTTTGAGATATACAATGTGTTTGTCTGCCGGTTATTACTATTATTTTATTAGTATTATTTAGAAGAAGAATACTAAAGAATGACAATAGCGCTGTAAAAAACGCAATTTTTAATTGAACACACACATTGACGTCGCCTGTCCGTTCTTCTTTTTAGACTAAATTTCAATTAAAACTTTCAATCAATTAAAACAAGAATTAAATGTTGGCTCTACAAAGTACCGCAGCTGGGGTAAGAGTATCGCACATTTTATTACATAAAATTTGTTATCATCAGTGAAAAACTAACATTGGAGTTCAATCTTCTTTTTTATCTGGTCGTTTCAAATAATTAAAAAAATCTAGGATATAGCGCAGATTAAGTCTAACAATTTGCTGTCGAACAGCGCAAACCGCATCGTAATCGGCCCAGTCGTTTTTACTGGAATCCCGCACAAGCAGACAAGAAATCTAAAAAAAATGCATCATGTTCTCCATTCTCTCTTCTCCATATAGTGTATTCAAGTTCTTTTTTTTAATACGGCATTTTTGGAATTTTATAATATAGATTCTTTTCTCTGGTATTACATATTTATATTGAAAATTTCTATAATTGTTTAAGCTAAACCTTGCCATCATAGCTCACTGGACACACAAGTCCCGAATTCGATTCCTCGCAAGGTACATGTGGTAAACAAACTTTTCATTACTTATAATGGTCTGGGTGTCTAGGTCCTAGGATCAGCTCCCGAATGGTCAATTGAATTACTTTACAAATCTAAGTTACTTAGCTTGCAGATATACAATATGTTTGTTTGTCTGTCGGTCTTCCGATTATTATAGTTCAAACCTGCCGCGAATTCCATTTTCTTGGTAAAATTACACAAGATTTATCGACAATAAGCCTGTAGAAGGGGTATTTGTTCATGTTCCTATGGTTTTGTATATAGGTATTTATATGTATTAACTTCATTGCGTATCGGCAGAATCAAAACCTCTTGACTTCTTTTAATGAAGATACCGAGTTGTTGCGGAACGCCAAACTACGGGTTTCTTATGGAAAGCGAAATAGGGAGTTATTGCGGAAGGCCAACTATAAAGATCTTGTGGAACGCCAAACTACCGAGTTCTTGTGGAACGTCAAACTACCGAGTTCTTGTGGAACGCCAAACTACCGAGTTCTTGTGGAACACCAAACTACGGATTTCTTCTGGCAACTTAAAAGTAAGATTTCTTAAACAGCTTTCGATTTTCTATACGAATACTCAAAAACTAAGAGTTCTGGAGGAACGCGAAACTACCGAGATCTCTGGGAACGCCGAACTAATTAATTTTTATGGAACGCCGAACTAATTAATTCTTATGGCAACATAAAAGTAAGATTTCATAAACATCTTTCGATTTTCTATACGAATACACAAAAACTAAGAGTTCTGGAGGAACGCGAAACTACCGAGATCTCTGGGAACGCCGAACTAATTAATTCTTATGGAACGCCAAACTATGGAGTTCTTATGGCAACATAAAAGTAAGATTTCATAAACAGCTTTCGATTTTCTATACGAATACTCAAAAACTAAGCGTTCTTGTGGAACGCAAAACGACCGGGTTCTTGTGGAACGCCCAACTACGGAGCTCTTGTGGTAACTTCAAAGTAAGATTTCATAAACAGCTTTCGATTTTCTAGACGAATACTCAAAAACTAAAATAAATCTTGTAAGTATAGATAAAATAAAATAACATTGTAGACATTTTTTTTTTACAAAAAATTTGGAACACACTCTTTACGTTCTCTCCAGAACGTCTTATGCTTTATGAGATATAACGATATTTATACAACTTCAATGTATGACGTGTAAGATAGGTCGAGAAATGGATAGGCTTGGCTTTTCAATTGCGGCTTTGACTAAGTGGTATCGGCTTTAATTTGTCACTTAGTAGCTCCGTCGCCCGTCATTTAAATGCATTGCACTTTTGATTAGATTTAATCCTTTCACTGTAATCTTCTCTGCAAGATTACACATACTTTTCTATTTAATTGATTATGTGTAATACTCGCAATAAACTAAGGGCGGATTTTTCAAGTATCAGATAAAGTTATCAGTCGAATAAATTACAATTTGACTAAATTTAAAAGTAACATAATTAATAACTTCCTGAATTTTACATGACACTACCCGACTTTATTTTTTTTAATTTCAACTTAACACTTGCTTTGTAAAATTGTTACTAAAGTGGTAGTTTATAAGGAAACCCTGTTATTGGTCTTACTTTTTATTGTAAGCGATTCTATATTATATTTGTATATTCACTGTTGGTTTCTCAATATATAAACAAATCAATAGTGAAACAATTCAACTGGTTTATTCATGCAACAAAGTCGTGGTAGCGTCATGGATAACGCACGCGTCCCAAGCTCAAGGGCGCGGGTTCGCTCCTGCTCGGAATGCATGCACCACTGAGATACTTTTCTGACCTAATGTGCTTATAGTTACCACTTTTTTATTGCAGGAGTTCAGCAGACAGGCAGACGGCCCACTTGATAGAAAGCGGTTACCATCACCTATGGACATTTGCAACACCTATAGATGCAAAAATGCACTGCTGTTCTCTTAAGTGAGACTAGAACTTGGTCTCTAATGCCGGACCACAACTCTAGGTTGTAATGGCAAAATACTCCAGACCAAGGGTGGTAGCCATTCAATCGGGCAAATACCCTACCACCTGGCTGTGGGTTATTTTGTCGCCTCTTACGACAGACTTTTCGGCCTCAGGAAATTGTTTATTTCTCCGTTCCTGCACGTATAGAAACGTGCTAACAACGGTGAAGAAAAACACCGTGATGCAAGCTGCACATGTGAGATGACCGATGTATCAAACATGCCAAACCGCCTTGGACAGGCATGGAGGGTATACTGTCCATTCCCAATAACGGGAGGCCAGCGCCCAGCAGTGGGACATTTATGGGCTATTATTATTATTTATATATGTCGTTAAATGATTAATATAAAACATTTACTGTTCGTATTATCTAACTTCAGGTGTGGCTTAGGTTGTCGACCTATTTAAACATTATAAAATAATCTAATTCTATGCAAAATTCCTGTTTTTATATACAAAAATAATCTTCTAAGAAAAAACAATGTATTGGTATATTATTTTTATATAAATGTATAAAATAATAATATGAGTACTTAAATGTCCCACAAATAGACTCGGGCCTCGCATTATGAAGAACGGGGGGGATATATCTATCGGATCTATCCAAGGTGGATTGGCCAGTTTCATACAGCAGTTATCTCGCGATATAGTTTTCGTGAGATTTTTTTTTCACCGTCAGCATGTGGTAATGGTAACAATATTTACATTAAGGTCAGATAAATTCCCACTAGGCTTCGAACTCATCATTTCAGTGAAACACGTTAACTTACTGAGCTACCACGATATTATAATGAAAATTACTAGTTCATTTTAAAAGATATAATGATCTAAAATATGAGTATCCGAACGTCCGGTAAGGTGTTCGGATACATTTTTTTTATAAAAATAAGTCTAGTGCTAAAATAACCACTATGCTGCCATAAATATGTTTTGCACACTTGTTCTTATTATACTTTACGTGGTATGCTATTTAGTTAAATAATATTATTAATCTTCGTGATAATTATTACTGTAGTGGGTTAAAAAAATAAAAATACTTCTGCGTGAAGTGACGCAACGTAGGATGTCGGCCACCCACAGATCAAGTGGTTAACGCTGTTTAAAAAGGGAATAAATAGTCAACATAGCTATTTAATTTTGTCATGGATTCGTAATGTTGATGTTACATGGTACACTTTTGTATTTCAATTTGGATGAAGCAACATAAAAATATGTTGTTCAGTACATTGAACGTAGTCGTGTTCACGACTGTGTCTTCACAGACTTCAACCAAATTTATTCAGTTTGATTGTATCTTGAAATATTATAAGTTTCGTGCTTGTTGTAATTCAAAGGTAAGGCACTGGATAATAATAATTGTTATCATCAGCCAATTATGTTCAAATCTTAGCGTGATTAACAATGTCCAAGTGTAGAGAATAAGTAGGTTTCTATTGTTTGTTTTTTATACAACCGTGAATCCTTCTTAGGTGTTATAAATTATGTCCAAATGCTAGCCCTGTAACGCCAGGGCCAAGTTTGTATGGATTTCGGGTATCGCCTTTATTTATATAGGTTCAAAGGTTTTGAGAAAAATAATGCTCACATACGCAGACGGAAACACAAATGAACATACGGACATGAAATAAAGAGTCTTCGTAAATAATAAATACAAAACCCTGCAATCAAACAAATCATATTGCAAATTCACGACAAATAGGTACGTAGATCATAAAACATAGTCTTGAAGATAGATCGTTTTTCCTCCCTTTGCATGTTAATGAAAGTTATGTTAATCAAAGGCTAGCAAACTATAAATCTCGACTACCACTATTAGTTATTTTCCGCACATTATTTGCATCAAATAGATTAATGACTGCAGTTGTCTCATTTGTAAGGTAGTTGCTTAATCTAATCCGTTTGAGATTGCACCCCATTAATTCCGGTGTTCATTCAATGCAAAACCACCTTCAGCTACGGACGTGCTTTGCTGATAGTTCGATAGTATGCAGTAGGTACATTTTCGCTAAGAGTAATGGGCAAATTTATTTATTATGTAAATATATACACAATTATATTACTTTTAATTATAAGTTTTATAAGCCTATGGCAAAAGCTATATTAGGTGCGAAGGCAGTAAACTACTTACTACATATTTACAGCTATTTAAGGAGTTAACATCAAATTCTAAATTAATATTGCAAGAACAATCTATCTATACCATGATGTATATTACGTTGATCATTACTTTCTTGCTTTTGAAGTGAAACTTTACTATATTCTATTAGGATTGTTTCTGTCACTAAAAAGCGTTACGGCCGCGTGGACGGGGTGGCAAGTATAAGTATACTCGTGGTGAGAGGCACATAATTAGAGTAGACTATGGGTGTTTTTTTTTGTTCCGATCGAATTCAGAATGATAAGATGCATTCATTAAAATGTATCTAAACTAACCAAATCATAATTTGCAATAAACTACAAACAATCGAAATATGTATACTTACATAGTAGAAGTGACACTTCAACGGACAAATGGAAAACCGAATCGCGACAGACAAGTGTAAAAACGAAAGGCACGGACAATTGGCAAAATGAATCGCAACAAAATTTTAACTTGAAGTTTTACGGGCAGATGGTTAAAGTACTTGTCTAATTTAAAAACCTACCCGTAAAACATCGTTTTTCCAAGTGTCCGTTTCACATTTACTATGTGTCCCAGCACACATTTCTATTTATTATTCACGCCATCGAAAACGCCTCTTTAAATAGTGAAACGCACTTATTCACGCGAAAAATGAGTTCCAAAGACGTGAATAGCTACTCATTTCCACTCGGCTTTATTCGTGTACCCTTGTTACAATAAAGAGAACATTCGTTATACTAATATTATAATATGTAATGTCCAACGCAAAAATATAAGACGTGTTACAATTCTATATACTCCTGGATCAAGGAATTGCGCGTGTACCAAAAGCACTTGGCTGATTTTTTAAATATTATTTATTATATCTTACAAGGAAGTTTCTTTGCTCTCTTAAATTAATGAGCAGGCATCAAGATATAAAGGAATGTCGTACGTCATAAATAAAAAAAGTGACATTACGCAAAGTTCAACAGTGGTTAATGTATTCTCGACAGCTTATAACTGTTTTGTACACGAGATTGGATTAACCGATTTGATTCATAAATCAAAAGCATTATTATAATAGTGTTTGTTGTATTTGGTCGGGTAAAGTCTAGTGTCCAATACAATGCTTCTTCTTTCAATATATTACACAGTATCAGTGATGGGTGGTAGCAAAATAGTGAGTGAAAATAACTATTATTCTATGCTAGGGTTTTTAACCGATTTAAAAAAGAGGAGGTTCTCAATTCGTCGGATTTTTTTATGTATGTTCACCGATTACTCCGAGATTTATGATCCGATTTACGTGATTCTTTTTTAGTTAGAAATAGTTGCCATTTGGTTTCCTAAAAATTTAACATACTTTGGCCCCGGAGTTTTTAAGTTATGAACTTTTTTATGAAAAAAAATCCATTCCGTTCCATATGTACACCTATTACTCTGAGATTTATGATCCGATTTACGTGATTCTTTTTATTTCAATGCGGAATAGTTGCCATTTAGTCCCCTAAAAATTTAACATACTTTGGCCCAGTAGTTTTCATTTTATGAACATTTTTTATAAAATTTAATTTCATTCTGTTCCATATGTACGCCGATTACTTTGAGATTTATGGTCCGATTTACGTGATTCTTATGTTTATGCGGAAAAGTTGCCATTTGTCCCCTAAAAATTTAACAAAGTTTGGACCAGAAGTATTCATTTTACGAACTTTTTTTGTTCCCGTTTCTTGGGACCTATATTTTTTAAGGCGCGCGGCACCTTTCTTAGGCGTACCCATAGCTAGCCACAAAAAGTAACAAATATAAAAACTTATACTTATAGTATAAATCAGTGAGTATAGTATTATACTTTTTAGTTTTTGAAGTCGGTTTTTTTAAACGAAGTTTTTTTTAGTATTCACTCGCATAACTTTATTTATATATCCCGCAAGATAGTAAATACAATAAAACAAAGCATTAGTACCTCTAGTATTTTTATATATATTTATTGTATGATATGCTTACATTCATTAGAAACACATTTGACTATGGGCAGAAACCTCATGGGTTTAGTCGTGCCACAGAGAGTCGTGTACAGTACGATTGTTATATCAAAAATAGGAGCAAAGGAGAGCGATTGTAATCATCATTCTAGCGTTTAGTTCTAGTTTGATAATAAAAACAGAGTTATCCATTGATATAACAATATTATTGCTACATCAATGGGGTTATCATTACTCTAGTATATGGTTCTCTTTTAGTCCCAGGTCTGATTCTGATTATATTTGATCGATTTATGGTTATTTTTGGACTTTGATTGCAGGTCCTCTGGAAGATCATTTACAATGATTGGTATTATTTAAAGATGAAATATTTGAATGATTAAAAGATGAAAATGTGGAAAAGCTTTTATTACATAGCCTATAGTAATAAAAATGGTCTTATGAAACAAATATATAAATAAAGATGTTGCAAATATTCATAGGTCTACAGTATACACCTCTATTGGACTTGTCTCTATGGCGTATAAATTCTAAAAAGAATATTATCCTAAAAAACTAGCAATAAGTATGAGGCTAGGGCTGTGACGCTAGGGATTGAAGAAACTTCATATCATGTTACTATCATATTATGTTATCTATATGTAAATCTTAGACAAGTATGCCTGAAGCCTAACAAGTTGAACGACCAAATTAATCATAACTATTAGTGAAATAACTGACAGTATTATATTAGTGAGACAGATTCGTATCATTTCAAAATGGCAGGTGATTAATGAGACACTTTTTGCTACTGTTTCAAATAAATTACAGTTGCACGCTAAGACTAGGAATGTTCCTGATTAAATATTTAAGTAGTAAAATAGTACATAAATTATATTTGTATCAAAAATCTGACAAAATATAAAACCGCAAATTCTAGAAAGAATTTTTCAATTAACTTCTTCTAGTTAGTAGAAAGAAATTACCAGCTGTAAATCTTTGGAATGATAAGATAAAAAAGTATTTGTAAAATTAAATTAGCATTTATTTTATAAGGTTTTAAATCTCATCATTTTGTACAAAGTAAAACGAGTTGACGAATTCTTATGATAATGAATATAGGCTAGCACTCCAAAAATGCATAATTGTTGGGAAAATTTTGAAGAGATATTTATATATATTTAACATAATCAGCTGCTAGACTCAGGCATCGCCATTTTAAAGGGGGAACGAACAGCTAACCCATTACGCTTAGTGGCATCATTCATATTTACAATATACATACTCGAAATCAAACTTCAAATTCAAACTCAAAAGTTTTTATTCAAAATAAGTTCCACTGCAGAACACTTTTTGAAGGTCATGCATATAGGTTAAAATTTAATTTTAATTCCTAGTCTATGTACACAGCTTCGTAACGTGTTATTGCTGTTAAGGAGAAGAAGCGGCAAGAAACTCCCCAGCAACACGTCTAGATAAAAATTGTTTTTCTTTATATTTATTGTTCTATTTTTTATATTTAAGTACTTTTTAAAAAAGATTTTATACAGAATTATGTTACAGAATAACTTTTGAAGAATTAATGGAGTTGTAGCAAACAGTGCATATTCAATAAGACAAAAGCGCAATAAAAGGATAGAAAATAATTATAGTTATAAATATAAAGACGTAACGTAATATATTTTTTTGCAACATATCTCCATATATTCCTTACAAGTACGGCAAAATAAAAACGTTATACTCGTACAAAACACAGTATAAGAGGTTGGAGCGAGCTGTTATGTAAATTAAGTTTTGTCATTTAAATATTCTTCAATAGTGTAGTATCCCTATTTAAGCAAGATACTTTTTATTTTGATTTTGAATTTAGTGAAGGGCAGATCTAACATTTCACTCGGAATCTTATTGAAGAAGCGTATACCAACCCCTAAGAAAGAAGACAATACTTTTTGTAATCTAAAAGATGGCAATATCAGTTTATTACAATGCCTGGTGTTGAAATCGTGAACATCCTTATACCGCTTGTAGGCACTCAAATTATTCCGAATATAAATTATATTATTGAAAATATATTGGCAGGCGACCGTCATAACACCGATTTCCTTAAAGCGTTCCCTAAGCGACACCCGAGGGCCGAGGTTGTAAATTGACCTTACGGCTCTTTTTTGTAAAACAAATATAGTCTCCAAGTCAGCAGCGTTGCCCCAAAGTAAAATACCATAGGACATGACACTATGAAAATAACTAAAATAAACTAGTCTAGCAGTCTCTTCGTCAGTGAACTGCCTAACTCTTCTGACCGCATATGCAGCAGAACTAAGCTTTCCTGAGAGACTAGATATATGAGCGCCCCACTGGAGTTTCTGATCTAGGTTAATGCCTAAGAATACAGTTGAATCTACTAGGTTAAGTCTAGTGTCGTTAAGGGAAATATTAACATCGTATTCTTTTACATTGGGCATAACAAACTTAACACATTTAGATTTATTCGGATTGAGTGATAAGTTATTTACGGTAAACCACTTAGATATTTCGGTTAAGGCGTTGTTTACATCGTCAAAGTTCTGTTTATTTCTGTCTACTTTAAATATAAGTGACGTGTCATCAGCAAACAACACTACCTCACACATATCATTAACAAAATATGGCAAATCATTAATATATATCAAAAACAAAAAGGGACCTAGAATAGAGCCCTGGGGCACACCCAACCCGTTATATTAAATCAGAAAACTGCCAAGTGTACATACGACTTTCTGCGTATTCTGCAGCCTGCCAACGCCTCTCTTTTACTACTGCACTGCTCACCAGCGACAGTTCTTTACAACATTTATTCCGCGTACAACAATGGTTTGGAGGAAACTTCCCGCCAAAATTTTCCATTGCGCTATAAAACTTCTTTGAGATCGGCAATGCGTTGGTGACAGCCCTGGTGTTGCAAACATCCATAGGCGACGGTAACCGCTTTTCAAGTGGGCCGTCTGCCTGTCCATCAGATAATAAAAAAACTAACTGGCTAGGAGTCAAACCTACGTCATTTGAAACGTTTGCTGAGACGAAGAGCGTTATTCACTGGACTACCACGACTTTATTAGATCACTCACTATTCTGTGAGTTAGTATAATGTATAGTAGAATTCGCATAAGCTCGTAAGTGTAAAGTGCCTTAACTTCCACTGTTACATTCAATTAATAATTCATTATCATTTACGTAATAACACTAATCTATTAGGAAAGTAACTCACACGCGAGTTTTGACGGCCTAAGTGAATAATGTCTTACATTTCCAGCTCATCCATCAAAATTAAGAGTTGAAACTTAGAACACACCTACTCATTATAATTTATTTCACCTCAATTATATTAAACGTTCCTTTTACTGTTTATTAGTTTTAGAAGATTTTTCTTTTTTTAGGGTTCCATAAACATTTTAGTAAAAACAGAACCCTTATGTAATCGCCATGTCCAGCCGTTAACATAAAAATGTTCCCTAATGACTTTCAATGTAAATGATGTCCCTCCTATCCTTTAACTTTTAAACTATGATGTGGAAAATTCTGAATCAATCAATATGGTAAAGTTAAAAAACGAGATGATACCTATAACTTAACATATGCTTATCGTGTTGCTATAAGAACTCACTAGTTTGCTGTGACTCACAAGTTTGTGTCCTGCGGCCAGGCGGCCTGTCGTAAGAAGCGACAAAACAACCCACAGCCAAGTTGTACTCTACTTGCCCGTCTGGATGTCCACCACCACTGGTCTAGAGTATGCCGCCATAACAACCTTGAGTTGTGTTCTGGAATTAGTGACCAGGTTCCATTCTCCCTTTAGCGAATAGCAGTATTTGTAGCACCTTAGGGATTTCAAGTGTCCACAGGCAATGGTCTTCGCTTTCCATCAGATGGGGCGTCTGCCTGTCTGCTGAAATCGTGCAATAAAAAAGTCAAAGAAATTTGACTGAAATTTTATTAACACTTCTGTTCATGGTTACGGCTTTCGTCTGATACCTACTTTGCTTGAAGTTTATTCTTAAACATGAATATGCATGTCATTTGCTAGATACAAATGGCACAAAATGCTTTTTGCAAGACAGTGTTCATACTACTATAAACTATACATAATCAGCCTGTGGTTACTACTACCTTTAAGGCCAGTATAATATAAGTGTTTCTCACCTCTCCGTCTGGTAATCTCGGGATCTGAAACAGATAAAGCAACATTAACAATAGTCCATTTTGCTACAGAACGTACCTATCTATGTAAAATAGAGCAACAATGTCTCTAATTGTCTTCGCTTTGTATGCACTGCAGTGTTCCTTATGATGGGAACTATTTATGAAGGCAATTGTTCTGCGAGCATTTTAGTTAAATTTAACATGGTAACAGAGATTAAGAGACTATGGTGTCTAATTTCGTTACACTCGAGTAGATTTGAATCCGATTAAATCCCTTTAATTATATTTTTCTGCATAAATGTGCATATTGTATCTATAAAGAAGATGATAGTCAAATCAACTAAAAAAACTCTTTTTAATCTTAATTGGTAGCAGCTATCCAGTCAAACAATTCGCTATCACCTGGTATATAAGTCAGTAACGTTTAGAAAAAAAACCATGCCAATGCCTGTGAACATCCATTCGACTGACAGATGGTCAAATATTCGTTGTCTCTGAAATTGAATCTGTCTCGAACAAATCAAGATTGCCTCAATATTGAGCCAAGTTATATCTTAATATAGCATAGTGAAAGTTGTTAACTGATAAAAACAATCATTCACACTTAAAAAGCACTTTAAAAAACCGTTTAACATAATAACAGTGGTATTATTTCCGCATTAGTCTTATCTATAAACTCATAAGAATCCTCGCAGCGATTCGCTAATGTGCAAGTTATACGGCCAATTTAATATGAAGAACATACAGTCATGTATTCCATATAAACCCATTAGCTAAACAGAGCACGGTGTGCATATAGAAGGTATTGTTGCTTATTGTCGTCATTGTAGTCATTGTGTGTATGACATTTGATATTCACATATATGCATTTATTTTTTATTCTCTCAATTATTTTATTGTAAAGCTGTGAAAGAAACAGGCACAGGGCCTATCTAATTATTTTATTAAGAAGCTGGCAAGGAAACAAGCAGATGGCCCACCTAATTATTTCATTTGCGTAGCTGGGAAGGAAACAAGCAGACGGCCTATGTAATTATTTTAGTGCGAAACTGTGAAGGCAACAGGCAGACAGCAATCTAATTATTTATTAAGAAGCTGAGAAGGAAACAAGAAGACGGTTTTTCTAATTATTTTATTGCGACGCTAGGAAGGAATTAGGCAGACGGCCCGTCTAATGGAAAATGGTTACACGCCTACAGGCGTTTGCAACACCCGGTGCGGAACTGACGCTTCACGGTGGAATAGAGGGGTTGTAAACAAGATGCGATGAAGTAATAAGACAGGAGGAATGGGACAGGAGCATGGGATAAGGGAATGGGACAGATAACACAAGATAGGGCAGGGGCAGTGTGCTATTAGATCTCTCTCATCGTACGAAATACGACTAGCTTAAGACTATCGGTATGACGCCAATGTTCTGTGAGAGCGTAATATAACAGTGACTGCATTTAAATGATTTTCATTTGTCTGAATTAGGTGTATTATGTTTGTGTGTGTTTAAGTCGGTCCCGGGATGGTTTGATTCACAATTGAACCCGGTTGTTGGCGCCGCTGAACACCTCTTTAACGGTGGGGCCGATTTTGATGTCATTATATTTTTTCAAGTAGATTCGAGAATGGTTTTAATTAACAGGTCCGGTTGATAGACCTGCTATCGGTTTCTGCCGGGTACAGCTGGTTATCACTAAAAACGATTATTCCTGCCAACGTTAGGATGGATTAGAAAATTTTGTGAAACATGTAGGTTTGTAGTATAGTTAAGATATAAAGATATAGGTACCTACCCAAACAGTTTAAAAGTATTTTGCCCAGTATAAAAATATTAATCGTCTACTTCCGATCACTCCATATTGAAAGTAGTTCTTTGGTACAACCCTTTCATTTTTCTTAACTTGATGTTGAGTCACAGATAAAGTACATGTTACATAATTGTACGTTATACAAGTTTAATCATTTATATGAGATCGAGAAATTAAAAACAAAATTAAAAATTATTAATTACTGTGGCGAAGGTATATCTGACAGAGCAGTCATTACATTCGTAATTTTACGTCGATATGTATGTTTCTATCTTTTCTCGGAACAAAATGTGTTTATAATATGAAAGTGGCTTGTTTTCGGTCTGTTTGCACGCACTTTGTGCTCGTCGTTTAAATATCTATAAATTCTTTATGTTTGCTGGTAGGCAAACAGACCATCTGGTGATAGGTGGCTACCGTCACCCATAGACATCTGCAACACTAAGGGAGCCGATGCGTTGCCAAGCTCGTTGAGACTTTAGGTATCTGTTCACGCACTTTTTGAAGAGCCCCATATTGAAGCACTCTGGGAAAACCTCGGAAGGGAGTCCGTTCCATAACCCGGACACATAGGACAAAAAGGAGCGACCGCCACGTACCGTGGAGGTCGTCAGTGTCCAGGAGTGTGGATGAACTCCCAATGGCCGGCGAGTGGTTGATGATAGAAAGGCAACGTAGGCACCAAATCAAATAGCTTATTTTTATTGTTTTTTTATTGCAGGAGTTCAGCAGACAGGCAGATGGCCCACTTGATGGAAAGCGGTTACCATCACCTATGGACATTTGCAACACCAAAGGTGCTACAAATGCGCTGTTGCTCTCTTAAGGAGACTGGAACCTGGTAATGCCGTAATTCAACTCAAGGTTGTTGTGACGACATACTTTAGACCAGGGGTGGTAGCCATCCAGTCAGGCAAATACCCTACCAGATACCTGCACAGATAACAACTTAACAATAACTTAAAGTACAGGATGTGCAGCGCACCCGGGCGCTAGATCGTGACTACACATCCAACAAGCATGAGTCCTTTATTCTTCATAACAAATAAGAGAATATGCAACAACAGTATCAAGCAGTTGCTATTTAGCATGGTTTATATGAGAGTTATTGTTCTGAACGTGTACCTAATGCTTCCGACATCATATAAAAATGGCAGCATTTGCACCCGAATTTTATTTTCAGTAGTAAAACATAACTAAGCATCAATCTTGACTGCGCGTCTACTAAGGGTGCCAGGGTTGCACACCGACGCTATATGGACTAGAGCCCCCACTGTGTATAATGTGAATAAATAAATTAATAATATTTTACTTTCAATTACAGTGATCAAATTAAAAATATAGCTTCCGCGGAATATAGGCAGTGAATGTAAAAAGCTATAAATAAAAGACTGTGACACTTAAATCTCTCAAACGTGACGTCACTTAGCATTTTTTCACACGAAAGTAATGGTTATACATTTTATCGAAAAGTCTCACGTATTCAGCTGTTTGGTGACAAGCAAAACGCGTAATCAATGGCAATAATAAATACCAGCATGCGTGCCCAATTCATGTCAAAGTATGAATTAGTCATGAGATGCTTGTTCATTGAGTTTACGCTTCGGTTAGACGTAATTCGAATTTTAATTGATCAAAACTTATCAGTTATGTACTACACGAAGCCTATCGAAGATATTAAGATAATTAAGAAAGAGTTTCGATTCCGATTTTAAAGTTTCATAACTTCAATAAGTACGTTGACGGCCTACCTAATTGATGGAAACCGATGACTGTCGCCTATGAACATTTGCAACACCAGAGATACTACTGATGTGCTATCGTTTAAAGGTAAACTTACACAAAGCTATTAATGCTGGAACATAACTCAAGGTTATTAAGGTGGCATACCCTAGACCAAAAATGGTAGCCATCCTACATAGCTGTGGGTTATTTTTCACCTCTTGCAACAGACCGCCCACCGCATGAAATTCTATTATTTTCCTTTCCTGCACGAATAAGGAAGAAACTCTTGTGGAATCGTTAGTCCGTCCACCGTCAACTGGTAAAGTATATATTTTATACTGCATTTAAATATATTTTTAGTTAAGGTAGTTAACGAAATCAATATATAATAAACTAGCTGTCCCGGCAGACCTTGTCCTGCCGTGAAGAAACAAAATTTAGAACCCGAGTGCAGCGCCATCTGCCGGGTTTATTTGTGAATCTAAACCATCCTCGAATCCACTTGAACACACACAAAAAATTCATTCAAATTGGTCCAGCCGCTTAGGAGCAGTTCACTGTCAACACACGTACAGAAGAATTATATATATAA
The DNA here is from genome assembly GCA_012273795.1 of Dendrolimus punctatus. NCBI lineage: Eukaryota > Metazoa > Arthropoda > Insecta > Lepidoptera > Lasiocampidae > Dendrolimus > Dendrolimus punctatus. The sequence continues at coordinate 6,877,949 of CM022539.1, forward strand.
ATATTATATAAACGGGTATAGATGTGCATTACACTAGCTCGAAACAGTAAATCTCAGAAGTTATAATAAAAAGGAAAATGTATATTTGAAATGCATTACTGGTGGGATACCAATAGTTTTAAAACGATATATGCCGAAGGCCTCGCTAAGTGAAAAAGAAAAAGCAGGAAACCGGTAACGCAATCGGAATTTAATATTCGGAAGAAGATAACTGGCGCGATAATTTTACTATAAAAATAAAATGCATTATATTGAGTTCATGTTCTCACGACTTATAATTGATGTTATTATCGCTTGGTGTTAATCTCAAATGCTACAAAAAACTGTGAAAATTTATGAAACAATGGCTGCATACTTAACACAATACGTGAGACACTCATAAAGTTTTGCGAAAAAAAAATATTTTATAGGTAAATATTTTTTTATTAAATATTTCCAAGTACTCTCTTCGTGTTTATACAAAGTTTCATGCGTTTGAACCAGTTTTGGAAATACTTTTACCGGTCCGTTGCAGACACCTCGTTTACAGCTTGCTCGAAAGCTGACATGCATCTTCCAGTGATGAAAATTGTACCTTTGAGCAGATTTTTTATGTTCGGAAATAAAAAGAAGTCACACGTTGCCAGATCTTGGCTACAAGAATTTAATTTAGTCATGACAATATACTTGAACAAGAGAGAATGAATAGGAGTCTGCCATTAACGACAAAAGGCATTTGAGAATAAGTCTTAGTAAAAATTTTTACATACTAAACGCATACGTATTATCGCGAACTCGTATAGAGGTAAGAAAAGACGAAGAATCAGCAGAGGCAGAGGCATTTGTTGTGATTCTGCCATTAATTTTATCCATACCTATCATGTTATGGTGTATGAAATCCACTAACATAATTACAGAATGATGTTAGATAGTACATATTTACAAATATATACTAGGATCTGTTAATGAAAACCGCATCGAAATCGATCCTGTAGTTTTTGCGTGAATCACACGCAATTCATTCATATGGCTAGCAAGATAATGACTGCACAATAATTTATTGAAAAAAAACACGTCAGTTAGTTTTTTTTATTCTTCCTAAAGACTTAGCCACAACTTGGCTATGTCGCCTTAATAATTAACAATCAATATATATTTAAATAAGGTGGCGTGTGCAAGTATATTTTTTCGGCAGAGTCTAATAAGGGCTCTCCAAAATGCTGTTGCACCAGCCTGTATCAAAAAATTTAGGCCATTTTTATCAGGCTCTTACAGCTAATTTAATAGCTAGGTTTTGACGTAAGCTATCAATAAAAAAAATGCATGACGACAGCAGCTAGATAGACGACCCACCTGATGGAAAGTGGATATATACAGGATCAAAGATACTACCAATGTGTAGGCCGCTCTCTAACGGGAAGGCCGGGCACTAAGGCCGAATCACAACTCAAGGTTGTTATGGCGGCATACTCTAGACCAGGATGGAAGCCATCCAGACGGGCAAACACCCTACTACTTGGCCGTGAGTTATTTTGTCGCCTGATACGGCAGGCCGCCTGGCCGCAGGGAATTATTTTCTTCTCCGTTCCTGCACGGAACGAGAAGTTTTTTTAAGATCAGTTATTACAAAGTGGGATTGTTCTTTTTACTTTTTTTACTAGGGAATTAGCGTTTACGCACAATGTATTTTTCCTTTTAACCTAATTATTATGTGCTCTGCCCCGCTCGTTAGTCAAGTCCGATCCTCGTTAGGAAAAGGGCACTTAGGAATTCAAACGTGCATCTTTAACTAGATCACTTTACATTCCGACAGTCTGAACAAAAACCTCTCATTAATATTGATTGTAGATAATTTCCCTTCGTGACTGCGCTATGATTTATAAAGCAATATTTCACACCTTAAGCGACAATTTAATTGGCTCCCAGCACTTGTTTGTTGTGCTTTGTACTTAGTTTTTATCAAAAGCCCGGTATCCACCCAAGAGGAATCCAGCGGCCGCTGTAGTGTGTACACAACGAATAACGTGTGCTATACAAACGCAATATCGTCGGCGTCAATGCAAAACCTTGTAACTACATTTTTAAGGACAACTTTTTTCGTCTAAATTGTCATATATGCATATTACATGTATGTGTCAGCTTCTGCACTGACACCGACGGTATATACATCATATCTTTGCGCAGCTTTAGTGGATACCATGTTATCATAGAACAGATAAAAGCTATATTATAGAACTAGTAGTATCAGTGTAAATTCGTACGCGTCGCTATGGTCAAGTGTTTTTATTGTAATGCAACGGGACACCAAAAAAAAACGCGATAGCTTCATTCTTTTGGCTTACTCTTTTATCCAACAGAATTAAAAGTAACCTAAATATCTATAATGAAATTTTAGAAGTGTTATTTATACTTTAATATAATGAAGGTACTTTAGTAATGTGGCGGTGCCGCATAAAAGAAAATGTTTGGATTAATGTTTTGTTCTATTATTAGGAATTCTTATCGAAGTATAATAGGAAATTAAGTATTAACTTTAGTACAAAGTTATAATTATTTATGTATTTTCAAAAAAATAATTTTTTTTAAATATATAAATATTTTTTTATAAAAAAAATAACATTATTCTTTTATGAAAATACATCAGAAATAAAATACATATTTAATAATAATAAAAAATTTTTAAATCTTGCGGATCACCGCCAGCGGGGCCTCAGGTCCAAACTACCGGTGGTTTGGGCTCCAGAGATAGGAACCTCCTCACAATTCGTGCCGTGTCCAAGAGTGTTATTGATATATTGATACATAAGCCGCGAGCAGAAGGTGTACCAATGACTACTTACTATATTGTATTTTATTACTTACTATCATTTATATACTCATGTAATTTCTTTTTTATTGCCGGAGTTCAGCAGACAGCCCTCTTAAGGGAGACTGGAACCTGGTCACTAATGCCGGAACACAACACAAGGTCGTTAGACCAGGGGTGGTAGCCATTCAGTGGAGCAAATGCCCTACTACCTGGCTGTGGGTTGTTTTGTCGTCTCTTACGACAGGCCGCCCGGCCGCAGGAAATGGTATTCTTTCTCCGTTCCTGCACGGTACCTACCGAACTCCGTTGTGAATTGGACAATGTTTGTTCGCAACTGAAATAAGACAATTCTCAAAGTTCTTCGTGTTTTGTTGTATAATCTCGCCCTAACAGTAGATAAAGAAAACTAGATATATATAGTAACATAAACGCATTTACTATAGAAATGCTAATTTCTTTGCGTCGACGTGTCTAATTTTACAATTGATCAAAACCCACACATTGAAGCGAGGAATTCTAGCACCCTGCATTCTATTGATGATTTATAGCACATAGTTAAAGTGTCGCAACGTAGAGATCATAATCGTACCTTAACGGCTTAATTGGAGCGGAGCTTCAGAAGCTTCGTGGTAATATATTTCTTTTTAACACTTTCATAATACTGCATGCATATATTATCAGAAACCGTTTTAAATGCATACGAATGTATTGCAGCAATATTTAAGTATATAATTCGAATAGAAACTGCCTCCTACATATTTTTCAACTACACAAACATGAAGCGTTTGTATATCTAAAAAAAATTGAACCCAGGCTTCTTTCAACCAACAGACAAACAAACTTGAAGTTTTAGAAAACGAATACTGGGCAATTTTCATTTGCCCTGTAATAAATTTTTACTATAATAAGAAAATCTTCAGTTACATGACTAGATGCATTACTAGATGCATACATTTGATAATTTTATAGATTTTTGCCATTTTATCATTCAAAATATTTTTTTTTGAACAAATAAGTCGACATTAGAAAAAGAACTTGTTAACACTTTCAAATATTGATTAAGTCGTCTAAGAATATTGATATAGAGATATGTTAAAGTATAGCAAATATCTATCATTATATGCGTTTAATGTCTAAAAATAATTGGGCAATTTCTTACTATATTTTGACATTACGGGCCTTACTTATAATAATCTCGTTAATAAAGGATTAGCCATCTCTTAAATAAGAGACTTATAAGCCCCTAATCAATGGCTGTATCAAAAAAAACTTGCCATCTTGCCTCTTAGCAGTAACTTAAACTACCTCTCGATGTTGGTTATTTTTTACAGTTATTTATGAGTTACTTTACCACGTCCTCTTATCCTTAAGAGGATGGTAATGGGTAAGATTTTCGATAATCAATTGCTGAGCAGTTTCTTAAAATTTAACAAACGATTATAAGTAAGGCCTTACTTGTATAGAGCTTATGTCAAATTTTAACTTATAGTAAGGTAACTGACCTGTGGGTAAAATGTATAAATGGTCCGTAAACATTTGACAATCATTTAATAAGGTTTGATTTCAAAAATGGTGTGCTTTGACGTCTAACAATGTGCGTAAATACCATACCAAAATATTCTTTATATAATTATGCTTCTTCTCTTCGTGTATATGTAAGCGGATAGACTGATCCTGGAATTACTTATATCAAAACCTGGATTCAGTAGATGGCGCTGGAATACATACATACTTTCATTTTTCAAAGCAGGATAGCGTCTGCTAAGTCCACTGGTATTGCATAAAAAAGCAATGTACAATACCTAAATTTGTACCAACACGGGCGTAAAAATACTGAACTATGACGCCATTATGAATTTTATGATTTTTATATTTCCATGCTATATTTAATTTTATAGAGAGAACTGTTATGTTACTTTCACTTGGGCGTTTAAATCACTTGCATTTATTATTTATCACGAATCACATCATAACAATGTCTTTCTACAGGAAATCCGTAATGGCAATTAGAAGCAAGATCATTAATCACTTGAAGGTACAAAAATGTAATAGACGTGTGATATAGGGTTGCCATCCTACCTTTAGATAAAATTTGGTTATGAAGAAAACACAAAATAGACATTTTGACGATTTGGATCGTTCATAGGCAGTTGAATTACAAATAAAAAACTACTAACAATTACAATTAGTATTAAAAAATGATATTATTGAAATAATGATTTTTTGACAAATAAATCTTATATAAATATATAAAGCTGAAGAGTTTGTATTTTTGAACGCGCTAATCTCAGGAACCACTGGTCAGATTAGAAAATTTCTTTCAATGTTAGATAGCCTATTTATCGAGGAAGGCTATAGCTATGTATCATTACGCTAAAACTTACAGGAGCGGAGCACCAATGAAGAATGTTTAAAAATCAGGTTTGAAAAATTTCACCAGACCTCGCGGCACAGCTAATTGTACATGTAATCTTTAACCATTGATAACGTCAGTTTAACACAGTAATTTAGTCTACAATTTTCTAATATAATATAACACTATAATGGTTGTGTGATTTTAATAAATACCATAAATAATTAAATTAGTAAAGTACTGATGTGTGCGGTACTTCCAGTCAAACAGTTTCCTTGTCACTTCCGTTGATAAAATCAAATTATGAGAACTGTTTACTAAAATACTGATGTGTGCGACATTTCCGGTTAACTACACTCGTAAACTTGCCTTTTTTCCATTTCTTATGATACAAAACCTGGCGGGAGTGGCGCACTTCAGTGTAATTCTATATCAGTCAAATGTGAGGACGATAGTGTGCAAGTTTTCAGTCGAAAGAATAATACATTGAACTAATTTATGGATTGCAATGCTGGTTTTTATTTCTGTACATTTTATATATTATTTCCATTATTATGACATTATCACATAGCTATAATCACAGAGTTCAGAGATCAGAGATTCAAATTCTAGAAGATAAAATTGGTACTGTAAAGAATTCGAAGATATTTTTGAAGTGAAAGTTTTCTTGCCCTTCTTACACGGTCGATTTGACCGTGTTAGGGCTTTATTTATTTAACCAATTTATTCTGTAAAGTTGCATATAGTAGATCACTTTTCGAAAAATAAGATCATAAAGAAGTTTCACTTCTTACGTGTGTCACACACACATTTTTATTTAACTTAGACGGATTATCATCTCAATGAGTCAGTTGATTTTAACTTATCCCGCGTACAGCGAGTCTTGACTGTAACCGTCGCACGTTACTGTAACCAAAAATCATATTGTTACGGGTTCCAGGACTCGAATTTAAATGCCGTTAGAATTACTATAGAATTTACTAGAACTATACAAACACGTATAACACAGGTACAAATATAACTGAACACAATCAGTCTAAACGTAATGCAAGATTCAATAACACGCGCAAAGTCCTTCACTCAATGGATTGTCGAATGTACACAAGTCTTCCCTCGCGACTGGTTATCGCTCGACTGCCTCACCCCTCCGTCGGGGCATTGCTTTATATTGCACAAATAATATATGTCTGCTCGACCGCGTGGCCTGAATTTCCAAGAATCACACCTGGCTAATGACTACCATAAAGATTGCAATACACAATGGTCTCTTTTCTAATTACAATTTTTAAACACAAAGTAAACAAAAGAAGACCAAATGCCGAAAGGTAATAAACAGTGTATACTTAGCTCGCTCACAAGGAGCCGAAAAAGTAAAATTCAATATCGGCGTAAACACTAGAGCACGTGATTGTATTCGCTCCTTACAGTACGGCTCGCAGGTGAGTATGTGGCTTTAAACATTATTTTAGTATACAAGTCATACATTTCCTACATGCAGTCATCATAATTGTTATGATCTGCTTAATGACCAAGCTTATAAGAGCTGACCCTCAAAGTACGTATGTCAATGTTACACTAAATTATGATTGCTGCTCAAGAATAGATTTGCTGTAGCGTAATTACCATGGAAATATGCGTGAAATCACGATTTTCAAATTAGGCTTTCAAAACTATTTTATTGACGTTGAAAATTTCAAAGGTTGCAAATCGACTAATGAGGCATTTTTTAAATTCTCAAATATGTTGTTTCTTTTTAAGTGTAGTTAACAAACAGTAGTGTAGTTACCGACTACTACAATGAAATTATTAACATAATATAAGATGCAAAATACAAGATTTTACAAATTTGTTATTGTATTTTTTAATGTTTTTTAGAAAATATTTTTTGCTCTTTAGTTACTCTTGAAATCGGTCTCTTTTTAGCAAGAAAACTCATATTTCCACTTTTAAGTTACTTGTATGGATCCAACAACAATTTTATGTGAAATTATTCTGAACTGTATTGAATCCAACGCGAAAAGAAATATCAAAATTAGTTCAAAAACTTATAGCTGATAAACCGCAATTTCATATTTTTGTCTGATTTTAATAATTTTCTGCTATATCTTCGAAGCTCAAACTCCAATATCATAAAATTTATGTGAAACCATTTTAAAACTTTACTGAATCTAATGTAACAAAATCGTAAAATCTACAAATAAATAAATTAAAAATATGGCTGATACATTAAACGGAATTTTAACACGACAAATTATGAACCTTCCTCCTGTTTTTGAATGGTTAAAAGTCTCTTTTTCGTAAGTCTACATTAGCTTATATATGCTTTTTTCAATATTTGCAACCAAAGAAGCGTAGTTAATCGAGCGAAGTGGTAAAACTGGTTCAAATTAGCTAACCTCTTAATATAAAGTAGAATTTAACGCTAAAGCTCGCGTTCATGCACTGTTTACTTACCACAATTAAAATACCATTTGGAATACAATCTACACGGGAATTAAGACTTACGCGATTATAAATAATGCAGTTTTAATACCGGTTTATTAATTTGTAACATTTTTTTATATCTAAAACAAAATGACGAATCTATCCATGTACTATGATGGTAGCTCATAAAATGTCCTAATGGTGGAAGTGATGGGCTCGGATCTCCTCAGTTTTCACTCCTCTTGTCTGTGATGTATTGGCAAGTTTCACGTATCGATTACCTCGATGTGCAAGTTTTTTACTTCACCGTTAACACATGATAATCGTGGCAATGTACTCATATGAAAGGTCAGGTAAAAACACCTGAAATAAACGTGTATGTGTGAAGATATAATGAAAGTAAACGAAGCGGAAAGTGTTATTCAGGATCCTTGCAAGTGGAAGTGCATCGTCACTGCCTGCCTCTACGGGACTCATAGTTACTAATACCTATGTATGTATTTGTTTTGAATATTAAGGTTAATAGGGTTAATAAAATTTAGAGTATTTTAAGAACAAAGGTGTTTTTCAAAAATAATAAAATTAAGTATATACGAAGACTAAGTGATACAAAATCGTAATTTTCGAAAGTGAAACTTCCTAGATTTGTCTAGAATGATACAACTATATTGACGGTAATAATGTACACGAATATGCACATTTATACAACAATATAGTACGAAATTATTATACACAAGGTAGCAGTATAGTATATTATGCATAAAGTGAGGCTTCTTAATCTGGTAGTAATATTATGTATGTACTAGAGTTTGCCCCGCGGCTGTACCGCGTATCAAACCCTAATAATAACAAAGAAACTAAGACACAGTCTAGAGATAACTGCCCAGCAAAATATAGAGATGAGTCGAAGGCGCCCTGATTTGAAGTAATATTACGAATGACATGCTGTTTATAACAAGGGAGGATTTGTTTGCAAACTGGAAAAATGCGATTGCAGTGCCATCTATTCACCTAATACAATGATATGAAAACGAAATCGTTTATCGGGATAAAAAGGATCTTAAGTGTCGATTCGAGGTATAAGCCATCTCTGTATCGAATATCGTTGATATACGTTCTGTAGCTTACAAAAAGGATACAATTGTAGCGTCATATTTTTCGATATATTCATCTATCCCACGGAAACGACGTCATTTATCGGGATAAAAAGTATCCTAAGTTACTCCCCGAATATGAGCTTGCTCTGTTTCGAGTTCATTTAAATTCATTCAGCAGTATTCACGTGATGCTCTAACAAACAGACAGACAGAATGAAACATTTTATTTCGGAATTTACTGCTCCGAATTATCCCCCTTTCACATTTTTAAACGCATTATACCTACTCGAACCATTCACAAATTTATTATAGTAAAGATAGATAGATAAATTACGAAAGGGCATCAAAGGTTATGAAAGTAATTAATTAATTACGAAGATTCATCTGTACCCAACACTGATGTCCCTTACAACACCTGCAGGAAGTAAAGTAAAGATGCATGTACATCGCACGTACATTTCCTAGTGATGTAAAACTATTTACATACAAACGGCATTCCTATTACGAAGTAAAATTAGCAACAAAATGCAAAACGAGTGAAACTTGCTACTTACTCGATTATACGGTATCGAAATGTAGGATTATAACATTTTATAGACTATTCTATGGCTATAAATAATTGATGGTATATTATTCAATCAAGGTGAGATATTTCTTCGAGTAACCGGTTATGCTATAAGAAATATTTCCAATGTGTTATTATTGGTTTGACTTATGTAATTTGTGCATTTTTAAAATAAGTTTACACCCAGTCTGATAGATATCTATAAATATTCATACGTGAATAAATTATAATACATTTTAATCGATGAATATTAATATGTGTAAAAATAATTTGTCACATTACTTTTGATTTAGTAATAGCGCAACTATGAATTTTAACGATTCCTATACATTGAATTGATAGTATCAAACTACACACAGTGTTATGATGGCTAACGCAGAAGCTTGTCATTTAAATGACGTGCATTTCGAATATGCCTTTTAGCTAGCTAGCTATTGTGCATTTTTTTCAATTACCACGTATAGCTGATTATAGCAGAAAAAAAAGAAATAAAACATGCGTCAAATGAACCAATCGATCTTAGACAAGCGTGGTAAGTATATCGTGCAACTTGTTTGGTGTTTCAGTCATCATTTCCTTCTAAGTCATGTCAAATAATATTATTCACGCCCATAATCGACGAAGAGCTTAAAATTTAGCTTTAGAACAATGTACTAAACTTAAAAGCTAGTTAACCATGTTCCAAATTGAAATCTTTTATCCACAATCTACGATGACAACATTATAATAAGACCATTACTCCGAATGCGGTATGCAAACTGTAAATATCCCGCAGGAACACCCGCCGTTCAGACAACAGGCCTGCGGCTAGTACGCACATAACTCCTAACGGCAGTAGTAATGGTCAGTGTGTAACTTACTTTATGACTATGCTGTGCTAAAATCTTTTAAAAGAAAACGGTTACATGATACATTATAAATGTTAATGGTAAAGGCACCTACTACAAGAAGCGTGTTACATTTATGTGATATATCTATTTATCTTTTACCTAGAAAAATTATTGGAATCGACCGCTTCATTTACTTTTTGTTATTTGACATTGCTGCCCTTCTTATAGCAAACCACTTGTCAGTGGTATATAACTTTATATAACATGGACATTTTGTTAAATATATAAAAGAAGATTCTAGAAACTATCTACAAATTGTGCATGTGTTTACTAAGAAATAAATATTTTCATTTTCATATAAATTTTAATGTATCCAAAAATCGAGCTAGCTATATGTATAGAGTAGCGCCTTGGGATACCATTTCTGCAAGAAAATTAAATTCCAGAAAATGACCATTACCCCAAGTGAAATTAGTAGGGCAAGTCTGTCGTATTTCTTTTATTTTTCTTCTATCTATATTTTTTCTTCTTGCGTTTAATTGTTTGCATTCCATGAACTTTTTACAAGCCCAGTTGAGAATTACAAAAAATAGTTGGGGTGTTGTTAGAATGCCACATCTATTTTACAAATATATAAAGTCTGTCAATCGGGACTGACATAGTTGAGTTTTAACTGCGATTGAAGCAGTGTACATTCGAAAAGGAAATCTCAGATTGACGGACTTTGCGCGTTTTATACACTACAATTTTTTGCTTTACGGTTTGGACTTATTGTATTCGGTTGTATTTGTAAGAACTGTGGATTACGTGTGTGTACCTCTAGTAAACTTTGTGATAATTCCAACGACATTTTAAATTAATATCCCACAAATATGTAACAATATCATTAAGTACATACAAACTACTAATCACTATAAATACAGCCATAATTTTCAACGATACGTAAATCGAAACGTTTTAAACAAGTGTGATATATAATTTTATAACTTAATATAAAACATGTAACGCCTTTAATGATGATTAACCATATTATGTCGTATAATTTAAATGAACTCAAGCTATAATTGGATCACGATGATCACTTTATTAAACATATTATTTATTATGATTATCGTTAAACTATAAAAATATTTTTTGTATGTCTTATATGCTTTTCTAAGCCAGTGATCAAATTTTGATAAAAAATTGTAGGGTTTCTGAGAACGCCGCGTGGGTTTTTGGCCCAAAAAACTGAATATACAAAAATACTTTATGTCGCATAGTAAGTACCCATGCCGGGTGCAGATTTTAAAATCATTACTATATTACACCGCTTTAAAATGTATAAAAATAGAAATTCATTACTAGGAACAACATTCGTATAAAACGTTATATTGAAAAAGTCTTAAGACCTGCATATTCTATTTTCACCGCTTTAAAATGTATAAAAATAGAAATTCATTACTAGGAACAACATTCGTATAAAACGTTATATTGAAAAAGTCTTAAACCTGCATATTCTACATCACAGATTATTCTTGTCATGAATCGACATTGATGAGATCTAGGTAACACAATTAACAAACTATCTAGGAATTAAAGTATACTATTGTTCCCACTTTTTTGTTGAGATAAGAAAGTTGTGGTAATTTCCATATATATTTTTATAACAACATATCGATCGCTTGTTTTTTATAGAACTTATCTTTTTGTGTATAAAGGAACGAATGAAGATGTCTGTATCTCTCTAATATATAAAATTCTCGTGTCACAGTTTTCGTTGCCATACTCCTCCGAAACGGCTTGACCGATTTTGATGAAATTTTTTGTGCTTATCCGGTATCTATGAGAATCGGCCAACATCTATTTTTCATCCCCCTAAATGTTAGGGGTAGTCCACCCCAATTTTTTTTTTTTTAGACGAAATTTTTAATTTCTATTTTTTATGATACAACATACAAAAATACATACAACCCTAGATTTTCAACCCTCTACGATCAACCCCTATTTTTTACCGGGCAGGACGACGTCTGCCGGGACAGCTAGTATTTTATAAATATATTGAATAAATATGTAACATAATTTAATAAATATAAAGTCATCTCAAGAAAGCCGCTTGAGATTTTATAATATACATCTAAAAAGCCTATATCAAGATATCAAATACAAAAGTATAAAAAATTATAATTGTTATCATTCTTGCAATTCACTAAGGCAAGCCGGCTTCACTCGTGCTAGAATGTTATACATACACAATGCTATAGTGTGCTTGTTTTTTTTAGCGAGGAGAAATGCGACTAAGGCCTAACCGCCGCAGGGGAAACGCGGTGAAAGCGTTTGGGATTCGCTACGATGGGGTGACATAAGCACCTCTGAAGAAGCAGTATAATCAATCGAGTCGGGGATACCCACTAAAATCCCCCGTTGTTCCTTATGCCAGGGCTACAGGAAAAGCGGAAGCTCAACCATCTCCGCGTACCCTAGCAGGTACGGTCCCAAAAGCCACATCCACTGCCAGGGGTAAAATATAGCCCCTGCGTCGTTCCTTGCTCGTATACTTGCCTGATGGAACAATCAGATGCGAGAGTGCCCACCTATCATACCTGCTTTTGTTCTCACTCACACAAATATATGTTTACCACTAGTAATGTCCGCGCGCCTTTGTCATTTGTGAAAACTATTTCAAAACAAAGTTTATAAATAAATATAATACTTACTTAAGCTATTCGAGTTCATTAAACTTTGTTTATATAAATAACATCTCATCTGGGAACGAACAAAATCTTTATGCAACCGGGCCGACTGTATTAAGAGGTGACAAAACAACCCACAGCCAGGTGTTAGGGGTATTTGCCCGTCTGGATGGCTTCCACCCCTGGCCTTAGCTATTTCGCCATAACGACCCTGTGTTATGTTTGGACATTAGTGGTCTGGTTCCAGTTTCCTTTTAAACACCGGCTGGAACTTCAATAGCACCTTCTGTGATACAAATCTTCACAGGCGATGGTAACAGCTTTCCATCGGGTGGTCCGTTTACCTGTCTGCTGAACTGCCGCAACAAAAAAAACATCTTTGGCTAAATTGTATACTTTTGGAATAGTGTATTAAACATGGAGCATTAATGATAGAATTCAAATAATTATAATATTATATTATTCAAATAAATATTATAGCTCTATAAAATTCTAATTTTCCCGAAGGATAACTTTTGAAAATATACGTCTAAGTGTCTGCAATTTACAATCTGACGATAAACCTTCGGAAGTAAATTCAGTCAACGGATCTTAGACTACTAAAATTATGGGATGTCTCCGTTGCGCAATTACATTCTATTTACTTGCATTTGATAGGAATGAAGTACTACACAGTATTGAATAGAATTGCATCCATTAGAATCACTCTCTGCGGATGTTTGTGATTTTTCACGAGATGTGAAAGAAGATTTATGGGCAGTAAACGAGCATTATTGCTGTTTATTAAAACGGAAATAAAGGAATTAAATTACTTTTAACAAGATCTTCGCAATTAAGATTTATGCTATTTATAATGGTTAGGCTATAATAAAACTACGTTTTGAGGGTTTTAAGCGCGGTAATTTATTTGATTTTTATTATTCCGACGTTTTGAACACTTTTCAGTAGCCGTGATCATAGAAGACTCAAAAGAATCGATAGACGGAGGAATTAAATAAACTACCGCGCTCAAAACCATTAAAACGTAGTTTTCTTATGTATACATATACTAGTTGCGACAACTTAAGAAAATATTCTTTTAGGTTTGTTACATCGATTTTTTAAATAACACAATGCCTAGTAAACACTCGAGTAATTGGAGGAACACTGGGTATTTTAATAGGTATAGTCCAAGTCCAATCACCATTAGTCCCCAAGCATCAGAGTGATTTACAGATTGGCAACAACTGCAATATACTCTCTAAGACCACTCTGGTGTTCCTTCACTATCTTATACCAGGTTCTTGGGACAATAGTAAATTTAGTTTTTTATTGTGGGTTCACATTTAAACACACACTCGCTTGATTTCAAGCGGTGGGTATTGTCTAAAATGGAGCACACTTAACTAGCAGATTAATATAGGACTTGAAGACAACCAAGGGTAATCCGGAAAAACAGACTGTAGTGATGATAAAAAGGATTTTTTATCCTTTACATTTTATCAAAGTTTCGTATAGTCTGTAGACTCTAAAAGACAGGGAAAATGTAAAAAGAAATAGAGAGTTGATATCAAATTTTGAACCAATTAATATGACGGCAGTCTATTTGTTATATTATATAAGTTAAGTTAACAGATATATTTAATTAGATATATTATAGAAGTCACGTATTTTCTTATCAGTGCTGTAAGTTTTGTTTATCTTTTATTTATCAGTCGATTAGAAAGGGCAGATTCATCGCATATTCTCATTAATTCGATATCCGCCCGCCAGCGCTTCCCGTTGCCATGAAACATTGCAAAAAGCTTGTTTAAATCAATTGAATTATGGGTTTAAATTTCTTTCAACAATTTTATAGAACCGCAAAGAAAATAATTAGATTCTATGCTATTTTATTTATTTATTTATTTATTTATATTAATTCATTAACAAAAAACATTTGTGTCTGAAATATACACACATAGTCATAATTACAATTATAAAAAATAAAAATCTAATTTACAATAAACATTCTTAACTTTACAAAAATATGTCAACAGAAAGGTAATTTATTATTATTATTTAAGCACAAAAATAATCGTCAACTGAATAGAAAGCTTGTTTAAGGAGGAATGCTTTAACATTACGCTTAAAAGATTGCATTTTATATATATTTAGCTTTAGGTCCGTAGGTAATTTGTTGAAAATTTCAATAGCCTGATACGTCATACTGTGCTTTACAACATTTAAAGATGGCATTATTTTATTTTTTAAATCTTTCCTTCTTGTTGCTTCTCTAATTTCTCTTTCTTCTTTTGTCTCAAACTGTGTAATATTTTTTGCGAGATAAGTGAGGGCAACCAGTATATAAAGACATGGGACCGTAAGTATACCCAATTTTTTAAAATGTTCTCGACAGGATTCTGTTTGTGGTATACGAATCATAGTCTTTACACATCTTTTTTGTACAATAAAAGCTTTTTCACAATTATACTTGTAGCTATTTCCCCAACACTGTATACTATATCTTAATTTAGATTCTACCAAAGCGTGGTATACCATTTTAAGGTAGTCCAATTTGACTTCATCACGTAAACTTCTTAGGGCATAACAGGCTGAGCTTATTGAATTAGTTATTGAAGTTAATTCCTCTTTCCAATTAAGACAAGAATCAATATACACTCCCAAAAATTTTGCAACGTCTACTACATTTACATTTTGACTATTTAATTTAACATTGAGTATATCATTTATTCGAGTGGTTGATTTGAATAATAGAATATATGTTTTTTGTATATTAATATTAAGTTTATTGTCAGTAAACCATGCTTGAAATAGTTTCATTAATGAGTTCAAATTTATATTTAATAATTCTATAGTTTTAGCACTAATGACTGCATTTGTATCATCAGCAAAAACTATAAGATTAACATCTGGAATATTATTTTTTATATAATTTAAGACATCATTTGAGAATAAAATAAATAGAATTGGGCCAAGTATTGAACCCTGCGGTACACCCGAAGTTATATTTTGCAGCTCAGAGTTGTACGTGATTTCAGTATTATTTTCAGTGTGTTTAACTTGTACGTACATTTTTCGGTTCTTAAAATAAGATTTAAATATTTTAAGTACAGTTCCTCTTATGCCATAATGTTCTAACTTTGAAAATAGTAATGCATGGTCAATTGAGTCAAATGCTGAGCTTAGATCTAAAAATAATCCAGCTACTTTCAATTTGTTATTTAACTTAGTAACGACATCGTCAACTAAAATATTTATTGCATCCGCTGTACCAACTCCTTGCTGATACCCGAATTGTCTTAAATTGAGAACTTTATTTACATTTACATGACGTACTAGTCTACTTTTTATTACAGTTTCTAATATTTTTGACAATGATGGTAATACTGATATTGGTCTGTAATTTTTTGCTTCACTTTTTATACCTTTTTTAAATATAGGGATGATTTTAGCAATTTTTAACTGGTCAGGAAAAATTCCAGCGGCAAGACAGTCATTACAGAAATTTGCGAGGGGTCCAGCTAGAACCTGAATGTGTTCTTTAATTACTGTGATAGGTATATCATCATATCCGGTTGACCTTTTATTTTTCATATTTTTCACAACATGTTTCATCTCAACATCATCAACTGAATTTAACTTCATATCTGATTCTACTCTTTGCGTATTTTCTCGTAAATATTTTAGTGGTTTATCATTTGTTTCTGTAGAGATATTCATATTAAGATTAAAACATTTTGCAAACGTAGTAGCTATTTCTTTAGGATTATCAATTTGTTTATTATCATTTCTCAACTTATAATTTCCAGTGGATGTCTTTTTAGTATTATTTGTGTGTTTTTTAATTATTGTCCAAATTTGTTTACTAATGTTATTTGCTTTTGAAATTTCGATATTTACTGCAAGTTTTTTAGCATTTCTTATAACTTTTCTATAAATTCTAATGTACTTTTCACGGTAAGTCAAAACACTGTTTTCACACGTCTTTCTTTGGGTTGAGTATAAAAAGCGTTTCATTTTACTAGAAATTTTTATTCCTTTGGTCACCCATTTGATCCCATACTTTCTATTTAGCTTCATTTTTTTGGAAACTATAGTAAAACTATCACGAAATATTTTATTAAATTGTGTAATAAAACCATTTATACCCAAATTATGCCAACTACAATTATAGGTTTTTTCCCGAAATTTAGTATGATTATTTATATTATAAAGTCTCTGTTTAACAGTATAAAAAGTGGTGTCACTTTTCGAATTTGTACATTTTGGTATTGTTAAGTTACACAAAAGCGCACCATGCCCATCTGAAATACAATTATGGTCAATTTCATAATTTTTCACAATGTCGTCAGTCACATTAGTTATTATATTGTCAATACAGGAGCATGATTCATTTCGTTTGAATGTCGCCTCAGAAAATAAACATCTAAAATTATAACAACGTATTAAATTGATAAATTCCTGGCATTTTTTACTATTAACTAACAAATCTATATTAAAGTCCCCACATATAAAGCATTTCTTCTTAAACAAGTAGTCAAGCAGTTTTTCAAACCTATCAAAAAAACATTCAAGATTTTTGTCATCAGGGCACCGATAACAGCAACAAATTAATAAATCGGTCTCTAGATCTCTTACTCCACACGCTTCAAAACTTCCTAACTTATATAATTTATTTACTGCAGACAGTTCTTCGTATTGTCGAGTATTTGCCCCCAATATAAGCGTACCACCCCTTATTTTATTTTCCCTTACATTAAATGTAGCTAGCTTATACCCTGTCATATTTAACAAATTAATGTTTGATTTGTTTAAGAAATGTTCACTGATACATATATAGTCCAAGCATTTCTGCTAACGTTATTCGTTTGAGTTTCACGAAGTTTCTTTATAATACCTATCAATAATCTCTCTTATCCTACTGTTCCATCTGTTATATTTGTGATGTAGCAATGGGTTCAATACGATATTTAATTTTTTGATGCGACATTGTTAGGGGACATACACAAATTATGTACCACAAACAAATTTTATTATTGTTTGACCCCTTCCGGGTCCTTGTCATATTCGCGAGACTCCTCCCTCCCTAGTGTGACATGACGTATTTTACACTTGTACAACCAAAAATTATTAAATTAAAACAGCAATCCCGTAATTATTTTTGTTTGCATTTAAATATTTTTTAATAATTTAAACACTATGCTCATACAGATAGAGTTGGAAATATTTTGAAATATAAAATCAAAAAATTTAAGGGTAGTAGGGGACTACCCCCTGTTTTATAATTTATGGATGGCCCCTTACAAATTGTCAATGACGTTAAATATTGACAGGTATCATAATTATGTATATACAAATAGACGGTCAAACAAAAGACTCACAATTTTATATTTTTACATAATAATATAGATACAATGTGTACACCACTATGTGGTAGAATGTACTGTGCGTCTACAATTGTATAACACCTGTTTAAACTACATACATTCTTGCAAATAAAGATATTGATTGATAATACAACATCAAAAAGCGAAAGAATAATAATCTGCGACATCGTCTGACCAAGAGGAAGAGCTTTTCAGATACATTTTTACAGGGCAACTGTCATTTTTGGTGCACTGTTTCCATGGTTTATCTCAAATTATAATAGCATTCTAACACGAACAGAACATACAATGGCTACATTCCTCTTGGCGCTCACAACAACCACGCTCGCAATCGCATTTTCCCATTCTACTTGCTTGCGGATGTTACAATCATAAACTCAAATGGAATGGGTTACAGAGCGATGACATCATTTATACACAAATGTCATTGCTACCTTTGTAATGTTCTTAATTAATAATGTTCTGTGGTGAACGCCCATTTCACCGCTTGAGATGGGTCATTAGTGACCTTCCGCGGTGACCATTAAGACCGTGGCCCTTTATCAGTCGTCGTCGTCGTGGCTGAAGGAGCATTCTGAGCGCTGTCAGTTACAAGAGGAACGTGCCCAATGTAAGTAACTGTTAGCGTGTCGTTTGTACTTTTCCATTTAAGTCTAATTTTGTAAATACGGCTTCAAAATGATGAAAGCAAAAGCATTATTAGATGTAATAGTTTTCATTGTAAACATCACAAATGCTTACTTAGTTTACAGTTGACTAGATTTTGCCCGCGGCTCCGTTCCGGTTAATGTTATACCATGGGATCCGTACCTTTTTCCAGGAAAAGAGTAGCCTTATAAATAGTTGCTATTTCAGTTTTTAATCTATCTCTATGCCCATTTCGGATTCCCCACCGAATGAAACCCACAGCGCTACAATATGGGATTTTTAAAAAAGGGTGTCAAAGGTTTCTTAGAGGTCGGCAGCGCGTTAGTGACACCTCTGGTGTTGCAGGCGTCCATAGGCGACGGTATCCGCTATCCATCAGGTGGGCCGTCTGCCTGTCTGCTGTACTCCAGGACAAAAAAAACATTATTTTGTAGACATTGTATACGCTTCTAATTACATAAAGCACTTAGTTTATGGCTACCTGGCCAGCTTTTTATTATTGTTTTCAGACGAAACTAAACCCGTTCTTCATCTGACTTTGTCATCTAATTATTTCTAAAAATAATCCATAAAGTACCATATTGTACACAAATATTTAGAAATATAATTAATTGGGCATTTTTGGTTGAAACGAAGTTTCAAAGACCATGAATTAAAGTTCAAAATTATATAACAATATACAGCGGCCAGTATTTTTCGTTTTGATATGCTTTTTTCGCTTAACTCCCATCCGCCGAGTAACGTGCGATAATAAACTACGTTCCAATAAATTCTTTAAGATATTTTACTCTATTAGTAACACTGTAAAGGCTAACGAAGTCTAAAATACTGAATATGTTACACCCACATTGACAATTAATTTATGTAATTCTGACAGAAAAGCGATAGTTTAATCATCCAGTGAGTATTGAAATGATATGTAAATCAAATGCACAAGCCGTTCAATTAACAGCGTAATAAGATATCAGAAAACCTTCATTGCAATTTCCTCCATTTAGCAAAAAGGTTTCTTTAGACGACTAACAACTGGTAGCATAAATATGTTGGTACGTATATTAATTTTGTACGTGAACATAAATATAGGTACATTGGTGATCAACACACAATAACAAGAGGAACCAAATATTACGTATCAGAAGGCTGGTGCCTACCTCGGCCAACGGATCAGTATGGCGATCCAGCGAGGAAACCTAGCCAGCCTTCTGGGCACCATACCCATAGAAGACGGTGATCTGGGCTCAGTATTCTACTTATAGTCTTAAGGGACTATGGGTAGAATACATTAAGTGTTCTTACATTGTATTCAATAGTATGCAATTTTATAATTGTGTTAAATATTACGTATTAACATATATCGTAGTTACTATATGTGATATATGTATGCTTAATTTTGTTTTTGAATTGTGAGGTGATCTAAAAAATATATAAAATTTCTAAAACCTCAAAAATGATATCGAGAGCTTCATAATATATAGGCGTATACGCAAAAATGCGTTTTTTTGTTACTAAAAACTATGCATGTTATGCAAGTTATACCTAAAAAGAAGAGTATCACAAATTTCAGTCTTACACAATCAACTAGTTTAGTTTTATTCGCAATTTTTTCTCTTGTGTAAAACTGAACTTTTATCTGTATGCCCATTAGTTATGAAGCCCTCGATATATCTGTATAATAATATATCGCATCATTTAGTTTATAGGATTAAGGACAAATTTTTTCAATCATCTGAAAAAATTATTATGTACCTGACTAAATTCAAAAGTGATCTTTTTTAAAAGCCGCCTTTGTACCCGCAGTCGATTTTATAGATAAGACTAGCTGTCCCGGCAGACGTCGTCCTGCCCGGTAAAAAATAGGGCTTGATCGTAGAGGGTTGAGAATCTACTATATTTTTCATCCCCCTAAATGTTAGGGGTGGACTACCCCTAACATTTAGGGGGATGAAAAATAGATGTTGGCCGATTCTCATAGATACCGGATAAGCACAAAAAATTTCATCAAAATCGGTCAAGCCGTTTCGGAGGAGTATGGCAACGAAAACTGTGACACGAGAATTTTATATATTAGATATATCGCATCATTTAGTTTATAGGATTAATGACAATTTTTTCAATCATCTGATAAAAGTTATTATGTACCTGACTAAATTCAAAAGTGATCTTTTTTCAAAGCCGCCTTTGTACCCAGCAGTCGGTTTTATAGTCAAAGTCAAAGTCAAAGTAATTTATTTGTTTGAAACATGGACAATTTTGCAGATGTTATGCTAAGTCTTGAGTTACATGTTTCGCCTTGACAGGCATACAAACTTTTTGTAGTTTCGGTTACAAGCCGTTTGTTGTCCTTAGGATTATACAGATTATACGATTTTATTATTGATTATGATGATCTTGTTACAATTTAAACAAATATTTAGTATACAATTATGTCTCTTTTAGTTAATATAAGTATCATAGAAACAATTGATTTAAAATATATAGATATATAGATAAGATAACGTACATATATATGGTAACGGACATTCAAGTTTATCGTTTAAATTACCCTTATGATTTTTTACGGCTGCAACCGTGTCAAGAAATTATAAATATTCCATATGCATAATAATTATTTGCATACTTAACTCGGATAGCTAAGTATACAAAAAACTTAGAAAACACTGTATTCTAAAGTGCTTAGCTAACACTTCCTAACATTGTTTGCGTGTGTATAAACAATTAGTTAGCGAAATTAAAACACTTAAGAATTGTTAACGATCTTAAATTGGTTTTTAAAAATTCAAGAGGTACTTGAAATAAGATTACCGTTGTGTAGTCGAGTAATAAAAACAGCTTAAGGATCCTTAAAGTACTTGTGTTTGGCAATTATGAATATTGGCGAACAGTCTGGATATGCGGCAAAGCGTAATGGAGTACTATTCACATCTGTGAGTCAGAGAACCAGGTAACCAGACTGACTCCCTCGATTTCATCCAGCGTCACGCCGTATGTATGGTTGACGATCTTATACTAACAGGTGGCTTAGAACCTGCGTATGCTATTGTCTGTACAGAGGGAAGTGTCAACAACGTGGAACGTGGAACCTTACTTCAGGGAGTTACCATTTGTTTTGCCGAGGAGAGATCCACTAACATCTCTCCTTGTGGGGTTCACAATGAGTACACGGACACGCTGACTCGCCGGCTAGGTCCTACCCTAGCGGGATTGGTTACCACTGCCGGAATACCCGCAAACTCTTCGTGTTTCTTCCATTCGCCTATAGCCAGGGCTGCGGGAAATGGCTATCGCAAGCTCCGCGTGGGCACTGGCAGGCGCCAGCCTAGACGGCCTCATCCATGTCGTGAGTAACTACACTCTACTAGGCATTGCTTCTTTAGGGCATTTATTTCGCATATAACAACGATCTAGAAGGAACTTGCTGCCGAGGTTTTCTCCTTGCGCTACGACATAGGGTTGCTCAATAAGGACGTTCTTGTTAAGTTATTGTGATGAACTGTAAGTTTCTATTCAAAATATGTTAAGTGAAAAAACAGAAAAATAAAGCGGTAAAATTTATACTAGAATTTCGAAACCATTTTCTGATCTTGGCTAATGAAGGTATGACCCGAGCAAAGCAATGTTGCTATAAGATGTATACAGTCGATACGTTAATAATCAGGTATTGCTCTTCCCGATCTTAACCATAAATGTAATTGCACTTATTTATAACTTTATATCCTTGAATAGCACAGGTTTATTTAAATTCAATTTAAGTATTGCCAACCGGTTCATGTGCGCTTGAACTTCCTATTTTCTTCAATTTATTGAATCTCAAACCTATTCTTTTTATTTTTTAAACAAGAATTTATTTGATAGAACATTATACTAAAAAAAACAAATCTAACATTCAGTGAAAGCTACGACCACCTTTAAAATACCCTGCACATTCTAAAAGTTCACATTTAAAAGTAAAAACAATTCTAACATATTTGTTGTATATTATTATATTTTCTTTCATATAAGTGTGTACTACACACTGTGCATTATACACTGTGTATTATATATACGTCTTAGTTAGCTTTTATAGTATATATCAGTTGATCTACTTAACAACATTTGCTTAGTTTATTCTTAACACAGTTCATGTTATCACACGACGGAATCTGTCCATGGCTAGAACGAAAATATTGTCGCCAAAAACTCAATTCCTTCGCTATGAATTCGCCTCTGTACCTATCGCTGGTAGTACGTGACGATCTTTGTAATGAAAGATAAAACCATTTGCATGGGAAAATGCATTGACCGTGGAATATACTCGAAGCACCTCGACTTTTAACTTTGAAACACAAAATAGACTGCATACTAATTGTCTATATTACGTATTAATAGCACATATTTGATTTTGTAGTCACTTGTCTGAGAATAGGATGTTTGAAAAACAAATCAACTGAGATATATCATTATTTCGGCCTCATAGATTTTGTTTTGGCGTCATAATTTTGTTCAGTCAAGTAATTTATTCGATGAAATTTTAAAAGTAAGATGATAGTAAGTGAGGTGGTTTATACATAATTTTATAATTATGTATATATAATTATTTTATTTATAATTATTTTATAATTATGTATATAATAGATTGTGTATCAAATACCGGACTAGACGGATAAAGGTTAAAAGATAAATACAAATTAAAAATTATCGGCCCGATTTTGCAAGACAATCCACCGAAATGTTGTATGTTGACAAAGAAAAAGATTTCGAAAAAATTTGACTGTGAATTATTTAAATTGTGTTCGTAATACGAATATTAAGCTTGTACGTATGGAAACAAAGACTGGACGCTTACTCTCAAAGCAGCGACCCAGCTTTTATTAGCAGAAAAGAAGGTTTTAGTATGATTATGGGTCCAACGAAGAGAGAGGATGGTAGCTGGAGGGTCCGAAACAGACTCGTAATCAAGAATCTCGTGACCGAGCCCATCATAGTAGGAGAAATAAAAGCTTATCGCCTCCGTTAGCTTGATCACGTAGAAAGTATGTCGGCCGGCTAAAATATTGCTGGAAGAACAGAGTAGAGGCTGACCTGTGTGAACTTCGGGCCGATAATGATTGGCAAGAAACTGCGCAGGAAGAAGAAAACTAGCATCTTCTCGTTTCTGATGCCAAAACTCACTTTGGGTCGCTGGTTCAATGGAGAGAAGTAAAAGTAAGTTGTAATATATCAGGAGATTATAGAAATTAAGTTAAGAAAAATCCTGTTAACTTTTTACTAACTCATCATATCTACCAAGGTAGTTTTTCCTATAATTTTATAGCTAGTAAAAGTTCCCGGTTATATGAAATCAAGACATGAAATTTCCAAGATATATTAGATGCATATCAAGATATCGCATTAAATCAGAAAAGTGAGATGATCTTTTTTCCGACATAGCTTGCACATCAGTTAGATATAACTGAATGACATTCTAATTTATATAATCCGATTAACGTCATTTACTGTAAAGAATAAATCTTACATATCAGACCTTTCCTGGTTTCCCTAATACAGTGCCTTGCTACTGTAAAGACTTAGTTTTGAAACAGGTTTACTTGCATTTAAGAACTTTTCGTTGAAGAAATTCATATTTACTCTTCTACTTTGTTTTCCTCTAGTCCGTGTTTGATTGCATCAGCAAATTGTTAATAATTCAATAATTATCAAATTAGAGGTGGGGAATTTTCGTATTTATGAAGTAGATACGAATTTATGCGATTTTTTTAATATAAATGCGAACATATAAAAATTGAGTATTTTCCGCGAAACAAACAATAACTGATAATTAACTAATAATTTTCATATCAGAGGATTGAAAATCATCTCTTGAACGCCACCGCCAAAGTTATTTTAATGAAAAAACATCACGTTTACTTAATGAGTACGAAGTAATTAATGCAACACTAAAATAAATGGTATTAAAAGCAAACGAAAAAAGCTTCTACTTGCTCGCCACATAACGTTAAACGCGCCACACGAAGCTTTCTTTGGACAGTTATTAAGCCCATCTGTAGCTGCAAATTTGGCTTTAAACCCGGTACTTTTAAAAAGTTTTTCTAAAATTCCTTTTGTTCAGGACACTCGCAAAAAATAAGCAAATAGATAAATATACCCACTTTCATAGGTTAATACTTCAATCGATACACGGAAACGAAGGTCCCAATGCGAAAGACATTGTGCTCGCTGCACAATGCTGCTTTCCATCCTTTGCTACAGCATTACAGAGCGTCTGGAATCCAACCAACAGTGTAGACACAGAACGGTTCTATAGCATGTACAATGTCGTCGTTAGATACCGAAGAACAGTTTTCAAGGACTTGAATGTGGAAATCGCAACTATACTGGCATTTTATTATGTTAATAGTGTTTCTTTAGAAAATATACGTTTTTTTTGTTATAACGATAGGTACTTAAAAAATGCGATGTGAAATTTCCTTATGACTACAAAAATTTATGCGAAATTCATGGTTTTTATTTGCAAAAACTCCGGTACCTCTTCAATGCTATACGTAACTTTAACTTCTGATTTCTTTTCTGATTTCTGAGTTCTTTTTACAATGTAATAAAGAAGCGAAAAAGTAGTTAAAACGTAACTTATGAACCCTTATTTTAACAATTAATATAGTATTATTTTTAAAAGTTTAAGTCTCTGTTCTACACAAACTGAAAGACAAGAATGAACTCTTCTAATTTGACTTAAGACAACATTTTTAAATTGAAATGTGACTCTTTAATTCCTTTGGAATATTAGAAAGCAAGGTGTTATTTTCCGCACGAGCCACGCCACGCACGGCGTGCTAATCATGGCAGTCAAAGGCGGCCCGCGGCCCTCATCCATCAGCTTCCGTGTTCCTCACAGGAGATTATTACGGCGAGAAACTTGTTACTGAACTATCCATAATACGATGGCCACTTATAAGTGGTAAAATAAAAAATACTCAGTGACTTCTACGAAATTGTTTTGTAGCTATCTACTTTGTAATATACAGTATTATGTATTAGTAGTAGGGATGATCCGAATGTGGTTTGAACCGAATAAAAATAAAAATTCGACCGAACTTTTTTATCCGTGCAGAAACGGAGAAAGAATACAATTTCCTGCGGCCGGGCCGCATGTCGTAAAAGGTAACAAAACAACCCACAGCCAGGTGGTACGGCATTTTCCCGACTGAATGGCTACCACCCTGGTCTAAAGTATGTTGCCACAACAACCTTGAGTTGTCTTCCAGCATTAGGTTCCAGTCTCCCTTAAGAGAGCAGCAGCGCATTGTAGCATCTTTGGTGTTACAAATGTCTATAGGCAATGGTGACCGCTTTCCATCAAGTAGACCGTCTGCCTGTCTGCTGAACTCCATCAATAAAATAAAAATTTAAACCAAAAACAATTTTGGGACTTTGAGGCGAATGAGATATGATGTTGAGATGCTTTTGAGTTATAGAATATTTTCGGCAATACTATTCTTTAGAATCATGAAGCCAAATACCAAACAGTAGTTTTGTTAAAGCTTACATATGAGTAATCATAATCGTTTCGATTAAAATGTAATACTTGGATAAAAAGTATAATAACTTAAATAAGCCCCTCCTATATAAGGCAACGGATACACGATTATTTTAATTATTACTTCGAAAATGAACAAAGCTTCCGAAGGACAATCGATAATTAAAATAATTGACATTAAGGTTGAATGTTTCTTTTAATTGGGATTAATTGCACAAAACTCAAGAATTATACTTTGGGACTAAATATAGAATGTTTAATTGTATAATTATCGTGTAATTACGTTTAACAGTTCATTGATGAAGCAATTTAACGTTAATAAAAAAATAATTTTAATATGCCGAAAATATACCAAATATGCACATAGGCAAGTGCCTTATGTTTTTAATTTAAAAAGCGGATGAACATTAAGCTAAGGTAATGACGATGAAATTAGTGTGATTAGTCAATTAAAGAGTAAATTTTGAAGTTCAATTTTAAATGAAAACCAGGATATGCTATCCATATTAATTTATGATTTAAAATGCATCTAATATCTAGATTCATATAGTCATTTATCATTTAGGCAATTTCCTCTCGACCACCAAGTGAAACTTGCACTTTCTTATTTTATGTCCAACACACAGATGAGTCTCTTTTACAGAGGTTTTCTTTATTGGTCGAGTACAGCAGGCAGACTGAAGGCTCACCGTTACCAGATGTAAAGTGGTAACCATCGCCTATAGACATTTTCAATTACAAAGATGCTACCAATATGCTGCTAGGCTCGAAGGGTAATTTTTGACTACAGTTATTATTTAGTCTATAGGAGCCTATACTAATTTGTCATCGCTTCACAACATGTCGCAGCTAGAAGAGAAGAATCAGTGCAAGAAACTCTGCAGCAATTTATCTACGAGTCGTGAGAACTTAGAAAATACTATGATGTTTATATATTTCGGATTCATTTATTTTCTGCAAGTTCTTGTGCATTGTCTTGTTACAGAAAACAAGCAAACAAATATCATTTATTTCATAAATTAAATTATGAATGGTCCCGTTGTTCTTGACAACGGTGGTTATTTTTTCTGACGATAGTTCAGTATCCAATTAGCTACGCTTGTTTTACTGTTTCTGCGAACGGAGATGGCTCCGTTTTAATAGATTTTATTATTGTTTCTTTTCAGCTTAGTTCATTTAACTGTCAAGTTTTTGTACCTATTGATTATCTTTGACTTTTTAAGCAATTTCAGCCATGCAATCAAGGGGCAATTGGACCTATTTATGTAAAATGTAACAAACCCACATAGTGACAGTTTTGAGAAAAAGCCGTTTTTATTACAATTGTGAAAAAAAAAACATTTAGAATATTGTATATTCTAACCTACAATATTCTAAATATTTTTCCAAAATATAGACACATTGTATGCAAAATTTTACTAAAACGGCTTTTTCTCAAAACTGTCGCTATGTGGGTTGGTTCCATTTTGCATAAATAGGTATTTTGCATAATTATTCATGGTATGTATGCTTATATCATCTATTCGTTAAAAAAAAGAGTCAGTTTAATTATGTAATGCAATATGCTATTTTACCATGGAATGATAATGATTTCTTATACCTTGATTTTTTTGTTTTTACCGCCATAAAAATCCTTGTTGGCACAAAGCACACCATCGAAATAGGCATGTACTTAGACGCTTGCTTTTGTGATTTACAAGGACTATACAATCATCTTATGCTGACGTTGAAAATGTCGTGATGAAACCTCCACATCGAGACGTCAATTCGCCTTGAACAAACTTGGAAGGTATACTGTCCGTCCGAATGGCGAGGTACGAGTCCAACAGTGAGACGTGTATGGCCCATTATTATAATAAAAATGAGAACAAAAAAATACACAATGTAAATTGTTGGTTGTCATCTTATTGCACACATATATACATACATTATACATCAAATTATAAGATAAATAAATTATACGAACTTATACGTAAGAGATACTTGTACATAATTATGTACGCCGAATGATAATTCATTGAAATATTACATGAGCTTCGCATTTGTAAGAGGACGCAACTTTATTTTTGGGACATGTGTAGGGGGTCAATAAAAGCTTAACCTCAAGTTTGTGGGGTCGCCACCCTTGTCCCCCGGCCGCCATCTTGGAAAAAGGGGTGAAAACACTTTTTTCGCGATATCTTGGAAACTATGCGTCTTACAAAAAATTTGTATTTTGCCTACAAATATGTTTATATAATTTTTGCCCTAAATTAAAAATTAAAGAAGTTATAAGCAAGAAAGTGAGATTTTTTTTATTCGTTCCTAACTCTTTCCTTTACCATAGAACTTACCAAATTTAACTTATCGAATGTTAAGCAGGTAGAAAATGTTCCCCGTTTTTCCCACCACCTATGAGGTAGAGTCCGTAGGCGCGTTTTTTTTATATGTCAGAGGGAAGCTATGAATCGGATGATTGTTGTTTGGTTTTATAACGCACAATATTATTTGTTTACATTTTAACTAATTTTAAAATTCTTAATTAAATTTTATTTGATTTGTAAAATGTTTCTATAACTTAAAGATCGTTCTAACCTAATAAAAGTCATGAATATTGTAATTTAATAAACGACCAATCAGAGCAGAGCATATGGCTCGGAGCGGGTTCGGACGCCCTCTATACTTTAGTAGTATCTACTTCGGTAGACGGAGGAGTTTTTGTGACACATTTGGTTGGTGGCAACAGGTCGAGTTGGACCTTTGAGAATTTATATATCTAATATATAAAATTCTCGTGTCACAGTTTTCGTTGCCATACTCCTCCGAAACGGCTTGACCGATTTTGATGAAATTTTTTGTGCTTATCCGGTATCTATGAGAATCGGCCAACATTTATTTTTCATCCCCCTAAATGTTAGGGGTAGTCCACCCCAAATTTTTTTATTTTTTATTCAAAATTTTTAATTTCTATTTTTTTATGATACAGCATTAAAAGATACATACAACCCTAAATTTTCAACCCCTAATTTTTACCGGAAAGGACGACGTCTGCCGGGACAGCTAGTATGTATATATATATATATATATATATATATATATATATATAATATATGATGCTTGCGATCGATTAAATGTGGTAGGAATGAAACTCCATTAAAGATCAAGTTCATAGATTGTTATAAATAATGTATGAAGTAGCGTATTTCACCGCTATGATTATATTCAAATAAAATTACGTCAAGAGACCCCTATCGAATTTATATTCGCTTAGTATAATTTGATCCGCTAAACTAGGTACCGTTACGCTACTGATAACTAGGCGTTCACTTGTAACAGAAAACTAAAACGTTTTAGGCCACAGAGCAATTTTTTTTCTAGAACTGCAGCAAACAGGCTAACTACTCACAGTGGAACGTAGTTGCCGTCACCTACGGACATATGTAACACCAGAGGTGCTACTAACGTATGGCCGCCCTCGGAAAGGAAGAACCACAACTCAAGGTTGTTATGGTGGCATACTCTAGACCAGAGGTGGTAACCATCTAAAGGGGTAAATATCCTACCACCTGGCTGTAGGTTGTTTTGTCGCCACTTACGACCAGCCGCCCGACCGCAGGAAATTATATTCTTTCTCCGTTCCTACACGGATAGAAAACTTTCCATTTGGTCGTCTACTGATTTCCAAAATTCGCAATGAAAAAGTCTCTCCGAAGACTGATCTAAGATGTCTGTTAATGTGGAATGGTTTGCTCCTTGACCAGCGTTAACTTATCGAAAAACTGAGGCCAGTTACTAAATCTATGTAAATCAGCTTTGAAGTAACCAGCGCAGACAGTTACACACTTAACAAAGCGCCTCACGTGTCCGCGTTACGGATATTTTAATTTTTAGTTCACACGCCCGTCTCGGCAGTCTCATGAACTCTTTTTAGACATTGCATTGCATTAATATTGATAGGAGACGATTTATATTACGCAAGTGCTGACTGAACTATTTGATTAGGAATACATATGCTGTTAATAAAATCAGTATATCTTAATAACTAACGTATTCACATGGCATTCTAATTTTGTACGTTGGAAATCATTCCAAAAAGCAGTGATAGGCAGAGACAGACACTATCAAATTTTCTTACTTAATGTTCATATTACTAAACTTATTAGATTATTTGCTGACCGTACAGCAAAATGTCTTATGTGTGAAATTCAGCAATCCACGTTAACGTGGAGGATATAATTCCGGTCTGTTCCTATGAAAAAGTAAGCCTAACAATGGGATGTGTGGGAACTGATATTGAAATACTTAGAAAAACCAAATGATATGTAACAAAACGAATTATCTATAGCTCTTACTGCCACACTTAGAATCGTGCAATGATCTGTTAAACCCAAATAGAATAGAAAAGCAAACACTCTAGTGTTCACCACATACACATAAAATAAACAATTTACAGTAGTCACATTAAACAGCAAAAGTAGGAGCAATGGGAGGCCTTATCGTTTAAGAACGATCTCTTCCCAGCAACCCGGGCTATGGATTTTATGAACGAGAGATTCACAAGTATATATGAGACGGTAGTGTGCAAATTAATTACCTGTATAAATTGGATATACACATACTAAATACTAATAATAATAATAACATAATTCTTTATTTTCCTCTTAAGTACACAGTGAATCTTAAATCTAGTAACAACATTAACTAAGAGGCTGGTGCCTGAATTAGGTTATAAAGAAACCTGTGGTACAGGTCACCAGGATCAATCCGTTGGCTACTTAACAGAAAAAAGAAAATATACTAGTATAACTATTCTAAGTAATCGTGTTAGAGTGAGCCCTTCAAGAGCAAAAGTGTGATGTAGTGTGTGTGTGTGTGTGTGTGTGTGAAGGGTAAGTTCGTATATAGCTGATATAAGAAGAAGTGTGTGTGATTGAGGGAGAGTGAATAAGTCAGACAATGTTAAGATCATAATATTATGATGTATAGGAAGTCAGGTAATCGTGGAAGTGACTAAGAAATAAGAAATAACGTTGGTAGTGGAAAGCAGCATAGTTATTTAAGAATATACAAGAGGTCTTCAGTGGACTGATAATCGAGAGTTTTCAAAAACTTAGTAATTTTTGCTTTGCAGGTACATTTATTAAGGGGGTATATGTTTAATATATTATTAATTTTATTATAGAGGAAGTCATCCAGAAAACAGAAGAAATTTTGTGTACGACTGGTACGAAATAAAGTAGTTGTACAAACATCTAGTTTACGTCGCTTATCTATGGCCTGATTAAAATTGATAAGAGAGTGTAAAATATAATAAGTAAATAATACTTATAAAGTATTAAGGTTTAATTTATATATAATTACTTATATAAAAATAAATAAATATTAACTTACAAGTTAGACAATGACACTTCCCTGAAACCTAGATCATTGTTTCTTTTGGTTCGGAGGAACTTGTAAGTTGCATGCAAAAAAAATAAATTAAAACTATCTCCAATTTTAGTATTTGTACTTTCTATCTCGTTTTAACGTTCTCATAGTTGAAGTGAATTGTAAAAAATCTTTTATGGTAAATAAAGTTCTTTAACCCGAACCTAAATAACAAATTTCTTGCTTTAGCCTTTTTTTAAATCTGTATTTCGTATCAAGTGAAATAGTGACAAATACATTGTAGCACTGCTTACAAAAATTAAATTATTAAATACATACTATGTTGTTTCTCTTTTATTAATTTAGATTAAAAAGAGAGAAATAAATTATGGGTATGGTAAATCAAAGGGTAAGTATTGCTATTCAGCGTGGTAACGCCGCCAGCCTTGTGGGAACGTTCCCGGTAAGTGAGGTGGTTTGGGACCAATATTTTATGTATAATTTTGCTCCCTTTTTTATTTAGTTTTAGTGTTTAATTTTAGTTTTCTATTTTATGGTTTAGTTTAATTTTTAAAATAACTTTAACAATAAAAAGCGTTTCAATGTTTGTGATATCAGATTCAATGTCATATTATCATTGAAGACGCTAACTAGCAGTTATAGGCAGTCATTTACATGAATAGAGTTAATCGCACATTTTGGGGCGAAAATCGTATACTATGTACATACATAGGCGATGCATAGAAGAGGTTCAGTGATATACACACTCATATTAGAATTTTATAATCAAGCTTAATAATCGAGATAAAAAATATACTATCTTTTAAGTTACATCAAATTATACATAGTTACAAAATTTCATCAAGATTAATTTAGTTGCTTCGGAGTTTATTCCACTTATACATCGCCACACGAGATTTTGAAATAACTTGTAATAATAATAAATTTGCGAAGATGCCAAACGGCGCAAATATGGGGCCCTGGGGCAAGATGACATATTTGTGCCGTTTGGGGTTGAAACATTAGGCCCGGGGGTCCGTTGGCAAAGAGTTTCTTTAAAGACATGTAATAAACTCTGACACTACCCGTGATCTCATATTTCGCACAACAAATAAGTATTGCCTTATGGGCACGCTCCTCGTTGGCAGTGATCTACTACATAGTGTATTTTAGTTTCGAAATTTTAACTTTGTAAGGGGTAATCTCTGGATCTACTTAACTGATTTTGAAAATTCTTTCACGGTGGAAAGCTACATTATTCCTGAGTGACATAAGGTATATTTGATTGTGATTAATATTTTTTTCTGATTCCCAGCGAAGTGGGCACGGGTCATTTAGTATAAGGTATGAAACGAGTTACTGAAATTTTCATTAGTAATAAAAAAAATATCATTTCAAATTTTCGTGTATTTAATTGCGATATCTTGTTGGGTTCAGAAAATATGAATACGGTTCAACCTTCACCTGAACGATCTCAGTGACACAAGTATTTTAGGTAACAATAAAAGCCGCTGACAGGCCACCAGAGGCCACAGATGGCTACCCACAGCTCGAGATGGTCAACAAATGGCCAACTAAGACGCAGACGAAGCCAACGCAAAGCTCGCGATGGCCACCGGATGCCGCAGACGCAGGCTAACGAAAGCCATTGATAGACCACCGTTAGGAAGGCTCCAATGACTTCAAACCCCGCCGCCGACGGGTGGTTGTCTGTCGAGTAGAAGCCGGGACAAAGAGGTTTTCCTCGAGGCCCCAAACTCCTCGCCGCCTCAAATCGCCAAGAGAAGAAGACCACCATGACGTAACAATAAATTTTTATTGCACTTTAAAACAAACAGCCGGTAAAGCTCTGAAGACGGTACTTATTTGAATCGCAGATTTATTAACGCAAGAAAATTAACTCGATTAATTTAAATAACATTAATACGTAATGTGGTTTTAATTATGGATTTACATAGATATGAATCTATATAACGATATACGACTATAATAGAATTAAATTACATATTTTATGTTCAACAAGATATTATTTCATCACCAATTATATCCAATTTCATTTAGTTTTCAAATTTAAATCATAATTTACTTACAAAGCAATGGCGCTTAGATACTATAAAAAGTATGATTAATGTATTTTAATTGATTTTGATTTAAATTTCTTAACTCAAAAATCGACTTTATAAGTCTATTTTATTACAATATTTTATCATCTTTACCTAAAGTTTTCCACAAATAAAAAACAGAAAGGCTTTGTTTATATATGGTTGTTCCTATTAAATGAATAATAATGTCGTAATAAAATGTCAATTTATTTTCAAAATTTATACAGGAAACCGCATTCTCTATAATAAAATTAAAGCCTTTTATAAAAGCATTTAAATGTAAAAAACTTACCTACTCACACCTATACCTGATTGGTGAATAATGCATTTTTTAGTAACAATATAATCTTATCACTTAATTTCTGATTTAACACTTAACTTTTACTCTAACGCCTTTTGATGAAAATACATTATTGTTCACAACAAAATCAAATGAACGTATTATATATAATAATACACATAAACAAACAGATGATAATCCGACCAAATTAGAAAAAGCGTTTCTAATGCACAAACTTACGGCGCCTTTTGTGACTTTTAAATTTTATCGATCTCATCTCAAACGGTGACTTGAATTGTAATGTCATTTGAAAATACTAAATAACTCACATAATTTAAAAATATAGTATTATTATACATATTTATAATAATCATAATTGCACGTTGTCACTAGGCTAAATAGATTTTATACTGAAATATACCTACAGATGTTCGGTCATTTACACAAATGTTTTGGTAATTGAACAAATAGAGCCAAACCGCACTAAAGAAATTGATACAACGAATTTTTCAACAGATACTTAGCGGTTAGTTACTATTGATTTTATTACCTTTCATATGTTTTTGTAATACTGTCCTTAACTATACGTTATAATATTAATACATATTAAACGTCAGTGTTGTTTTATATGTTTGTTGTTCAGTGTTTTGAGGTTGTGTATTACCTACGAGTTGTAAAGAAACTATTTATTTTCTCATACAACAATTTACAAATCATAAATACTTCTTATGTGAGACTGGTGCCAAAACAACCCACCGCCAGGTGGTAGGGTATTTGCCCGTCTGGATGGCTACCACGCCTGGTCTAGTGTACCACTATAAAAACCTTAAGTTGTGTTCCGGCATTAGTGGCCAGGTTCCAGTCTCTCAAAAGAGCAGCAGCGTATTTATAACACATTTGGTGTTGCTAATGGCGATGGTAACCACTTTCCATCAAGGGGGCCGTCTGCTTGTCTGCTGAACTTACGTAATAAGAAAATATATAAAGGATGAGTACTTGCATCGCGTCAATTGGAACGATTTTTATGGAACACAGATCCGAAATTAACCGTGAAAACCGCAACTTTGGTATAATCTATTATAAGATCTCATATCACATAATAAATCGGCTAAGTGTGTATCAGACCACGCATTGACAAGTTTTAGAAGATGTCTTGTGATAATGTGAGAATGTGCACTGTATTATTTAGCTATGATTAAAAAAAATGGAATCGAAAACATCCCATATCTCAAAAATTACTAAAAGATTGTCTTAAAACATGTTATCGATAAAAATATTTTACGTATGTAAAGTAAATTTTATTTAATTTCCAATTTTAAATTTAGGAACAGTTTTTATAGCTTTGGAAACAAATATTCAACTACGAATTTATATCAAAAGTTATTTAAATATTTTTATATTTGAATAATAATATTCCACATAATTATAAAAAAACAACAACCCTTATGTATGTATGAGACGGTGAACCCAACTCAGTAAAGATAGAATAAGCAGTATTTAGAAAAATATTTTAAAAATGTTGTAATGACTTACAAAACGACAATGATTATTTAATTACAATCATTTTTGCAATTGGCTGCTCTTGTGATTTGAAATTAGAACTGAAGCTATAATCACCAATTAAATACTTAGTAGTTAATGAAGATATTGAGTTTTTACCCGACACTATAAGAATCAGATGCACGCAACTAGAAGATTTAGTCCGTACAAATATTAATAAATGCGAGAGTTGCTCTGTTTGTAATTGTTAATGAAATTTCATAAGGAAATAATTTTTATATTGCATGAAGATATACATAAGTTATCTCTCTTGTCTTTAAAATTTGTATTTCTTAAACGAACTATTACCTTAACTAATATCAAGTTCATATTTTAGCCTTTGTTAAGACAGAAATATGAATAACAGCGTTTTTGAAGAATCAGTATATATTGCATAATAGTACTGGATTTTTAAATTTGTTTTGTACACAATTTTGGCCAAACAATGACCGCAATCAAATGTTTTTTTAATATTAATTATCTAGAAATAATTTTTCTTCTGTTTTTTGGAAATTCGTTTTTGAAAGGTTACAGGGTTAAAATTACCCCCTCAGGTAAACTATATAGTCGACGGGTATCAGGATACCAAGGGCACCCCTTTAGTCATCACGTCGAAGCATCACAGCACAATATTGTATTAAAGGTCCTGTGACACCTCCCTAAAACGCGAAATGACATGACATTATTGATCAATATTTAGTAAGTAGAAACAAGGTTTTATTTTCCAGGGCCCCAAATCTGCTGCTAAAATCCTGTAGGAATG
Source organism: Dendrolimus punctatus (assembly GCA_012273795.1). NCBI lineage: Eukaryota > Metazoa > Arthropoda > Insecta > Lepidoptera > Lasiocampidae > Dendrolimus > Dendrolimus punctatus. The sequence continues at coordinate 6,914,235 of CM022539.1, forward strand.
TTAATTCACTGAAAACATTACACTATTGTGGTTGCTATAAAAGTGCTGAATTAGATTTTACGTGAGACTCACGAAGACTTAAAAAAACTAATTATGATTATGAAGAACACATAATCTACGAAAGTCAATAAGCTAATTTTTTTGTAATAAACAATGTATTTCTTAAGCTACTTTCAAATCAAATCAAACCTCAATACAAAAGAACAAAAAGAATGCAATTAGTTTATAAGCAGAAAGATCATTATCGAAAGTGTTAAAGTACTAAAAATATAAATCAGAAGTGCAAAAGTAGAAAGTAATAAATTAGAAATTAAATAGATGATCTTAGCATTGAGTTAGACGAAACATCTTTTGTCGAAAGATAATTCCTTAATAATTGAACATAAAAACTGAATGAGCAATTTCGTCTACCGATTACGCGTGAGCACATAATTTCCGACTCCAGATCAGCAGTCTTAGGTCAGAAGTCGAAAATAAAACAGCAATTTGTCGAACATTATAAAGTCATGTATTAAAGCGAAAGTGTTGTGACTCTAATAATCTAATCCATTTATAGTGATATACGTCTCTATTCCGTTAAATTAAAGCTTTTGAATCGTATATACAGTAATGTTTGCGTGATCCGATGAACTCGAAAACCAATTTTTGGCGAATCATTATTACGGGCACAGACCGAATGCTAGACGGTACTCTTTTTAGCAATTACTTACCCACTTTCATTCGATTAACCGTGTGAACGTTACTTATGAAGTGGACAAATTGTTATTCTGAACAGTGGTATAAGACTAATATCCATCTACGATTTCTGTAAGATTATAAGTCTGTGTGCAGTAGCATTAAAAGCCAATCATATTTAGTAGAGTACAATCGAGAATCATGAATTCTATGTGCCCACATATAAGTGGAACTAAATTTCACTGAGTTATAGTTACTGAGAAAGTTAGAGGCAAAAGACCAAAAGGCAGATCTTGAAATTATATAATGAAGAGATCCGGACGCTAATTGATCCCGTCTTCTATGCAAAGATTATCTAAATTTAAGTGAAAAGCACAAATTGGCATACGATAACTGTGAGAGTTCAAGAGATCTTATTTGAAGATAGACGGACATTAGCTTAAATCATTACCGGAAGTCACGTCTGTATCAACTTTCCTACCTATATTTTGCTAATACCCTTAATTTTGTCACGTTGAGGTTATAAAATCAATTGCCAGTCGCTAGACGAAGCGCTCTCATTATTTTCACTAGGTGACTCTTTTTATATAAAACAATAGATAAAGTAATCATGTTTTCGGAACTCCACAGGTTATTCAGATACAACTGGAATGTCTTTGACTTTTACAATTTCATGTTACTTTACAATTACAAATTAATAAATTATATTGATTTAGATAAAAGACCGTGTGCAATTACACATTCTACAGAATAATTAACATAGAATAAAAGTTTCGTCACTTGCTAAACTTATCGATGTTTGACACATTTGAATATTGAATACCGTTTAATATCTTAGGCTGGTGTGCACTGACTTTTAACCGATGGTTAAAATAAAATAATCGCCAAAAATGTATGGAAAAACAGTGATTATTTTTGGTTAACCATCGGTTAAATTTCGGTGCACACCAGCCTTAGTGAGCGATCACGATGTGCCATCAGAAAAATATAGAAATACGATTACTGTGAAGAATATAAAGCAAGCGACACTTGTAAAAGTTATTCTGAGAGCATTTATATTTACAGCAATAATTTTGTCCAAGGCATCGGAGCGACTAGACTGGGAATAATTTGCGCATTTACATTCCTGAAGATATGCGACGTGGACTAAATTTAATAGACGCCGTTTAAGGCCAGTCGGAAACCTGTAATGGACCATGTTCAGACCATATTTGTAATGTGCACATTAGTAACATTGCATGTTAAATTGATGCATTAAATATTTTAGTAGCGAAAGAATTAAAAGAGATAGATTTATAAATTTCAAAAATGAATTCTAAATTTCATTATCAATGTTTAATAAAAAGAAACAACAAAATTCCAAACAGCATTTGTACAAGGAACACCGGAAAGCCTTGGTACGAAAACTTTTTGCATTACGTACCTTGTTTAGTAAGAATAAATTTATTAAGATTACATACTCTATGAATTAAAAAATGGGTACCACTTTAACACTTCTACGGGTCGCACTTAATGCTAAATTTTAACGTTTATTAATTTCGTCTAATTTTGGATTTGCAGATATTACAGATTTCCATCAATCATCTATATAATTCGCGAGATTATTGCGTTCTCAAAAGAATGAATCGACTCCTTGAATGTTACTAAAATGTGGTAGTGAATAATACTGGCTTTACTGATTCTTCTTAAGAATCAATATTGACGCTTAAATTAATGAAAAACGTTTCATATTGCGAGCGTGACCCGAGATGCTAGGACAAAAAACGAACTTTCATAGAAATGACAATATAAATGTGGTTGAGAAATCAGACTTAAGTCCAATAAAACTATTGTATGAATGTACTAAATGTGAATCCTATCGTAAATGACCGACTTCATTTCACATCATAATTACTTTTCTCACAGGTCAATTAATATTCAATATTGAAATGAAGCAAAACATGAACGTCTAGTTGATTGATTGATTAATGTTATCGACGCCGCAATTTTAAGGTGTGGTATCATCAATTTTATTTTTCCTACCTATGATGCATTTCTTAACAGTAGCTGACTCGAAAGCGTTATCTAAGAAAATATATCTTCACTTTAATTTCATACTACGTATCCATAGTTTTAGTACCTGTATTCTAAAATATCATTAAATTCTTTAAAACCGACCATCATTAAAATAATCCATAAACGGCCTACTATTGAACTCTGGTTTTCTCGTTACAGGGAAACAGATACTGAGTGGTATTCTGAATGATATATTGCTAAATTTTAACGACATGACGGTGTACCTCAAATGACTACTGCTGGTCCAGACCAACCTTGACTCCCAGGAGTCAAAGAAGAATGAAGACACGAAACCGGAAATTTACAAGCAGAGCAATCTGAATGTTCTATTGAATGCTACTAAAGATAAGTCTTCCACTATCTTAGTCGCTTGATTTTTCTGAATTCATATTAATATACAATAGAAGCTTATCTGTAGCGGATTGGAAGACTTTACACACCAATAAAATCGCATCTTGATAATGATCAATCAACACTACTTGATACCACTGGAATGATACATAGTTGCTTTAACCAGTGAACCATCACTGTCAATTTCAAAAGCAAAATTACATTGCACCTTAATTGAATTTAAAATACAGAGCGCCATTTAGTTTTAGACTTTATACTTGATGTAACACTTCGTACACAGTTCCTAATTTATCACTGATGATCTTGCCGCCTCTTAAACGATAAATGTTTTTGTATTTGTAAACACACCAAGCAATCTTTGTTATAAAATGTTTTTATTAAATAATAGCGGAGTGTGTTTTAGTGGTCGTTATTGTTTTATTGCTCCCGTTAGACTAAAACAAATTATCTCAATCTTCAACAAGAGCTATCTCAATTCACAGCCATGACTAAAAGCTTGTTCAACTAGTGATTCATTCCTATAATATCTTTATCGACTCGATAATTCGACACCAATTAGCCGTGAAGACGTTCAATTGGTAAATGTGCAAATAAATTGCGAGCGATCGCGTGGCAACACAAATAGCCCATTGCTATATAGTTCACCGAATCATCACTTTCTATGTTCGCCATTCACACCCAATAGACCGTCTGTCGGACACTTTCACGGAAACCAGCGTAAAGCGATTTCTTAATCGATTATCGACAAAACGGTAACGTCCATGTAGAATAATTGATGTCGAGTCATAATTTTCATTGCAAAAAAGCACGATAATTGATTTCAAGACTCTTTGAAAATTATATGGAGCTGAGACGCTCTCATCACGGTACTTATGGTTGTGACAATTTTTAAAATGGATAAAGGCAGTTGATTTTTAAAACAGATTACGTATGTATTTTTTTATATTCTATAACTCGTTCTTAATATTTGATACCATTCTTGCTGTTACTGTTATTTAGATCTATAAATTTGCATATTCGAGTCAAGAATATGAATACGTAATATTTTATGTGCTTTGACTGCGTTTACAAATATAGTTTTTGTAAATTGTACTATAAGAGCAATATTGGTAATGACATAGCAAGCATTGTTAGGGTTCTGTTTCCACTTTAGCAGTTAACAACCAAAATCTTTTTATTACTTAACTATTAATAGTCGTAAAAAATATTCTGAATTATAAAGTGGAAAATTCTGATGATGCCAAGAGGGTAGAACAAAAATAATCCTTATAAGGAAAATTGGTTTAGATAAAATATAGTTATAGAGATATGAGGTATTTTCAATCAAATGCATTCTTTGGGTGCCATGCCCAAATAAAAAATCAAACAATTAACATATACTTTAAAAAACACTTCTTTATACGTGGACATCATTTACTTGACCTATTTTTAGGATCCCGATTTTCAATTTAAATTACGCTTTGCTAATCCTATTGAACTCGTCACAACATTTTGTCGTGAAAAATATAGGTTAGCAAAGTGCATATTTAACTTACGAATTTGATACAGGTTTTTTTTATGAACTAAGGCCGCCTTGACACCATCCAAGTACGCTTAGATCGAGTAATTTCGTATGGAATAATCTCATACAAATGACTATACATTTCGGTCGGACACCACCAGCAATATGCATTCGAATATGTAGTTGCTACGATACTAGTAGCGTCCAAATATACTTGGCCCAAGTGTACTTGGATCCTGTCAACGCTGTTTAAGTCATCTGAATAGACTCATCAAAGTTGAACACCATCCGAATATACACCGATCAGTGCACTTAGATTGACACTTGCTACGTCACGAATATCGTCAAGAGTAGCTATCCGAGTGTACACGTCCAAGCATACTTGGATTCTGTCGATGCGGCTTAAAATGATCCAAGTAGACTTGTAAGAGTTCAGAACCATCCAAGTATATTCTAATCAGACCCCGTTGTCTAATTGCACTTAGATTGGCAAATGCTATGACAAGGGTAATGTCAAGTAGCTATCTAGAAGCACTTGGTTCAAACGCACTTAGGTACTGTCAATGCGGCTTAAAGTCATCCGAGTAGACTAGTAGTAGCTATCCAAGTGCATTTGGTCTGGGCGTACTTAGATCGTGTCAACGCAGCTTAAGTTATCGAAATCTTTTGGAAATGTGTTTAATCCTATCAACATTTCACGGTCATAAACCTTGACATAAGAATAATCTCTAGAGTTCAACACACTATTAATAATGCTATTCTGCACATGACAAGGTCAAAACGGTTCGCAAGCCTTTAACATCATCTTAAGATCCTTTGTTTTTAAGCATAATTAGTATAATTACATCCGTTTATGTTTGTAATTTGTCTACATAATTGTCTCATTGAAAATCATTAACTGAAACAAAATAACGGAACCTCCATGTCAATACATACGTGTATAAATATATATGTGAATATTTGTTTATCTTTTCTATTTTTACAGATTTGGGTGCAAGCACAAATTTATGCATAATTAGACATTCTAGATTCATAGATTCACGATGAATCTCAGCCGTTTTGACATAGAACCCACGTTATTACCACCGATGTTGCAGAATAAACTCTTCTTAGTACAATACAAGGAGCTAGAATGCATACATAATTTGCAGCAGCGAGAGATGCAGGTTAAATAATACTTGAGATAGCAGAGATTGTCGTATAGTATAGTAGTATTTACTGTCCACTGCTGATCAGAACTGAAGCAAACTCATTTATTTTAGAAATGGTAATATATATAATAATAACAAATATTAACTAGTCGTGTTGCGCTAGCCAGTTCTCCGTTATCCGCTGGGATGACTGGATGATGGCAGCTACCATAATTTAATGTGTTTAAATATTTCATTATAGAACTAATGGTTCAAATCATTATCGTTTTAACTGTAGTTATTGACTAATTGTAATACAGCAGAATATAAATAAATGCACTTTGATGCTGGCAAAAACAGTTTGATACACTTTGTACATAAAATTATTTTATACGATGTAGATATGTTTAAAAAATAGATTGTGTTACGCCTGTAAGGATAAAACACTTTTCTGACCCAATTTTGTTTACAATACCGCAATTCGGTATATATGCTCGAATAGACACTGCAGTATGATAGCATTTGCAGCCTAGAATATGCTTATGGCATATATAGATAGGGTTTTTCAACGAGGACTTTGTTTTTTATATCACAATAAAACCAAGAATTAAGATGAAAATGATTAAAATTTTATTGTATTAGAACGAGTAAGGTTGGTCTTTATAAATGATAACAAAACAAACAAAAATATCCACCACCACCACGCTTACAGATGTCGAATATTTCATTAAAATTTTCAATCAATTCGCAAAATGGCTGCTTCACTTCACGGATTTTGATTTTTAAGGCTGCAATCGATTCGATTGGCTCTATATACACTGTCTTTAACGTAGCCCCACAAAAAATATTCCAGTGGTATTAAGTCACATGATCGGGTCGGCCACTTAACAGCTGACTTTTGTGAAGTTATGCGATCTGGAAATTTGGTTTGCAATAGATTAATTTTAGAAAAACTTATTGAAAATTTTCATGAAAGAATCAACATTTGCAAGCGTGGACGTAGTGGAGATTTTACGATATCGATTTTTTAAAATTATAACTAAGATATGCACGCGACTTTGTTTACGTTAACTTGAAATGGATTACCGAGACACAAAGTACCGCAGCTATCGTTTCTGTGGAAACTGTGTCGGAATACGCCAATTTTTACCCCCCCAAACAATTACAAACAGTAAAAATATCACATATTTTATTATGTAAATAAATTATATAATAAAATATGTGAAATCATTCCCAGAAAAAATCTTGTGGGATTCCCAGGATAACAAGTAGCGTAGAGAGAGTCATCAGCGAAAACCGCATCAAAATCGGGCCAATAGTTTTTAAGTGAATCGCGAAAAACAAGAAATCTAAAAAAATACATCGCGTTCTCCATCGTTTATATAGTCTATTCCAGCTGTTTTTTTTTCAAATAGCTTCAATATACAGACACGGCATGTTTATAATTTTATAATATTATAGATTGCCAATATCCTTACTATTTCTAATACAACAAAATGTGAATAATTTTCATCTAAATTCTTTCTTTTATTTTAAAAAACAAAGTTTTTGTTGAAAACCCTTTACTAGGCCACAAAATAGTTTTGTTTTCCGTATTCTAAAATTGTAATCAAACTTGAATAACTTGAATAAAATCTAATATAGAATTTGCATCGAACATAAATGTAGCGCCTTAGGATTAGTCTTGTGATGTATTATACTATTTTACGAGGGCCCTCATAAGAAAACGGCAAGAAGGATCTAATTGGTTACCGAAGCCTGTAGACATGTTCAAGAGCCGATGTGTTCATGGTAGCTGATCCATTGCCTCGTCATGACTTTATATATTGTTACGGGCTACATAGGACTCGAATTAAAATGCCGTTGGAATTACTATAGAATTTATTAGAACTGTACAAACACGTATAAAACAGGTACAAATATAACTGGATACAACCAGTACAAACTGCACGATTAAATAACACGCGCAAAGTCCGTCACTATATTGCTCATCGAATCTACGTCTTGCTCGTATCGTAATCCTCGCTTGACTGCCCCTCTCCGCATTGGGCCATTGCTTTATAATGCACCGATGCCATACCTTGCAAGCTTCGACGCAATGCAATAACAACAAGAATTATTTCGATACTAATGACGGCCATAAAACAAGTACAATATCAACATAATGTTTTTCTTAATTACAAATTCTAAACACAAAGTAAACAAAACAATTCCTAAATGCGGGAAGGTAATAATACACTTTGCTTTACGACAGGCAGGTTTGCTTTTTCTTTTGTCGGCATGTAACAATATTGTTAATCCCTTCTTGAAGAACCTCATATAAAAGTGCTCTTATCAAATTGTAGGACAGAGTTCTTTCCATAGCCTGGTTACTGTATGTATGGAAGACAGAGTGAACACCATATACAATAATGTCTTAATGTCCATAGAATTTTGTTTAAGTCACTCTAAAAAAGTATTTCCAATATATTATTAACACTAAGAACGAGTAAGTATGAAATAAAAGTAACAATGATATGCCTTATAATCGAATATTTATTGAGGAATACATTTGAGGATTAAATATAAAACAAAACAATTAGTAAACTGTTTTGTTTTATATTTAAATGTATATAGACATAAAAAGAGAAAAAATCTGGTTTGGTCAATTTTTTATTTCGAAAAGACCATCTAAAAAATTGACTTCAAGTATATTATTTTTGGGAAAAATTGCTTTTGTAAAAACCAACAGTAATCTGCCATGATCTAACGGTGCCGTCGACCCTGTTACCTTCCCAAATCACTATTAGGTCCTAGTAGGAGTGCTTTCTCTGTTCCGAAATCAAAGTCTCAAGATTATCAGGAAACCTAAACCATCGAACTGTGGAGAAAGTGTAAATTTATGCTCGTATTCACTCTAAAAATCTTAAGAACCAGAGAATTCAGTACTTTCATAAATGTATTCGCAAATTGTGTACTGCAGACATATCTAGGACATCAATTATAGTATTTTAATTTTGTTGACCTGTGTTATGTATTTAATATATTAAGGGCCGTTTGCATAATGTTGCTAAAATTTATTTAAGAAACACAAAACGTATTTAACAGAATACAATTAGTGTCTTGCACATCGCAAAATTTGTCGCTAAATATGTTTAAAGAACTGTCAACACGTCTTGTGTAAAATGATTAACTAATTTTATTTATAGGCGATCGTTATGCAAGCGGCCCTAAGAATTATAATTATTGTATGTTTCCAAAATAAATTAAATAGATCAATAAAATGTTCAAAATCAAGAAATTAATTAAATATAGTCTAGACATATAGGATTTAGGAGGCTTTCGGAGTAAACTTTTTACTGGATGAGTATCATTACTGATATTCGTCTTCTATGACAGTACTCCATATTTACGCATATTTATCATTAGTGATGTAATCCTTCAATACACTTAAGGTTAATAAAAGTGACCACCTTAATATGCATTATCCATTCTACCATTCTAGTACATAGATATGAAAAGAATATTTGCAAGGTTACAAGTTACTTGATTATTGCCTTACATATGAAATGATAAACAGATACGATATTTAATTTGAGATACTGTTATCCCGAAAAATTGGAGTCCCTAATGAAGCCAAAACTGCAGGAACAAATGCGCAGAAAACCTTACTTGTGCGGGTTCCGTAATCTATTTGGTAAGAATGGAACCATGCTTTCATTATATAGGCACGAACAAATGGACTAATAGATCAGTACATTTTTCTCGGATAATATTCTATCTGTATGTATGAAATTTGACATAAATGTACTTCAATAAAACTAGAAAATAATTATGAGTGAAAGGGTTATCGCCATATATATAACTGAAGGGGGGGAAAAACTTTGATGCATATGCATTACATGCATATGGCTGTTTTTAACTGTTTACATAAGACTGTGTTTATAATCCAATAGCGTATTGTTGGATCTTAAACACTATAACGATGTTTAATTATGAGATATTTTTGTTTTGAGGAGACGTTATTAGACATAAAAATGGAGTGCCAACAATAATTTTTGATTACGAAGTGGAACATTCCAAAAAGTTTCGACGTTGCTGCTTTAAATAATAATATCCGTTCAGTTGTCTATAAGATGCCTGTTTTTGACTGAATGCTTTTTAAGATTCCGTAACAATTAAATGAAATTTGTGTCTATAATATTAAAAGTGCTTTTTAACTGGTAGGATGAAAATAACACAGCGCTACAAAAAAAATAATTTTTGTTGCCCTGGATATCATCGCAATTTTTTACGTTTTCAAGTGCCCAGATTACGAATATTCATGAAAGTTCTCAATGTGCTCGTATTTTCATGATTTTTGCATATTGAACAATTATAATACTGCTGGTCTTTGAAAAGAGATCCCCTGAAAGATTATAAAAGAGACGCTCATAAAAGGCGTTTTATAGAAATATAAAATATATTTTCGACATTTTCCTCTTTATTTACTTCGATGTATCCTAATTTCTCAAAATATTACTGTCATTATAAATATATCTGATATTTTATTTCTCGTTTTTTTTATTTTTGTAATGTAAAATGAAAAGAAAGATTTTTTTTAAATCAGAGCAAATCTAACAAAATTATTGATAGTTTCATGAATTGTGTGCATAAATGGACCCAAAATCATTTTCATATCTAGGGTAACAAAACCACTCTAGACCAGTGTAATTATAGTCAAGTACATAGATACTTAGCTAAAGTACTCCTTCACAAAAGTCATCAAAGCTGGTAAGTAGTCATTTAAAATAGTTGTATAAGTTACAAATTATTTCGCTTTTAAATTTACACATTTAGTGCGATATTAAATTTAAGTACAATTTTATGGCGTGCTTGCTTTTTTTGAAGTTTAGTGTATGACTAATTTTAATGGTATTCCAAAATGGATATTAAAATTGATAATTTCTGTACTGTATTTTTTTGCAACTTTGCGGTACTTTGTCTTAAGATTTTATGTTAATTGGACTGGTTTGGTAGATTGTTATTAGAGTTAATTGACTGAACAAGTACGTGGATTGACTCTTTATTTTTTATTGGAATTATATCGGTAAAAATAATATCGGTGATGGTTTAATACGATAATTTTGTAATAAAAAGATACAAATAAAATATATTATTTATTACATAAATACGATTTATGCATTCTTTATTTTTAATTAGGTAATATTCATATTATATTCTAAATTATTTTTTGTAAAGTATTTTTAATGGTGTTATTATGTATGCTTACAACGGATATATCATAAGGTCAATGTTTATTAAATTTTACCATATAAATAATATTTCAAGTAATTTACATATTTTTTAGGAAGGTTAAAGAAAAAAATATTATTTTCATAGTTTTACTTGTTTTTGTGTTAAATTTTATTATAAATAGAATAAACAATAAACTTACCGTGGTCAATATATTGCCTCGTCACCAACGCAATATTTAAAAAAATTAATAATCACTTCAAAAATATTGCTAAAATATCACTGCATTGCACTTTAATTAATGTCTCAAATAATAAATTAAATTAATTGTTAATTTATTAATAAAAAATATATATTTAATTTTTCGCGTGCAATATTGACCGCATGCGTGCAGACGACGCGTGTGCGTGTACGCGCTTTTACCCGACGGGCGCACAGCGACAAACTCGACGTGCGAGTGGCGCGCGGCGTGCAATGCGCGTGTTTATACGTGCCGGTAGCTAGCCAGTGGATGCACTTTCGCTCGACCGTACAGGACACTGCAGGGACCCTTATTTTACAATATCAACCCAAAAAGATCTAAGTAACTGCTGGACAGTATACTCATCACGCTTGTCCCAGGCGGATTGGTGCGTTAGAAACATCGGTTATCTCGATGTCAGGTTTGGTCGCGACGTTTTATTCAGCTAGGATTCGAGCCTGCGCCCATTGAGTTTGGAACGCGCGAGCTCACCGCTAAGTTACCACGGCTTATTTTATCTATATACGTAAAGCAAAAACTCTGTACCCCTTTTTAGGAAAATTGCGCGGACGGAGGAGTATGAAATTTCTCACTATTAAAATTTATATAGAGAAGATATCTTATATATATAAATCTCCTATCACGATGTTTGTCCGCGATGGACTCCTAAACTACTCAACCGATTTTAATCAAATTTGCACACCGTATGCAGTTTGATCCAACTGAAAGATAGGATAGTTTTTATACCGTTGGAACCGGTAGGTGGCGCTGAGATCGGGTTCTAGAATCCTCTTAACAACGGGAGCGATTTTGTTTTTGTGTGTTTGAGTGGGTCCCGGATGGTTTAAATCCACAATTGGAACCGGTAGGTGGCGCTGGATCGGGTCATATTTTTCAGAGCAGGACAACGTCTGCTGGGCCGCTAGTATATATATATATATATATATATATATATATATATATATATACTCTTTTGTTTATTGTTCAAGTCAAATTATCAAATTTCGACCCAGTAATTTTAACGTGAATCCCGAACAAACAGACAAACTGACAAGCAACCTAAAAAAATCTATCGTGTTTTACATCATTTATATAGTGTATTGTACAGACACGTAATTTTTTGAGAATTTTATAATATCATATTATGGATATATTTCAGTTGTTTTTTATAAATAGATTCAATGTACAGACAGACTATTTTTAGAATTTTATTATATTAGATAATGCAAAAATGAATGGAACATACAATAGAAATTGCACTTAAATATAAAAAAACAAACAAAAAGTTTTCTATAACAAAAACGAACGACGAAAGAAGTTTGAGATTATGCCCCCTGATATCAGTTTTTCGGTTTTGAAGTACTTTTGAGACTTCGGGAATTTTATAAACTATTTTTTTGTATACAATTGGTAAACATGGCATAACTTATTTGTCTGGTTGTGTAAACGACTTTCTACTATATTTTGAAGCAAGAATTTCTGATACTTTAATATAAATTCTTAAAATAGGATTTATATTACTATCTCTAGCTTACGATGCTTATAGGTACTTGGGAATGGAAATTGCTTAGCCGTACAGGCTGTTTGCGTATGAAACTCCTTCCCGTTGTCAACTAGACTAGTTAAATCAGTTTCCAAGCTTACATGTTCACTCACTAAGGCTGGTGTGTGCATCGACATTTAACCGATGTTTAAAATAAAATAATCGCTAAAACTATATAGCTAAACAGCAATCATTTTATTTTAACTGTCGCTTAAATGTCTATGCACACCAGCCCGAGTGTCTTCAGTCTATTTAATAAAAATTATCGCATTTAATTAAATGCTATAAGCGGTTAAAGTAAAGCCGGTAGAGCAACGCTAGGGATTTTGCGGATGCCTAAACCTCTATACCAGCAGCCGTTTGAAAGTTCAGAATTTAAAATGTTAGTACGAACATCTTATTTTAATTTAATCTTTAATTAAATTATATTATAATTTGTATGGTATGTTATTTATTTGAACATATTGTGGTGACGAGATATTCACCCCTATTTTCTTGAGCTCCCACGCTTAACTACGCAACGGTTCTCTGGAACATTTATTCCGCGCACAACAATGATCTGGAGGAAACTTCCCGCCGCGGTTTTCCCTATGCGCAATGACATGTGGTTCTTTAAGAAGGGTGTTATAAAATTTCTATGAGTTCGGCAACGTGTTGGCGACGCCCCTGGTGTTGCAAGCGTCCATAGGTAACCACTTTTCATCAGGTGGGCCATCTGCCTGTTTGCCTGCTTCATGCAATTTAAAAAAACAGGATTATAATTGTGGTAAATCAAAAAAAACTACTATTTACGCTATATAATAATTAACAATTGCAAGTATAATGTAATAAGTAACACGGAGTTAATAAAGACCACTTTATTAAGACCCCTTATGTTTAAATGTAAATAGATTAGATATACCTATATTTTGGTGGTGAAAAATATAGTTTTATTTATTACAATAATTTCAATAAAAGATTAAGCATTGTCTCGGTACTCTTCGTACCTTCAACAGAGCTATTATGGCTTATTCTCTCAGATGTTTATGTAAAACTATACTAATGTACTTCTGGTACGGGGCTAAGATTTTAATATTGAATTTTATTTTATAAACCAATCCTGTTCAGAATAACGACCTAATATGTTCCCAGGCAAGTTGATAATTTTATTGCTACGCAGTACCTAGGATCGTACTTAATCGTTTTACTATCCACATGCAATCCTGTGAGACTTCCTTTCTGGCGTAACTATTACCTCACGGTTCATTCCCATGAAACTACGTATTCCGATATGTAGTTTCGATTCATTGACCTCATTTCAATGTTGAAGATTTTTTCTTCAACACCGCTGCTGTAATGTTATATATTTTATCTGTGTCTTTGTGAGTTGCTGAAAGGTTGCCGCCATTCAGCAATAGGGTGACATTAGACATTAGATAGGTACCCCCTAAAATGTGCGTTGAATCACCCTGAGAAGTTCAAACCCGAATGTAATAATCGACATTCATTTTAATTCAATTTATATCATACTAAGACTCGCCCGCGACTTCGTTCATGTGGCAAACCATACTTGAATAAACTAATTTTTATACACCTTGACTAATTTAAACTACTTCCGGGAAAAATCCCGCGGGATTCCCAGCATGTAAAGTACCTATAATTTAAAAATCATAAGCAATCTTTTTACTTGAAGCTGTGTCCGAATAATCTAATATTTATATGGCCTAACAACTTAAACTGCTCCTGTGAAAATTTCCGCGGGATTCCCGGGATATAAAGTACCGCAGATTTTAAGTCGAGGAATTTGCTATCGATTGGCAAAGTCGCATCGAAATCGACCCAGTAGTTTTTACGTGAATCCTAAACAAACAGACAAATACAAAAAAATCTAAAAGACTACACTTTTATAATATTATAGATTTGTAAGAAAAATGAAAAGAAATTTATACGAATGTAATAATAATAATAAAAGCCCATAAACGTCCCATAAGACATAATTAATATTGTACCGACCCCAAGTAATTGAGATATGGTGAAAGAAAAGAGAGAGATACGTCCCACAGCTGGGCTCAGGACACCCATTTATATAGCGATGAACAGTACACCTTCCATATGTGTCAAAGGTGGATTGGGGAGTTTGGCACACCTATTACCCCAATGCTATCCTTTATCGTTAGCGCATGGTAGTTGTAACAATATGCATATCCGGTCAGAATATTTTCTATATGGTGCATGATTTCCGGCCAGGAACGAACCCACGTCCTTTGAGTTTGGGCCCACAGGTGTGTTTATCCACTAACCCACCACGTTTATAAAATTCGAGTATTTTTGTAGAATTTGAGCCATAACTTACAATTAAACTTGAACGCTTTATTTTCTCTAAGAATTTACGCGCATTGATTGCAAGAACAGGCGTGTGTATCTTACGTGAAAAGAATATACCCCAGTGGGTTTTGATACATATCTATTTTGTATTTATGTTACTGCTTCTCGAAAGCTCTTTTTAGAAAGTAAAGATCGCTATTTCGATTCCCATAATTAACAGGGCTTGGTGCACCTTTTGTTACAATTAAAGTCCACAATTCGAGTTAATTAAATAACGGAATATCTTTGTATAAAGCATTTGTATTAAAATTATATGGATGAATATGAGATTTATTAAGACTGGAGCTATATGAATGGTAGTAACCCAGATGAAACTGCAATACCTCTCTGCGAACCTTAATGGCTTCGGTCTTCGATACACGATGCGTTGAGGTGCCGCACCGCATAGATTTGACCGCATTAGCGGCACATAAGCGCGTAATAAAATTACACCACTACAACGCCGCGCTGCTAGTCTTTTATATGTATATGCGCCCGTTCGACAGTCAAAGTACGGTGGCTGAATGGCGGCAGCGTGGCGTCGGCGTGGCGGCGGCGTGGCGCCGGCGTGACGACGATTTCGCTTCGCTCCTCACTGTTTTATACGACGTATTTGTGCTAGGGATTTTTAGGCAATGGGTTACAATAAGAGAAATAAGTTTAAATGAATGGTAGCGCTTTCAATTCGCGTAGAATTTAGCAGTTTGTTAAGAATACGTTATTTCCTGCACAATTGTCATTTCTTGTATCCTTCTTCCTTAGTAGTGGTTAATTAACTTGAGTCATTATCTATTGGTGTAATAAACTCAATAAAGTAATCAGAAGTTAAACTCATAAAATTAGCAAGCGTAACTGTGTAGCACTTAGGTTTAGATGTATTTTAGACTATAAATTTAGCTTTAACGTTGTTATTATCGTTTATCTAACATCATTCATTATGTTTATCGTTGTAGAATTTTTAACAAAACACACTGTATCCAACGTATCGATCTATAACGAGTTTTTTAACAGCAAAGGTGCACATAATATTACGCCAGCAAATTTGTTAACATACAGTATTTCTAGAAATAAATAATCTTCTTAATTATAATTTCAACTTTATGTTTGTACAACCCTTTGCAGCGATAAAAATATTTTCGCCAATGACCACTATATAATTATAGACACGCATCTCTTCTATAACTGTGCCCATGAATCATACCTATCCTGATAGATATATTTTAATACTAGGGTTTAGCCGCGAATTCATCCACGCTTGTCTTGAAATTCCCGCGTGACTTTCGAGCCGCAAAGTACTTTTAGTGAAAACTGTACTGTAACATGCTAATTTTTATGCAGCCGAACAACTATAAACCGCTCTCGGTAAAATACCGCGTAATTCCCGGGACAAAAACACAAATTTTATTACATTCAATTTTTTTATCGATCCGTCAAATAAAATCACATTGGAATTCGTTTGTTTGTAATCTGGCTATTTTAAATCATTCCCAGAAAATTTTTCGTGGGATTCCCAAGATAAAAACTAGAGCAGAGTTTAAGTCTAAGAATTAGCTGTCGATCAGCGAATCCCGAACAGACAAGATTTTTTTTAAATGCACCATGTTTGCCGTCGTTTATATAATCTGTTACAGTTGTTTTTTTAATAGCTTCAATGTACAGGCACGGCATGCTTAACAGAAATGAGATCATAAGAAATACTTTTTATCTTTATATTATATATCTACATGTGTATGTAGAAACCCTAAAAAAGTATAATTCTCAAAAGGCGAACAACAGTTTCATGATACATTATTTTTATTCAAGACAACTATTTAGATTAGACTGTTAAATAAAATCTACAACGGCTATAAGAACCTATTATTTATCGTCAGTCGAAGACATATAGTTTAACCAATATTTTTTTCATTTAATTAATTTGGTAAACATACAATAGTAAATATGAAACACAGAATTAATACACACATCAATAAAGTTTCCACAATAAAAGTTATGTAATAAACAATTTGGCTCAAACAATTACGAGAAAAAATGCAATTATAAGAAAATTACATAAAATGTGTATTTAAATGATTCTCGAAGTTGAATATTCATGGACATTTGACTCTTGACATAAGCCGTGATACATACTGTTACGAGTGCGAGACTCGAATTAAAATGTCGTTAGAATTACTAGAGAGTTTATTAGAACTATACAAATACGCATAGCACAGAAACAAATATAATCTAACACAACAAATCGAAACGTAACGCAGAAGGTCGTAATTCAATAAAATGCGCAAATGTAGTATTAACACACGTCTCGCTTCGCACGTGGTTAGCGCGCGACTGACTGGTCTCAAGTGGTCTCTCCCTCGGGCCTTGGTTTTATACTTCACAAATACAAATGTGACTGTATTGTAGTCGACCTAATCCGTAACATCTGGCTAATAATTCGACCGCAACGGCCATAAACGAGTACAATAAAACAATGGACTGTTTGCTAAAATAATTATTAAACGCACGCCAATAAATAAGTAAACAAAAGAAGAAGATCATAAAAGAATTACAATTAGTGCAAATGCCGAAAGGTAATAAAATGTTTTTACAGTTATGCAGGTGTCAATTTGTGTTTGTCGGCGCTTAGGTTGTAACTATACCAAAAAACATGCGAAGTTATACTTAAAAAAAACAGGATAATTTCAAACATAAAAGCAAGTCTAGCTAAAGTAACAAGCGGCTTCAGTTCTACTGATATTATAACCTATAGTTATTAAGTTACATAACTTCAAATAGACATTTCAATTAATAAAAATATGCTACACGTCTCTAATAAAAGTCAATTATATGTAGAAAATTGTATTGTACATTTTACTCTCTGCGTTATGCAATCTTAATACAAACTGTTGTAAAAAATAGAAACGCACATAGTGTTTATCACCTTTCTATTATTGAACTATTATTATGTACCTATCGGGGCTATTGGCTATTAGTTTTGCGATGGACGTGTGGTCGATATTCTATTAGAATGGCATGTATGGAGCATTCATTGTACGCTGCAATCAATTTATTTCATTTTGTTTCTATATTGTTACGAGTGCGGGACTCGAATTAAAATGCCGTTTGAATTACTATAGAATTTATTAGAACTATACAAACACGTATAACACAGGTACAAATATAACTGGACACAACCAGCACAAACTGCACGATTTAATTATTTTACTAATAATTTAACTGACACGCGCAGCGTCAGTCACTATATCGCTTATCGAATGTACACGTTTTGCTCTTATCGTAATCGTCGCTTGACTGCCTCATCCCTCCGTTCGGGCATTATTTTACACTAACCATACCGCAATCAACCGCATGGACTGAATTACTAAGAAAACGTTATCTGCACACCTGCGGCCATAAACGAGTACAATAACAATAGGGTGTTTTTCTCTTAGTTATACATTTTAAACACAAAGTAAACAAAAGAAAAGAAACTCCAAATGCGGGGAAAGGTAATAAACCAGATGTGTATTTACTTTGTCGGCGTGTAACAATATTATACACCAGGGTATGCCTGCGACTTCGATTATGCTCGACTTGAAGTTAAATTAATTAACTTATCGTTTTACTTTTCCAAACCGCTCTCAGGAAAATTTACAGTATAACACATTTTATTACTTACTTAAAATTTGCTATCAATCAGTGACTTTTTTATCTAACCATTTTAAATAATATCTAGAAAAATTTCTTCGGAATTCCCAGAATAAAAAGTAGCGCAGATTTTTAGTCTAAGAATTTAATGTCGATTATCGAAAAATGCAAATCCCGAACAAACTGACAAACCGACAAGAAAAAAAATGCATCTTGTTCTCCCTTATTTATATAGTTATAGTCTATTCCAGTTGTGAATTTTCAAATAGCTTCAATGTACAGAAACGGCATGTTTAAAATTTTATAATATTATAGATAGATTACCTGTTACTAGGGTTGCTGGATGTCCGATTGTCGACCGGACAGTCCGGTTTATGTTTCTCTGGTCAAGAAAATCTTGATAAACCGGACAAAAGATTGTCCTGTTTTAAAGCCAATTCGTGCATTATCCGGCGAACTTTCGTGTCTCGCCGTAAATACTGTAAAAAGTAATTTGTGCGTTTTCTTTAATGTAACTGTACAAAAATGCCATCTCAGGCAATAACATTTATTAAGCAGTGGCATCGAACACTGATTATGTGAAACAGTAGATTGGTAAATTAATTAGAAATCCATGTAAATTTAGTAAGTAAAAAGTTAGTTTTCAGTAAATTTATGTGTTGATTAAAGAAAGTTAAAAAATTGACCAGTTTTCTTTTTCGAATACATCTAACAATCCTATTTGTTACTAGTGACCACGTCCACTTCGCCATGACATGCCACGCACTGTCATGAGATGACCTAAATGTTAGTAAATTCCGTAATACCGTTGCAGGGGCCTTCTAGCATCTAGGGAGCAGAGGAGTCTTCACCCCTGTTGATGAAGTGAGTTTGCCTTTCCTGGGGCATTCTCAAGCACTCTACAGATACAATGTATTATTGATTTTCTTAATCAAGTATTTTTACTTGATTAAGAAATTATAACGCTGAATCCGGTATATCTATATTTTAACTAAAAACTATGTATCATTTTTCTAACTGAAGAAATTATGAACAGAGTAGTTGACATAGTCAAGGCAAATACGACTTTTTATAATCTTACATAACATCGAAATATCCTACATTTTGTACGAGAATATCAAGTTATGACGCCACCAGTTAAAACCATTAAAAATTAAAATTATTCTACTGGCTAATAGAACTCCCTTATGACGAGACTGAGAATTTACTAAAATGACTACACTAATAAGCCTGTAACCATACACGCACACCACACATACCATATGCATATAAACAAACATACATATACACAACCCATATATGCATCTATACATTTCCACATATATTGTAAAAACATTAAATTAATTTTCTATTTTTAAATTGTGTAACAAACGAGTCGTCTGTAAGTGGGCGCTAACAACTGCAACATAGTATTATTTATACTACAGCAGTTGTTTGCGATACCAAATTATTTCTGTACACTATGTTAATGACTTCGAATAAACTTTCAAAATTCTTTAAAAACGAATAGTATTAATTATTGTTGAATAATCTAGACTTTCTTATATTTTGATCAATAAAAAATCAGTCATAGCTCGTTGTTCGTTTATTCAAGAAAGGAATTTATTAAAAGCACATAATGTTACACGATCATATTTATAGTATAGAGTTACAGTAAGTGTAAACGCTTCTTTAGGACCATAAATAGGCGTTCAAACTTCATCTCTCTCTATGAATAAGACCGATAGTATAAAAAAAGTCAGCAGAACGTGATAACTTAATTTTAAGACCATGAAGAAGGTAATTGTTTTTTCTTCACGATATCGAAACATACTTGTAGGTCGAGAGACGTCACTAAAGATGATTATGGAACTAATCTTAAAGTATTAGCTTCAGATGAGTTAAATCTTCATAATCACATAGAATTATAATTTATGTCATCTATTTTCATCAAAATATTTGTTATGGCAAAATATGAAACTGCTTGAAATATCTTCACGACTTAGTCGTGTTTCGTGACTTTTATGTGTCGCTACGTACCAATATTTTCGTACATGGACATGTATTAATTTACCGTAAAATCGATAGCGGAAATGATCGACCACCTACTTTTCGGTGTTTACGTCCAATCGATTCATGCAATTTGCATAATAGCGCATAGAAATATGGTTACAGTGCGATTTTGGTCTGATTTTGCTCAACGAATATTCACGCTCTTATCAAGCTCGCAATATAAAGTTTAATTTCATAAGTTTTTTGTCGAACTACATATACCTATGCTCTATTTACCTACTCCGCTTTGCAATGTGTTTTTATTTGTTTTAAGGAGAAAACTTGTAAGTAATGAATTTCCAAGGACCATGCTTATAATATTTTTAATCCTATTTTTATCTCTGTTTATATTTCTTTTGTATATTTTACATAACAAACATAAAAATAGGAGCATATCATAGGACCGACGTCAGATGGAACAACCGAGTCCTGGAGTGGAGACCACTTCTCAGCAAACATAGCGTAGGACGCTGGAGGGACCCGGTAGAATGACGACCTGCGTAAGGCTGCCGTCAGGGGCTGGATGTGGAAGACGGGAGACCACAGACTGAGATTGTCATACATGCCTTATTCTGAATCATCATTTGAGTATGTTATTAGAAATATATATCACATTCATATATTAGCTGTCGTAAGGTAATACTACATTTCAAATTCACTGATAACTAATTTTTATAAGTAAGACCACTAAGGTTTTAGAATATGGACATTACAATTATTGCTAATAATTATATAAAATTAGTCTGTGTCAACTATAGGAATAAAACTCTTGCGAAGTAGTAGCTAGACAGTTTGTCACACTCTAGTTCCCATTGATATCTTGATGATCATTGATGAGAGGGAAAACAGACTTCCGTAATGTCTGTGTAGAAAATTCGCTATCAATGCATGTAATCTTAAAGATATTTTAATTATATATGCCTCTTATTTGTATTTGCAGATATAGAAAAAAGTGACAAATTAGAAATTTTTAGTGGCAGGGGGGAGCCTTAAGGTGATGTTTGCGCCACGCATGCGCAAGAAATTAAGGTTAGCATTATTCGAGTATTAAATCCCGGTTCCGATCAGAGCGTTCACTCTGACGTTCAGGGTTTTTTTAAAACGTTAGGTAATCATTATTCGAGTTTTTAATCCTGGTTTCGATCGGAGCGTTCAGGGTCGCATGGTCTTTAGCATATCCCCTTTTGAGACGATTGGTACACATGTCATTCTTCTGATTGTCAAGGCAGCATTTCTTGGGCCTTCTCGTTCGTCCGATATCTGGCGGAAGTGGCATTTGTTCCTCACATAATTAGCCGATCACCGTAAAACATGGCCGTCCCAGCGTAAGCGACTCTCTTACCGTTTATCTGCTATGTCACGGACATGAAGACTGTCGCGGATGCGGAAGTTCTTGACGCGATCTTTTCGCGTGACTACACACATCCATCACAACATATTCATCTCTGTTTTAAATAACATTGGGTAAATTAGTAAACTCTTGACAGTCCGCGCATAATAAAGAATTTCTTAAACAATAAACTATTTTCGCCATTTGTCTACGAAACTGTAAGAAATTATTTCAATACACCAAATTTCAATAACTACTCTGCTCCACCTACATCACCTGATTAGTTAAGAATTTCTTTTAAGCCAGGTTGCCTGGTAGAGATCGCTTTAAACGATAAGGCCACCCGTTGTTTTCCAAAGAAGTATTGTAATTGTGTATTGTGTTTTTGTAATTGTTTATTTAATCTGAGACATAAAGTATTATCTAATCAAATCTAGTGTAATCTACTCCACTGATTTTATTATATAAATCAATATTTATTGAAAATATTTTCGTAGGTAGGAGTAACCTGAGGTAAAAATTTTCTGTCATAATTTTTACCTCATAGTATATAAGTTAGAGAGGAGCCAGTCTTTATGACCTAAAAGTGACTTTCAATAGGTACTAGAACTATTAAAAGTCATTGAAGGACACCGTAATGATTTTACTAAAAACTTGACTAACAACAGCTTCAAAATAACGCTTAGTTTCATGCAACTATGACTGCTGCCATAGATAAACATGGATTCTGAGAAGCATGACATGATGATTTGTGATGTGGTAGAGGACGTATGCCAGAAAAGAGAAATATGGTAAGAAAAGACATATTATTGCCGACTTCAATAAACACAAAATAACGATCTAGGCCCCGAAGAACTAGGGAGCAAACGAAAAAAGCATTTATTCATACAGGCCTAGTAATCAGTAAGTATGACAATTTCATAAGAGTTTCTTTTACGACAAAGTGATCAGAGAATACCCCAACATCGCGAGTGTATCTGACGCCTAAGGTCAGGAACAGAACTGGGTCATTTTCCACTTCCGCCCCATACTACTTAGCTCCCACTTAAGAATACCTTAAGTTCCATTTAATAGATAAACAGAAGCTAAAACAAAAATACACGAAATCAAGTATGGACCTGTGGAAACGGTTCAAAGTAAACAAAGTTCAGTTGTTTAAACTTCATGTTTATATGTTCAATGGAGTTAATTTGTTTAGTCCACTCCATGCTCAATTTAAAAAGGAAAGTACATTCAGAATGCATATTTAAGATTTCAAAGTACATTTATGTATAAATACGTCGGAAATGCTTTCTGTTCCTAAATGACTTTTCGTTTAAGAGCGCACCCTACCTTATCCAATCATATTTATGTTTACTAATTTAGATAGTAAATTAGTAAACATAAACATGATTGGATAATGAAATGTATAAATGCAACAACAAGTCTATTACTTAGACAGAAGAAACTTCAAATCTTAATCATTCTAACATTGATATTAGACGTATATAGATGTATACGTACCTATATGGCTAAAAGGTACAGAATTCAGAAGATGTGATAGCATTCAATGACATTGACAGCGCGTTTCGTTAGTAGCTGACAACGCCCAAAATGCTCTGTTACCCGTTTCACAAAGCAACCGCGGTCGTTGTGGTCGTGGCAAAAATGTCACCAACGACGTCATCATTTTCGATCATACAACGCTTATAACGACCCATGTCAAGAGGTGGATTGAATAACCGTTCCACTCGAGTTTACGATTGTAACGCCGGCAAGCAAGTGGAACGGCAAAAATCGCAGTCGCGAGTAAGTCGTGGTCCTTGTAAGTCTCTAATGGAACGCAACCTAAACGAACAAGTTTATGTTTACATGGATCTTTTTGATTCGTTCAAATTGAATGACAGAAATAATCTGTCTAATATTAGCTTATTGTAAATATGCAATTATATTAATTTCTCGATACTTTTACACTTTTAAAAACTTTAATTTACCACATACATATACAATGAAGTTCAATAGTTTTTCACGGAAATTATTAAAATTAAACATAGAATATGATAATTTTTTAATTAATTATCTTAAAGCAGTCTTCTCAAAAATATAATAGTTTTGATATAAATAACGTATATTTAAAGGTAGAGACCGGCCGCCCTTGTTCTGGTAGTCGAACATTAAAAGAGATCTTAAGAAAACCCAACTACCTGAACATACAACCCAAGACCATATAAGGCTTGGCACAGAAAAGGACATCCGGCTCCAAATAATGAGATATGGAGTGGAAGGAGAAGAAAATAAAATGACGAATATTTAATTCTGCGCTAACGCTTTTTAATTTTATCACTGTCCTTTTATGTTGCTCAGAAGAGTAGATAGTTATCACTTTAAATTTTTTTGAGTCAGTGTCGATTTTGTGTAAGTTTGCAGTGCGTAGGGTAGACTCTTAGGGATCTAAGGGATCTTCGATAATCATAGTTTTCAAAATTTTTTTGTTCCACCTTATGTGATTATCATGAAATTTGATAGTACTTTCCACGAGTATGACTAACTATATACTAACAAAATGTTGTGCAATTTTTATTTGTTATAAATAAAATAATTCTTAAAAGCATAAAGAGTTATTAATTTTCCTGTTTTCCAAATCAAGGTACAATTAACTAAACATATAACAAATTCGTCAGTTAAATGGAATGGGGGTGTAACTCAGTGGTAGAGTGTCTGCTTCGCATGCTGAAAGTCCTGGGTTCAAATCCCAGCTCCTCCAAATATCTATATATTTAAATTTTGCAGATACATTTTAAATTACTAACCTGGTTAATAGGGCTCGACTTTCAATCACCAGACAATTTGTTACTAATAAGCTCCGTAACGGCTCAATGAATTTCACCACACTCTCATAGAATACCGGCGTGAAACGAACATCTTTGAGCTATTCATGTTTCGGAGTTCCGATCCGGAAGTATCTCATCCCTCCTAATTCATTCCCAAATCCCATCTGCACTATAACATCTCTTCTAGCCTAATTTAAAATTATATAACCGGGTCCTATACGAACCTCGATTCCACAACTAACTTTTCTGACGAATTTAAACAGATCGTACCAGATAAGAATATGTAAAACCGAATTCACTTATTGAAAAAATGTTCTTCTAACTTGCGAGCCTAAAAGTAAGAGAAATGCCAGGTGCACTAAAACAATCACAAATTGGATATAAATATATATATTTAGATAGTAGATCAAGGCGTCAACACTAATGGTCCGTATCCGGTCACGACTGTCAAGATAATATCGAGCAAAAACAAAGCGATGAACAGATAATATCTTCGTTTCGCATAGGACTTGCCTATACGGACAGATATGTCGTCCTATACTATTTACTACCTTCACTCTCACTCTTCACTTCGCATGGTCTTCAGCATTTCTCATTATAAGACTATTATTAATATTTGATTGATAAAAGCAATAGCGTGTTGTATTGAAATAATGTCTAGGTACATTTTTTTTATAATAAAGTAAAAAATATGAAATTATTAAAAATATAATGTGTGTAAATTTTCAAAATAAATATTTGGAAGAGTATAAAAAATTAGACAAAAGGCTTATTGAGACAGGTCGAGCTAATAAAAGTGAATTAATAACAAACTAAGTTTTGATAAGGGTAATACTTTAAGATAATTCCTCCACGTAATCTGCTATTACGTCAGGGAATTCTTATAATTATCCGTATAATATAATGAAACCTCACATAAAATTTCGGTTTCTAACGAACGTTCCGTATTTGAACTGGTAGCAGTATATATATAACAATAAAAATACTATCTTAAACTTCAATTGTCTATGCAGAGCTCTTTTTCAATAGTCAAAATGATTTCACAAAACTACGTTTTTCAGCATATATGTAGAAGAAGAATCCGGTGTATTTACGTACCAGATTCGAGATAGTCAGGTTTTTTTAGTTTTTTTATTATTGCAGAAGTTCAGCAGGCAGACGGCCCACTTGATGAAAAACGGTTAGCATCGCCTAAGGACATTTGCAACACCAAAGGTGCTACAAATGCGTTGCTGCTCTCTTAAGAGAGACTGGATCCTGGTCACTAATGCTGGAACACAACACAAGGTTGTTATGGCGAAAAATGCTTTACCACCTGGCTATGGGTTGTTTTGTCGCCTCTTACGACTCTTTCGCCGTTCCTGCACAGAATTAATACACAAACTAACAATGGGAACCCTAGTAATACGTAGGTATATATCGAGTCGGTGTAGACACTCCTTTACCAGTATTCACTTTCATTCTGGCTTCGACAGTTTCAATTACTACATATTATTAAAGCACTTCTCTATTTGTTGTCTCACTAAAGGAACGTATAATAGACGCGTATTAGTGTTAAAAAGCTACACTGCTACCATTAAAGGTGAAATTCTATGATTAATTCTACGTTCTAATTATAATCGATTCAGAAAAAGTATAAACCATCTTCATTACTTTCGTCTACGTGATGGGCCTTGGGTGTTTAGACACCTATATTTTTTTAATTCAGTTAAGCGTGTTTTCTTTTTAAATATGATCTAGCCAGCATTTTTTTCATTGCTGGAGTACAACAGACGCGCCGACGTCCCACTGAGTGGAAAGGATGACTGTTGCCTATGGACAGTTTATTATTAATATTTTGGAATATTCAACTTTTAAAATAATCTTCATGCAAATAGACAGCAAGCTAAATTTCATAATAGTAATGTCAATTTTCTATCAATGGCAAGGTAGTAGAAGAACGGATATTAAGATAGAAAAAGTTAGGTTAAATGGCATCACCTGATGGTTAAACGGCGGCAAATTGACACCCTATATCAAATAAATTTCGCGTTTAAAAGCCATTATAAAGAAAGTTTTTACTAGCATTATTAACTTTCACATTTTAATTCAGGACAGCTGAAAATCCATGAAATCAACAAATGGATCCACCGTCTACACACTCACATACACGCGTAAGTATATTATTTGCATTTATTAAGTACATTATTTATGTATAATATAATAAATAACATTTATTTCAGGAGAATACTTAAATTTCATCCCATAAAAAGTCCGAACTTCAGTTTCGTTGAGGATATAAGGGCGTAGGCACAATAATAACACAGCCCCAAGGTCACAAGACTGCCAGTTAATCTGCAGAACCATATGCAGCCAAGATCAAAACACACTGGACGTTGTGGGGGCTCACGAACTCTTCGTTTTGGATTACTCTTAACATGTTTTTTCCTAAAACGGTAAAACATGCTGTCAATAAGAACTATCGACGCCATGTTGAAAATTTTAATATCGAGCAAATATATCGAAAATTATACAAATAATATTTTTACTATACTATTTACTGTCTTCCTTGATTAATATAAGTTAAAATTTGAAGGTCATCGTAAGTAGTCAGCCAAATCTAGTCCACTGCGGCATAGGCCTCCCTAAGTTTTCGTTCCATATCCCGGTCCCGGACAGAAGTTGACGGTATATCCAGTCTGGAAACTACTCTTAAACTATTTTTGTCTACTAAGACGCGAGCTCCACTCCATTCATTAGCAATCGATACACCTTAAAGAAAATAAGGAAGGATATGTACTTTGGGAATCGAGAAGAAGGAGAAAGTGATCTGGCGGACAATTCAACTTTAGCAAAATTAAAACGATATAAACATGAATTTAAGTTGAAATCGAACTTAAATCTAATGAACTGTAAGAAACACATAAAATATAAATATGTTCTAGCAAAAGAAGAATTGGAACTATGGCATGAATAGAAATGAAAAGATTAGCAACAAATATAGTCAGTTTCACTCCTGGAATCAAGTTTTCTATTTTAAGGTGTATACATTATACTGTCATGCTAGTCTTGTACTAGTGGGATGGACACTTCATTTGAGGTGAGGCACAATGTCACAATACTTAAATTCACTAGAATAAGCACTAAGCTACCATGTCTGTAGCAAGCCTTTAACACACTACCCAGATACAATAATATTTTATCTGCGTTTTAAACGTTTATTAGCTGAAAGTACCACACATTACGCAGATACGATAATATACGAAATGATACATTCCCTCGAAATTCTTTAATTAACTGGACCAGTTTAGTCATGCGGAACGTTAGAATGGTTGGCCTTTATTGCTTTGGATTTAATGGACACCGTCAGAAGAGAATTCTGATTTTGAATTTAATGCGCGTGTTGCATAAGCATTGATAAAAGGTGACGAATTGGGATAGAGCGACAAATAAAGCTTAAAAAGGGCATAGATGAATTTAATACTTACAAGGTTCTGTTAGATAATAAATTTACAATGTATTTTCGAAACCCAAGGCCAACATATTTTATGGCGATTAATGATTTGATTAAAAAATATTACCCCCTCATTTCACTCCGTCTCACCGCATAGACCCAAACTGATCCGATGCCAACCACCTGCATTCATTTGCTAAAATCTATTGCCATATTGATTTCTCCATATGTTATCTGCAGATATATGTGTATAAGTAGATAATATTGTCACCATCCTAGGATATCGGTCGGTGCCTACAGTACGATAATATAAATTAATGAAATAAAATGTTTATTTATTTTCTTAAATACTAAAAGCAACAAGATTTTTTTCGCGAAGTTATAAAAAGCTATAAATTATTGTATGTCTTAAAGTTATTACAGATAAACAAAGCTATAAGTAACGGGCGACAGGAGCCCAAACTGAGAATGAAACCCGTACTATGGAACTCCTGGCCTTGCCCCTCTTGCAAAATATGAATTGAAATACTTATAATAATAATAATTGAAAATTTGGTTGATTAAGTATATAACTATGTGTGTGTGTGTATGAGCGTGTGTGTTTGAGTGCGAATCAAATTATTTTGTTTACAATCTAAAATCTAAATGGTTTTATAAGGTTTAAATTATCTGCGCAGTGTGTGCATGTAGTTCATTAAATTACATGAGAGCGATATTGAAAGATATGCGGTAACATACAGATCTTATCGTATCTGTATAGGTAAGAGACGCTTTAATGTTTACGAGAAGAAAACAACTAACACAATAATTTTTATTTTCGGTACTGGTGTAGGATGAGGAGCAGCCATCATTAATCTTCAAGTCACTGTATAGACCAGGTCCCATCTGCCATGTACCTTTCAACAGGGAACAAAAATGAAAAATACTATTTTCCAAAGTATGTTTTAGTCAACATTCTAAGACTTTCATAAATGATTTAGTGTTAAGTGAGTTTTAAATAATCTTCCATATTACTAAATCACAAGTAAAACTTACTTTTTCCTCATATCATGCCTAGGACTATAGGCAAACGAATTTAATTTAGCTAGGTGTAAAACGAATACAATAAATAATATTAATATTACACTAAATGCAAAGAATTCCAAATACCACAAAGTATTTGTGAAGATACCATGCATCAAAGCCATACCGACTCTTTATAGTTAATTATTCTATATACGTTATGGAATTTTATATTACAATGTAATTTTTATATTTGAGATGTAGCAGTTTTCGTTCTTCAATATTTGAAGATCAGGCAAAGATCGCTGCCCATACAGCCTCGTCAAATTTGACATCTATTTTGATTTATTGACTTTTTAAATCTACTATCCATATTGACATTTTCTTGACACGTAGATCAACTACTTTACCATCTAAGCGGTTTTATTTCAAAACTAATTGAAACTTGCTGCTTTATCTGTCCTAGACGTAGTGTCAGGCGATATAACTTAAAATTTCGTATTATTTTTTTTTTTTGGTAATATTGTCTTTTTTTACCAGCATAAACAAACTGATCTATTCAATACTATCAATACCCACCAAAGTCTCACAGCAAAAGTATACAAGCATATCTACATGTCAGGTAGGTAGCTAATAAACGTAGAAATATTACTGCCGATAATCTCTTGTTCATCTATTGATAAAAGTGTTTTTGGCAGTAGACTATGAAAATAAAGGTATTAAACATGGCACCAAGAAGTTTAATATAATTTTATTTCAATATTTTTTGTACAGGATGTCCGTCCGTGAGAGTATGTAATCACTTTTTGAGTTACTTCATTCGGTGAAAGCTATCTTGCCGATTGAATGTTTTGCTTCATTAGACATATGATTCGATATACGTTTTTTAGGTAGGTATGTTGATGATTTATATTTTGTAGTGTTAAGATTAATGTGTTTTACTAACGGAAAGACTGAAACAGTTAGTGGGCTGAAGATCATTAAAAAAATACCTTTTAACATTGATGGTTACAGAAAACCCAAACATTTAACGGTTTCATTTCTTTGTATAAGTCTGCAATTTGTCTCCAGAGGTTTCGCTAACTTAAGTAAAAATGTACCTAATTTCTTTCTTTATTTCATGTTAGTCAATCACACTTGCCCGTAGCTAACTAGATTCCTGAAAACTTTCTGAAGACAACTACATAAGAAATACATAATGTTATAATTATTTAATAGAAAATAATAACTGGTACAGTTTATTACGATTTTCTTGCTATTTCTTTATAACAGGCACCACCCAAAAGAAATGTTTTACGCCACCACTCTGTATTTTATCATTCATCAATTCATCATCATCATCCATTCATGCTATTGTTCCAATTCGATTTTACTCTAGCAAAGATGAATGGAACAATGGCATATTTATATTTTTTAATTTTACATCATACGTAAATTCGGTTTCAGCACCGTAATCACTACGTATTTCGCCATGCGAAATATATAAAACAAACATAAAAATTTATGTTATTATGTTTATATTTTTAGAAAAAATAATGTCTTTTTTTAATTATTTCTATTTATGTGGTATAAAATTAAATACTACTATTTATACATATTCATGTGGTTAAATACGATCGTTGACTTAAGCTTGCATAACATAAAAGCTTTTTATAGAAGATGTGTCGTGTCAGCTGATTTGAAAAATGATAGTGACAAATGTCAAAGAAGGTTGAAAACTGAAAGAAATCACTATTTATCACAAAATGTAACATCACTCGTGTTATTTTAATAAATTAAAAAGTAGTTAACACGATAAAACAGTTTAGTTAATCCACAATGTTGAAACAGTGTAACAAAGAATATTCCCTAGTGAGAACATTCCAATTTTTATAGAAGAAAAGAGAAATTTCTAAGCGAAATTAGTTTTAACTTTTAACTTGCTAGTCAGTTGAATTTTGTATTCAGTAATTATGATTTTGGCTTAATATTATGTATGAGTTTTACGAAGAAGAGCGTAAGATGAGAGGAACCTTACGCGATTGGCGCAAAGCGCTACGTACACCGGCCACGTATCGCGTTGGGAACGCCGTAAGAATACAGCCCCAATTCATTCTTCTAGTTATATTAGTAGGCTTATTTTTACTAGTACTTTTCTACTACAACTGGTGGACTAGTCAAGTGCATCATAGTACAGAGAAATGGATGACGTCTGTGAGACTATATAACAGTACTTACCCGCTAACAGCTCCTATAAAGACAGGCGACTTGATCAGCTACCGTATAGGCATCATAGCTGATTTGGATACAAACTCAAAGAGTTCAAAGCCTGATATGTTCAATAGCTACTTTAAGAAAGGTTATTTAAGTTATCATGCTGTGACAAAGGAGGTTGCAGTAACTTGGGATAGTAGACCTCCAATTCTATTATCTTCCAGTTATTCACACAAAGGAAGAGGGATGGAGTTGTCTGAATTAATTGTGTATGATGGCAGATTATTGACATTTGATGATAGATCTGGCATGGTGAGTTGTATTATTCAATCATATAGTTTACTACCTAATAAACAGCCTCTATTTCCTAATTATAAGGTCTAGGTCTCTTTTCTTAAGTATAACTTTCCTATAGGTATCATAATGTGTTTTTGTTTTAAGGGTATGCTAGTGTAGTCCATATAAAATTATGGCCTCTAAATTCTGAGAGTGCAGAGACTGCAATATGAAATATTCATAACTGTCTTTTATACATACATTATTAGCCAACTCTTATTCATAACATTTTATGCTGACTATAGAAATTGTTTAATACATAGTAATTTTTTAACAAATAATTTAATAACTGGTTGGTGTTGAGGTATGAACAGTTTGTGAATGCAACCCTGAGACATCAGGAATCAAGTGACAAAATATTGTTTTGTATCAAATTTGTAACTTCAGTTTTTTTTTTTTTTTTTTTTTTTTTTTTTTTTTTTTTTTTTTTTTTTTTTTTTTTTTTTTTTTTTTTTTTTTTTTTTTTTTTTTTTTTTTTTTTTTTTTTTTTTTTTTTTTTTTTTTTTTTTTTTTTTTTTTTATATTTGTAACTTCGAGTCTAGTGTGTTCCATCTCTACGGTGAAATTTGAATTGATGAAAAATTATGTTTCAGGTTTTTGAAATAATGGACAACAAAATGGTGCCATGGGTAGTTTTAGTGGATGGAAATGGACATGTAGATAAAGGATTAAATCTGAATGGGCAACCATAAAAGATAACATACTATATGTTGGTTCAATGGGGAAGGAATGGACTACAGCTAGTGGGGAGTTCCAAACCTACGATCCAATGTGGGTTAAAGCTGTTAATATGAAAGGAGAGGTAAGGGCAGTATAGATATGAGACACTTTTGTTTATTATTTGAGATATAAAGTGAATTTTCGGCTATATCTTGGAACCTAAAGTCCGATAAGAATAAAATTTATACAATGAAACAAGACTTCTATAAAGATACTCTGAATTGAACACAAAAGAAATCCTTAAAATAGATTC
The DNA here is from genome assembly GCA_012273795.1 of Dendrolimus punctatus. NCBI lineage: Eukaryota > Metazoa > Arthropoda > Insecta > Lepidoptera > Lasiocampidae > Dendrolimus > Dendrolimus punctatus. The sequence continues at coordinate 6,947,020 of CM022539.1, forward strand.
AGAAACAAAAAAGTTACAAATGTCAATCACTGCAACATTTTGCATTGAAATTGAAACCACTGAAATTTGTATGGAGTTATTCTGAAACGACGAGTATAGTGAATCAAACACAAAAGAAATGACCAAAGGTACAATAAATGTTGAAGAAGGGCTCTATCATTTAAAGTGATCCTTCCAAGCAACCCTCTAGAGTACTCTAGACTAAAAAAATTGCTGGTTGTCTGATTGAATTTTACAACCATTCTTGCAAAAACTGCTGTTTTATTGATAATGTATTTCTAATAGCATTTGGCATTTAAATTATCACTCCATAATATAATTTCAGATACAGCACCTTAACTGGGTGAATCAATACAAGGCGGTCAGGAGTTCAATAGGCATTCATTGGCCTGGCTACATGATCCATGAGTCGGGTGTATGGTCAGCTGTTAAGCAAAAATGGCACTTTCTACCTCGTAGATGTAGTCATGAACCATACAACGAGACAAAGGATGAAGTGATGAGCTGTAATTATTTAATAGTTGCAGATGCTGACTTCACGTATGTCAGTGCAGTTAAGGTTTGTGGTTTGTAATATAATGGGGCTTACAGTGTGGACCATGTACTTCAAGTGTGTGTCCTGCAGAAACTATTCTAAAGCTCTGATCAAATTGAGACAATTCCCAGCCAGGATGCAGGCTAATAGTCATTCATGTCTGACTACTATGTTCATTTGCATGGATGTGTTGAAATTGGAGTAAATAGTTTTTTTTATGAGTTCAGCAGACAAGCAAGTGGCCCACCTGATGGTAAGTGGTTACCGTACCATATGTACATTTATAACACCAAAGGTGTTACCGATCAGCCGTTGATCTCTAAACGGAAACTGAAACATAAGTAGGCCAATTCCACTCATATTTATGGATGGTTTTGCATTAACTACAAAATAAAACTCAATATCTTAGCAGAACATTATGGGAATTATATCTTTGTTGCAATGCCAAATAATTAGAAGTACATTTTTTTAGATAAAGTGAAAGAAATTAGGATACTCTTGTACAGTCGTGGTACAAAAATGTTCGCCAGTTTTCAATTGATTCATTTAACGTTCCACAAGCACATGTTATTTTTAAAGTAAATCACAGATCAGACTGTTCACCAGAAAATTGTGTTTAACCGTTTGGAAATAAAGTTTAAAATAACTTAGTTCAACATTGCTTGATGTTCTATCTTGTCTAAGAAGATTGTTTAGATAAGTAAAACCTTTTTATTTTTTAATATTTATGTTAAGCGTAATTAATGATTATATCATCATTGTTTCTTATTGTTATATCAGCGACTGTCATTTTAAATGTTGGCAGTATTGTTTCTTGTACTCGTGGAAGCAAAAGTCGACTTCAGGGTGACGAACATTTTCATTCCGCGAATGTACAATAGTACAATTTCATCTTCCTTATCGAAATTCCCCATTGAGGTATACCTCATACCTCAATGGGGTCTTAGGAGTCACAAGCCCATTCCTGGAACTTTCTATTATTAGGTCTGGTGTGGGTTTCATAAAACAGCCACAACTTATCCTCTGTCTATTAACCACAATGCAAGTATATTTTAGGAATATACAATATGTGTGTATATTGTTATTAATTATCTCACATTCGTTCACAGATAACAAAACATCAGCCAAAATTAGGTTTCTCCTCGTTCAAATTTATTCCTGGAACAAGCGACGAAGCTATTGTAGCGCTGAAAACCACAGAGTTTGAAGGCAAAACGGCAACATACATAACAGCATTTACTACTGACGGAAAAGTACTATTAGAAAATACACACATAGAAAACCTCAAATATGAAGGTATTGAGTTTATATGATAAAAGTGAAATTAGAAAAATCTTGTAAATATGTACAATAAATGAAATTGTTAATATCTATGTGTTTTAATAGAGTTGTGGATTATGCAAATAAAAATAATAACTTAATCACAAGTTATTCTTCTCTTAATATTTTCTTAAGTTTTCGCGACTTGTATACATAATAAAACTAACAATACACGTTAGACAAATGTCATCTTTGTCGTCTGTGACCAGGGCCACTGAAAAGCGGCCGAAACGTCGGATAAACCAAAATTAAATAAATTACCGCGCTTAAAACCGTTAAAACGTAGTTTTATTATTCTTCTCTTGTTTTTTAACCGACTTCCAAAAGGAGAAGGTTCTCAATGCGATAGGCATTTTATTAATTTTACACGATTGCTTCCTCCAGCCCGATGGACCAGCGATCTGCGCAAGGTCGTAGAGAAAGAAGAAAAACGAGAGCTTTTGAAAAGCGCCGAGCGCCTGCACTTTTTCAAAAGGCAAAACTTGTATATGAGTGCCGCCATGCCAGTAATACAATTTGTACAGGCACTTAAAACATTATTTCCTAGTTTTAAAGGCGCTTTAATTATTTACTTTTTAATAGCTATTCAAGCAATTAAAAAGTGGGTGTTTTTGTAATAATAAAACCGACTTCAATCTAAAAAGTAAATATTTTCCACGTCTTGGAGTCGGTGCCAGATGGCGTTTTAGTTTGATAGCAAAAAATCAGAAACATTTTATTCTTAAAATTTGTCTAAACAATATCATCAGTCAAGTATAAATATAAATAATATCAGCCCATAAATCTCCCACTGCTGGGCTCGGGCCTCCTTTTATAGGAGCTTAGGAGAACGCATGCACCACTTAGGAAAACTGCCTAAGTGATGCACGCGTTCCAGCCAGGATCGAACCGTCGCCCTTAGAGTTAGGGACGCGTGCACTAGCCATTATGCTATCAGTCAAGTGCTTTGTCTTAATTTTAAGATCATACTACTTATCTTAAGGTGACCAACTATACTCATTCACTGAGTTTTATACTCTTTTTTCGCAAACCATACTCTTTTCAAATCCTGTACTCTGAAAGTACTCGTAAGAAACGATGAGAAAATAGAACTTGACAAAAGATAGGTAGAAATCTTTCGGCATTTTAGAGTAGAACATATCCCACATGAAAATTTAAGTTTTGATAGAAATTTCCTTATGTTGTCCAGGCACTAATGCTGCTGTTGAAAGGGTATTTTCATTAGGGAATGATTATTGGAGCAGTGAAAAGTCGCAACTTTCTGTAAAAACATTATCTGCCGTCTTAACAGTCAATTTTAATATGCAAAATGAAAGTTGTTCGGATGTGGCTACATTATTATACGAACATCCTCATTTAACTAAAAAAATCCACTCCGGAGAAAAGCATGATAAAGAAAATAAAGTTTTATCGTTTTTCTTATTTGTTCACCTATGAAATACTTGCAAAGTGTACTCTTTTTGAACAAAAAATAGTTGGTCACCTTACTTATCTAATGAACCAAGTGGAATTAATTACCATGGTAACACTATGAATTACTGGGATTGACATCCTTAGTGCGCTTCTAGAACGTGCGATTAACATAATTTGACTCATATAGGCACACGGGTTTCATATTTATATCGAAGGTCATGCGACCAGTCGCTGACATCTCATCATTAATAAATAAAACAAAAATATTTATGTATTAAATTTATTTCAATAAAACAGATTAAGTATACATGTTTTACATGAATATTAAACCTATTCACAAGACGTCTCTTCGAGATGCAATTAAAAACCCAAGCTATTGGCTACTCCCCTATAAACTGAATATAAGCCAAAAAAACCAAAACGACTACATAAAATTAAAGTAAGAAGTAAACAGATCTAAACTAAAGCATAATAATAGAATAAACAAAGTTCACTGACTCCCTGCATGTTTCTAGAATAATTCTCTTAAATTCATTTTATTGCCACTGGCTCCAAAGCCTTTTGGCATGGATTTTGCCAATGTGACATTGAGTGCGAAAAATATACGAAAGGACAGCAAAATATGTAACTACGATTTTTTATTGCTTGTACGTCATTACCTTTTGCTAAGCAAAGTAATAAAAAATAAATTGTCGTCATACAACAACAAAAGATGACAATAACAACTACAGGGATCAGGAACATATATTTTTTATATTCAAACAAAATAATAAGAAATAAAATAGTAATTATAGGAACATCATACCAAAACTTTCAAAGTACTACCACTAAACAAGCTTAAAATATTCCAACAGTAAGCAGCACAGAGTAACACGGAATAAATAGAAAGTTCAAATATATATACATCAAGATGTTCAACATCAGTTACAGTAAGCAGAGTTCAGTAACAAGTCACAAAAACAATTAATATAATACACAGCAATTAACTTGAATTTGTGCGTACTTCTAAATATATGATGTGAAAAAATATTTGACGTAAAATTAATCTCTTTTACATTTTAACTTTAATTGCATTTAAGTGTTTTTAAATATTTTTCTTAGATTAAAATAGTAATAATATCATTTTTTCAACCGATCAATTTTTTTTATGTAACAATGTTTTTTGTTATAATCTGTGACACCTTTGCTGTGTGGTCTGTTAAATATACAAAAACCTTATATTTATTTATATACTGAATTTTCGCATTACTCAATTCGTTTCTCATAAACGAGACAATACAGGTTTCCTATAAAAATATATCCAAATTTTTGTTACGGCCCGGTTATATCATTTTAAGCCCATTGATCTAGTTATTTCTTCAAATACAGTCCACGCCATCGCCGCCATTAAGGTTCTACGGAGCATTCTAGGCACAGCGCCCTTAAAATATCCTTTAACACCGTAAGTCTGTAACAAAGAAAATTTAATTTTAACAAATCAATGTTAATTAAATTCAATAAGTATTTCATTTCACTGCAAAATGTCCTAACTCTATATGATTTGAATTTGCTAACAGAATTCCATTTTGTGCCCAATATCTAATAAACGGCTTTTCTTAAGATATTGTATTTCATAACATGGGTTATATCCATATTAGCCCAAATAATTTACTAATTTTCTCGATACCTAAAGTACCTACTTAAAAAATATATCAATCAATATTACTATTATACTATTATTAGTTTATTATTGTAATTATTTTGTTTTTTCTTTAATTAAGATTGAATTAGGTTCATTTTTCTTGTAATATCTCCTTGGACACCTGGTTGCCTGGAAGAGATCTATATCTATAAACGATAAGGCCGCCCATTGTTGTAATGGAAATGTGTTTATATTAAATATCTAGATTTAAGTTATGGTGAACAATAAAGTTTTATTCATTCATTATTTACTACTGCAAAAGTCCTATCCACCGCCGCTAATATAGGTATATCTATCTATTAGTACTACTGCTGTGAGAGTATTTTACTCGCATTTCTTTTATGGTAATAACAGCTTTTCCCGACTAATTTGATATAGAGACGGTTTGGTTCATTATATAGGGTGGTCATGGGGTCGTCGCATGTCAAGTTTAATTAAGCATGACAATTAACGAGGGCCACAGATCATCACAGTATCGTGTGTCCAAATAGGTCCAATATCAAAATCCCCAGAGGTTATCGACACAAAGTTTATTCTTAAATTAAATGCGCAATGTGTGTAGACTTGTGGTTTGATTAATATTAAATTATTTGATACCTTAAGGCTGGTGTGCACCAAAATTTAACCGACGGTTAACCAAAAATGATCACTGCTTTTCCATACATTTCTGGCGATTATTTTATTTTAACCATCGGTTAAAAGTCGGTGCACACAGCCTTAGTATGATACACTTATCGACTTGCTTGTATCTTTGATGACCTGGTATCGAGAAATATTATTTCCTTGAATGTTGCAAAAACTAAAATCTGCTAATTTAATTAATTAGGATGTATTATTTATAGATAATGACCGGCAAAAATATTGCTTGCATATGTTACTTATAATAAGATTTTATATGTTTCTAACTCACGTTTATTTGTAAGTTAGGGCTATTTTTGCACTTATCATTATAATTGAATATAACATTAAATTTATTTATATGCACGCTAACATATTACAAAAATACAAGATGAATGATGATGAGATTAACGGTCTCTAAAATATGTGTTTAACGTTTAAATGAATAATTTAATTCAATCACCAGATTAAAGATATCAGTCGAATAAATTACAAACTAACTGAAACAATTCAACTCTTTTATTCATGCAACTGTCATTTTTAATTTGCCCATGTTGTGTTTTATTCTGTGAATAATTTTTATCTGGTGATTCAAAAATCAACCCTTAGATAAAAAACTATACTCAAGTGTCTCCAGATGTATGGGATATGAGCCGGCTAATACTTGATATTGTATGTATTATATTATGATTATAGAGGAATATCTCAAGTGCGAATGCGACCTGCACATGGCCACTTGTCTTCTAAAATATTATAAAATTCTAAAAAAGCCATGTCTGTACATTGAAGCTGTTTAAAGAAAAAGAATGGAATACACTATATAAACGATGGAGAGCACGATGCAATTTTTGTTACATTTTGTGTTTGTTCGCCGGTTTGTCTGTGTTTAGCGTCATGATAAAAAACTGTTGTCGGATTTAAATAAAAACCATTTTCCAACAAGTTAAATATTTAATTCCGAATTTAAAAACGTGACACTTACAAACAATGATACATAGAATGTTTAGCTGACAGTTGTAATGTCACGAATTCACGATATACTTTTTTTAAAATTAAGTTTATGGCCTTGATAGTCTGTTTGTTCGGGATTCAGGTAAAAACTACTGGGCCGGTTTCAATGCAGTTTTCATTCATCGCCAACAAATGACTTAAAGTCTGCGATACTTTGTGTCCAGGGAATCTGGCCAGAATTTCAAGTCATACGTGGACATATGCTAGGTTTTCAATGAAAACACGTTCTTACCTGATTAACATATACGGCCGCGCTAAAGGCGTTTGGGAACTTATCCGGGTACAACTGCATCTTGGTTTTGAGCACATCAGCCGGGTTCGTAGCAAGAGAAGCAAGGATGCCCGCTGCAATACCGCTGCTGAAGTGGCATAGACTCGCCGCGCTTGGTGTTTGTAGCCATTCTAATGACAAAAGAAAATTAAATAATTACTTTTTGATCGCGATGCATTAGTAAAATTGAAAATCACACGTGAAAGTATAAAAGTTTCAAACGACAGAAGTACCACTAAAAATAAGTTGTCAACCCCTGAATTTTTTTTACTTGAGCAGACTTTGGCTCAACATGCTACCATGTAGCATGGCCAAGTAATAGCTAGAAGAATAGTTTCTTTAAGTGAAAGCTATTTATACGATTTCTAATTATAGATAACTGTTATTAGATATATTTTTTTGTCCGTCTGAAATTTTTCTTGAATAGGCTGCAAAACAGCAGGTTTCAATGAAATTTTAGGAATAAAAACCGCAATTTTATTTGATATAAAATTCTTACATACATATGTTACATTTCAATATTTTCAATGTTCAAAAGTTTACGCGGGCATATATAATAAATCAATATGGATAAACTCAATGCTTACAATAAAATGTGTATATCCTATTTATGACTCAATTTATCAGCTTTTGTCATTAGATAAAAGGCTTAATTGCTCTAATTTTTGCAAGGTAAGTCATTATCTTATCGTTTTCAACGGTTGTTATTCGCTAGAATTTTCCCTCATTTTATCATAGTTGAATGATAAGATAGTCCATGATAACTTATCAAATGATAACACGTCAGCAAATAACTGATATGACGATTTTACTGTTGTACACTAATTAGTTTTTTATCAATATTTTTTTAAACATAAATAATAGAAAAAGTTTGGAACTATGGAAAAGATCACGAAATGACAATCCACATAATAGGCGTAACTATGAAAACTCATAAATCGGACATGGGGTAGAATATGACCTCATTTGTCAGCAAATTGATATTTTTAATTGCTCAACAAATAAATTCATGCTTTAGATTATCAAATATCGCGATGGAAATAATTTTAACCACTTTTCAAAGAATATTGTATCTACTTATCATATATATAATATATAAGTAGTAGTATATTATATAAGTTATAAGTAGGTACCACTCGTACAAAATCTATGAAGCTACTACATTCCGTAAGTTTGTAAAAAACCTTAATTGAATTGAATGTCCACTGCCCTATTATTATAGGAGACTATTTATATGTAATATTGATATGATAGAGATGTTTGTGGTATAAACAAATGATTTATTTTGATCGTACACTACATTTCAACACAGCATTAAAGTATTATAAAAGCAAATATGGGGAAACTAAATAATTATATATAGGTATGTCATGGTAAAATATATTTACCTTTTGGTATAGCTTGCTTGGTTTGCGTATAGAACATCAGATATAGTCCAGAGAAGGGCGCGTCTCGTGCCAAGTAGGTCCTAGACCACAAGACAAACCGCGGATGCCCTCTGCCTTGTAAATTGCTTTCAATGCTCCACCAAGGCTGTTGTACTTGTATACTCCTGATTCGTATCTGAAACAAAGAATACTTTTTATTAAAATATCTGAAGTGACACTTTATCAACTTATAAAAATAAAAGTCAAATTTGCGTGGAATGTTTATCGTCATGAGAGTACAGCATAATTGGTAGTTATATAGTTTAGTATCATTGCTATAGGACGGTGGCTGGAAGTACGTACTATACTTTTTTGAATAACAAGATCAGCCATTGCGTGATATTACAAGAACTATGAAGAGTTGCGTAGAGATAACAAACCCCATCATTTTCGATGCGCTTTTCGCTCATCGGCAGCAAATTTTAGACTTGTAATCTGCGCTAATTTTTACCCCGGGAATCCCGCGGGAGTTTATCTGGGAATGATTTAAAATGATCAATAAAAATTAAAAGTGGAAAGCCAAAGTGGGTAACAAAAATTAAAGTGGTAAATCATCGATATTAAAATTGTGATATTTTTATCCTGAAAATACCGCGGGATTATTCCCGGTTTGTAGTTGTTCAGTTGATGTTTCATTCCCGGACTAATTAGATTAGACCAGAGAAAATTTTAGACACTAAAACACTTGTATTTCATCTTAAGATATAAATGAGTATAAAGTGAAATTCATAAGCTAATGAAGTAATGGACACATTAAGTATATCTATATGCAAACATTATCAATCTTATTACAAAATAACTGCGCATTTACCTATAGCATTGTTTTCTACGGACATTAATGCGCCGTGACCTTACATTTGCATACCTAAACCGTATTAAACAACAATGTGATTTCCAATAATCAAATTCAAAGACATTGGAAAAGAATTAGATTATACCTACGTACAATGAAAAACAAGTGATAAATTTCAATCGAATGTTTAAATAATCCTTTTATCTATTGACTATCTATGACGTGAGAGGCAAGCCTACAGATTGTGTTCAGTGATTACCATTAATGAGTTGTCGTCAAGCCCTTTAGTAATCTTAAAGAGGGACTTCCTATTGTGATTATAAGCAATAGATCAGAGGTTTTAGTAATATTTTTTTAATATTTGATAAGTATTTAAGAGTTCACATGTATAATAATGACGTACAAGGAAGGGCCAAACTATTGCTACGCGGAAAGGCTTAATTTCGAATCTTGTATTAGAGATAAAATATCGCACAGAAGATAAGGGAATTGTTTGTAGTACAAGGGTTATATATAATTTTTATACTTAAATATTAATAACAGGGAGGGAAAGGCCCGCGAATTCGTTCACGCTTGACTTAAAATTCCCGCGGGGTTCGACACGAAAGTATAGCAGCATTCAAAAAACAATGTAAGCTATGGTTTTAGTAGAAACTGTATCGGAATTATTCCCATTACATATATGACATTTTATTACACATAATATCGATCATTAAAATAATCACACGGGAATTCGATTTTTTTATATATTGGCCATTTAAATCATTCCAAGATTCTCTCGAGAATTTTTCTTGGAATTTTCCGGGGTAAAAAGTAGCGCACAGTTTCAGTCTAAGAATTAGCTGTCGATCAGCAAAAACCGCATCGAAATAATCTAGTAGTTATTACGTGAATACCGAACATACAGACAAGATACCTAAAAAAATGTATCGTGTTCTCCATCTCCGTCATTTATATAGTCTATTCCAGATGTTTTTTTTTTAAATAGCTTCAATGTACAGACACGGCATGTTTAGAATTTTATAATATTATAAATATTCTATAAAAAAATTTACTACTTAGATCAAAGAAATATGCTTGAAATAAAAAATCAATAAAATGAGAGAATAATGAGCCAGAGAGCCGTTCAGTCATGTACGATTTTAATTAGTCTAATTTAGTTTAGTCATAAAGGATGTTTTTGGTGCTACATTTTTTACAGAACGCTTGTCACACCAGGCATTCTTCTCTCAGAATCATAAAGAAAATATATTCATTATATTTATAAAAACTTGACGCACACAAATACGAATTAAACATTTACCGCTTCTTCTTCTTAAAGCAACAATAATATGTTGCAAAGCGGTGTACATAAATTAAGAAGCAGACTTAATTATTTACTTATATGTATGACTTTAAAAAATGTTGTTCAATGGAACTAAATTTGAGTAAAATCATGAATGTTATAAAAACTCACCTCGTCTTTATGACGGTGATAGGTATTAAAGCGACGCCGCTCATGGTCCTCGCGACGACACCTATCATGACGGCTTCCAAAGGTCCCAGGTCTCCCTTCGACTTTCCAATTTTTGCCTTCAGCCAGTGCAAGGATGAGAAGTAGAGCCCCACTCCTGGCACGCAACGAGCGATTGACGGCACCATACCGCGCCATAGTCCAACTATATGCTCTTGACGGACTATGTTCGTGAATATGGTTATCATTCCGGGTTGGATTCGGCTGCTAAAAGAATAAATTCAATATTATTATCGTCTAAGGTTCATGCTGTAATACTTAACTCAAGGCAAACGCGTCTCATTCTAATGGCGAGGGTTTAATTCCTGAAATTGGGATGAATTGCTTAGGCAATTTTATAGCTGTGCATATAGTTAACAACATGATGTGGCGGTAGTAAAGTAAAATACAGTAAGAAATCCTACACGTCGTGATTACAGATATGTGTATTTTGAATTTGAATACTTTGATATCTGCTAATCCACCTTGGACAACGTGGCGATTTACCATCCATTTTTTGTTAATCTTTAAATCTTTGAACCATATATATTAACACCATAGGCGACATAATATTTTCTAAGTTTTCGCGACCATAGGCGACCCTTGAATATTGCCGAACAACTTAGTAGGTACAAAAATAACTTTCAATGCATAAAACAGCTCAGAGGTAAGTGTTTTTAAATATTGAAACAGATCAAACTTTACTCAAAACTGATTATGTGGCCTGAATACAATCATAAAAACTTAGGATTTTGTATTTTATTTTTCTGTCTACAAATGTCTAAAATAAGTAGTCTACCGCGTAATTATATATTTTTTATAGTTATAAACAGAGCTTTGTGTATGATAATGGCATCCTTTCTAACTCTATTCTAAATTTTTGATAAATCTAAAGTCCTCAAATCGTAGGGAGCAAGTACTCCAGACATATAAGTATATCAATCTAGAGCAATGTTTTTCAACCTTTTTCATGACACGACCCCTTTAGTATGAAGAAATATTTCGCGACCCCCCACCCGTTGCTTTTTAATATACTTTTATTAGCTTCATACGTATGTTAGTATATAACGAAAACACGAGGTCGAAAATCTCAAAGTATACCTCTGTCTGGCAGTACCATTCAACGCGGGATAAGCGATATGGCGACTGATGTTCGTGATCAAGTCCTAGTAAAAATAAAAGAAAGTACTTTTGTGTTCTTACAATTTGATGAATTTACGGATATTACAAACTTTACTGCAGTAGCTTTCCCAATCTTTTGTAACTCCGCTACTGAAGCTTCGCGACCCCCCTAAGGAGGCTTGGCGACCCCCTAGGGGGTCGCGACCCACACGTTGAAAAACACTGATCTAGAGTATAATAAATTATGTCATCACAATCTATTATGTCCATATTTGTGTCATTTTTTAAATAAAACTAATACGATATGAAACATAATCTAAACAGAAGTCAATGTTAAGGATATTGTTCAAACGAGCGATAAAGCATATACCTACGTCACAAAACGTATGATCATTTTATTTCAGATTGTAATCAATGTATTGTTATTAATTACATTGAACCCAGACTATGACGTATGAAATCATTTAAAAGATTAAATTTAATCACATCGTTACTAAGCATATTGTAGATAGTAATAGGATATCGATAAGTAAAAAGTTAAATTGTGCTTGCAAAGTCTCTTTACATTTCATTTTTAGTCACCCGAAAATAAATTATTTTAAAGTGGATTTTTGGAATAAGAGAAGAGACACAAAAGACCGCGCAGAACTTCATGGTCACTTCACATTGGAAGAATCAATAGTAGCTGGTGTTGTATAAAAATCTATTTTTGAGTAACCCTCTGTTAAGGATAGTTCACAAGCTAAGAGAGAATAAGAAAACCTTATTATTAAACAGACGAATTTGAGATACGTAATCTAAATTGAATATGAAATACTTACTTGACTGTCGCCGCAACAACATGTTGACTGGGATTCTGTAGACGGGTCTTCACCAAATCCAGAGGTTGGAAAAGAATGGTACTGAAGGTTCCTGAGAAAGATCCCGCCAGGAACGCCTTAAGCACCGGGTGATACTGCAAATACAATCATTAATGTTACTACGCTAGTTAATCATTAAAACAAGACAGCAGTTATAGATACACTTTAACCTTATTTCACTAGAATATGATATGAATTAACTTTTCGATACGAATTGGTATAATAAAACTTACATTGGCAACAATATCCATGATGATGTAAAATCAAATTCTTTAAGACTGACTGATACAACTTCAAGTGATATCTTTGGAGTACACGCCAAATTTGTAGTACTCGAAATGATAAAGCCAGTGGCAGAAAAAGCTCTTTGAATTCAATAACTTTAGGTGCAAGCCTAAATCGTATCCGAATAGTCTGAATAGTAGATCGGGTTGACTCGGAACATTAAGCTTATGGTCATTTTTTGCAGCACCTCGCTTGTATAATGCATGTATGCTGTTCGCAGGTGTTTGGATAATTTTAATAACTTTAAAACTGCGTTTGGTAGGCTGATGATATCACTTGGTACCACCAGCTGCGCACTTGAAATTAATAGCGTCCTCTGAATATGTACGAAACACCAAAACGTGGTTAATTATAAGGAGATAGGAAATCACTGTTGATGAACTTAGCCATTTAGACAAACAATAACGTAATGACAAAGAAATATAAAATTGTAGAAAGAAAATAGCTTTTTGTATGACGAATACGTGTGCACTAGTAGGCTACTTGTTGGCAACTGAACAAATTATAAGTGGACGACTGATAATGTATGTAATTTATATGAATCGTTATCAAAGGCAGACGAGGGCCGCGGGTAAGCGAGGCGCAGGGTCGTGATCGTCAACCCCTGATGATAAGTATCCGTGCCTACTGACCAGGGGGTAATAAGTGGGGTCGATAAGCTAGGGTCGCCACATTTATCATGCAATATTAAATATGTATTTCAAAGTATTTACAGTTATTAGCTAAGTATTTTTTTTTATGTTTAATATACAACGGCCAATCCTAGGGTTGACCCAATACACCTGGAAATAATGGAAATTGTTCGTATTTTTTACTTTTGCCGGGTATCGTATCTAGAACCTCAGTAATTTATTTCTGTCTGTATTCGAGTGAACTAAAATAAGACCAGTACAAAAACAATAAACATATTGAGCATGTTATGGAAAAACATCGTAACCAACAGAAGCTAAGTATTTTACTTATACTGCGAAAATTCTTTAGATCCTAATACAATGCTTAGGCTTAATCTGTATAACTAACAAAATTATGATATATTAAAAACAGAATCTATTATCTATTAATTAACAAATCGTAAAGTAGCTTCCTGCTACTTTTATATGTCGCTTAAGATGTTCTTCCATAAGAGGCTCGATATGTTCACGGTGTCTGTACTCTAAACATTGGTCTTCTTAGATCACTCGATTACAGAAAGAAAGAAATTACAGAGGTTCTAGATACAATACCGGGAAAAAAAAAATGTAAACAAACTTTCCGTTATTTCCACGTGTATAGGATCGACCCTAGGGTTGGTCGTTATATATTAAACATAAAAAACCTTAACTACTTAGATTGTATAAAAAGAGAAGAATATTTGCAAACAATTAAAATGTTTAAAAAATATATTAAAAAACTTTAAAACCATTACCGAATCAATTTGTGTTTTAAAATTGTGCATAAAACTCATGTAGTAGAAAAGTGTACTGCTGGTTCTGTTTAATTTTTTAAATTTGTATTATGTAGTAAGCTTTAAACCAGTGGTAAGAATACTTTGTCTACAAAGGTACCTAACTTCTTCTTTTATATAGGTACTGAAGACTTCATTAGATCATAATTCTAGAAAATATTTGATAAGTTAAAAATCGATTAACTCAAGTGGTTTAAACATAAACAAGTCAGATAACATTAATCCACTTTTAGTACATACCTGCCTATTAATTTATATAAAAATACTACATATTACTTGCACATTTTCTTATCTAATCCACATTGACTGATTATTATTATCATATTTATGAATTATTGAAGAGATAAAAGACATTTCTTGCAGCAAAGCAATTGGCCTATATTCAATAGTAAAGTATCTTTATTCTTCACAGCTAACATATAAGAGTTATGGGTTGGTGGTTAGCAAATAAATTTCAAAAGACAACCAATCTCAATAGGGGTGCATTCCGTAAGGGACTAAAACAATGATGAGGAAATGAGAATTATTTCATTACATATATTTAATTCATATTAGCCTGGCACTACAAATCAAATACTAGACTCAGGTTTTTTATTGGTATTGTCTAAAACTTGAAATATTTTGACAAGTTCATTATTATTACTAATGAGATTTATTATTTCTTATTCACTTTAAAGTACAAATAGTATTTTACAAATTATTAAAAATTGAGGTCCAGGACTGATTATAATAATCTGTAAACACAGTACAAATTCTTAATTGTGCATTTAAAACGAGTGGATAACGATTAATTAAATAATTAAATCTTGTACAACCCTGATTTATAATAATTCTGATATGATGAGGCAAATACTGTAAAATAAATTTGCTTTTTGATAAGTATTGTACATTTGTAATATACAGTTGGATATTGAAGTAAATAAATAAAAATATAGTAACATGGGTAAACAACTTTGTCAAGATAGTTTCAAATTAATATTTAAGTAGGCAGTAAGCAGTACATGGATTTCACAACTATAATTTCATTTGGTTTCATGTTTAATTGTGATTTGAGTTGCCAAGACAATTGAGTTCAATTACATGTAGCTCTTAAAGGACTACAATACTTTTTGCAGGTCCATTGCTTATTACGTTTTAAGTCTGATGACTTCTACATACATATATTAATCCCCGCAAATTGCTATTGCGTCTGGCCGCCATTTTGGTGATGTAACCGTAGCTGAACACTCAGTACTGTTAACATCAATGGCCGGCGAGTACGCATACATATCGAGTTGCAGATGACGTCATGTGAATGTTAATTTGACAAGGTTCCAGCACATTGGAAATTTGCAGGGATAATAGTACATATCCTAGAATGTACATACTTAAATTTAATGTATTAGAAAAAATTGTTAACCCTATAACTTATTCAATGATTTAAGTTAATAATTATATTAATTTTAAAGTGATAACATTTTACTAAGAATTTATAAGCACTATTGCAATCTGTATTTTATCCGTAACCTGCCTTCACCTATGTGAACATTAATTTCTAAGTCCAAAAGTTGACATTATAATAAAAATGGTATGATACAATCCCGATCTGCTTTGTGTTTTACGTCAGATATTTTTAATTTTGTTGTGTACATGTTTTAATGGTTTTAAGCACAATTAAAAATGTCAGTATAAAATATATATTGACATTTTAAAGTCTGACCCAAATGTATTAAAATAACAAATATTAAAATCACAATTAACAGTATTAAAATATAGTTATACTATCAAATATATAACTATATAATAATATAGTTATATCAATTATTGATGGAAATCTATACAATTTTAAGCAATATGAAGGGGTTTTTTTTTCATATTTTGGTACTTGGTATTCCGCCAAACAGTACACAGTATTCGAGCAATACCAAAAGTAAAAAATAGGGCTGAATAGGTCAAAACCAAATAGCTGCTGAATATTCATGGCATTCTAGTTGCTATACTTTCTTAATAAAATAATAATTCTTTTACACAGACTATCTAACTTAATTAGTGAAATATTATCTGTCATACGAAGTGGTGCTCTTGTTGGTGAGGTGACTTCAATATTTAAGTTATGACTTGAGTTGAGGAGTTGAGTTTGAATGACGTAAAAGTTGTGATAGTGTAATGGCAAGCACACAAGTTCAAAGGGCACGGGTTCAATCCTGGCCGGAACATATGCACAACTTAGGAAGTTTTTGACCTAATGTGCACATTGTTACAATTACCACATGCTAACAACTGTGAAGGAAAACATTGTGATGAAACCTGCACATCAAGATAACCAATGTGTCAAATCTATAAGCTGCTTGGACAAGCATGGCAAGTATTCTGTTACCATATAATAGAATGCCAGAGCCCAGAATGGGCCATTTATAGGCTGTATTATTATTATTATTTATGTAGTAACATCATTGTGGTATTCCATTCCTTATTTTTCCTTCCATGCCTTTGATTAACATGCATTTAGACTGGTGTCCTGTCATAACAAGTAGCTAAATATTTTCCCCTGTCTTTCCTACATCATTTTTTAAGTTGTGGTTTTCACGTATATATTGTTTCTTGTACAATAATGTTCTCAAGTGGTAATTATGTTTTGACTAAATTCAATTTTATCACTAACCATAAAAAATATTGTGTTATTTCTTTGAGTATTATTATCATTATAACTTATTAACGGGTGGCTTCTTATCAAAGATGGGCACCCCAAGGGTTACTTGAAGCACACAGATAACTCATGGATAGTATATTATGTTCTAAATTATAATTAAAATGTATAAGAATAATTATTGTTAAAATCAACACAAAAATGTAGCTGTGATTTCATTTGGATGATGGTTTTTTAATTGGAATACACTGATTTTTATGAATTGAGTACATACTTAGATATATACTTTCAATTTCAAATGTAAGAAATGAACATAGGATATTTTTAACCCAGAAAGTGGGTTAGTTTATGTCAGAGAGTTTCAGAGTTATATGAGCAAGAACATATGGGTGATATGATAGACTGATACATAAACATGTTACATATGAGTTTGGGTGATTGTATATAGGTTTGTTCTTTTCCCAATTTTATGAAATTTAGTAATATGCTTCACTTCAGAAGTAGGAGATGCACATAAATATTTTGTTTTTAGGAATGGCTATTATTAATGATGACATTGAGCTAAATATTGCAAGAGGCCTTTTGATAAAAAATTAAGCTTGGAGGAAGTAAACAGTATGTTACAGGTCATAGTAGAGGGCAGACTATCAGTAAACAAATAGTTCGCAGGGGGCCACTTACATCGTTATCATTGGAGTTATTCGGGTCAACGGGAACAGCGGTATCGATAGCCCATCCATTCGAAAAGGCCTCTAGCGAATGCGACATTATTTTCAATATAATTTACACAGATTTGATGTTGAGACGAGTTAAACATTTTTACGTTTAAAGGCACGATTTTATCTCTAGTAAAACTAAAACGGATACAGAACCATGACAATAAAATTCTTTATCTTTATCAATTAATGATTCAATAAAACGATAAGCGATTTCTACTCGAAAACACGCAAATAAATACGAATTGAATCGCAATTTAACTCTGCGAATTGTCAATTTTTACAAACTATCTTGTTTGCTGCGTAGTTAAATCAGCTGATTTTATTATCTATAACCTCCCATTGGAAAAAATATTACCAAACACTATTAGACTTTGTATGACTTAGAAATTCCAAAATAATGCTTTGTTTTTTTAAACAAACTTTTGTATAATTTATTAACTAATTTATCTAAAAAAAATCGCAAATTTGAATTGGCAGAACGAAACCATTCAAATTTCATAATCAATTTCATTGCAGAATGCAGTTGCAGTCTTGTAGTATGCAGTTGTAGATATAGATATTGACCATTATTGACACTTGACATTGACAATTTTGCGCAACATTATCTTTATTTTCTTTTTTTAAGTTATTAATCAAGGCGTTTTGTACTACATTCCATTTTTTCCAAACATATTTTAAAAATAAATATTATAAATATTTAAATCTCTGTCATAGACGTCTTTAAACTTCCTAGCTACTCTGAGGAGCTTTAAACTACTACATATTTAGATGTTAGATTATTCAACTGAATCTCCTCAAAACAATAGACTATTATTATCTTTGGCGAAAAAGTATGCTTTGCAAACAAAATTTTATTGTTTTGAGGGTTTAACGCAACTCTCTAAACTGATCTGAATGTTTGTTCAATTAAAGCCGACATTACGTGATTCATTTCTATTTTATATACTAATACTAGGGTACAGGGGGCACGTGGGGACCAAGGAACATATAATACTCTCTTACGAGTGGGTGACGGCCAGTACCCTTAAAGGAAATTTCTAAAATATCAAAAATTGCCATAAAAACTAAATAAAATTAAACAATTTAAAGAAAAAAAAACAAATTTAGTAATCTTTACCAAAAAAATTACTTTAATAGCTCAAAATTATTCAAATACAAAATCTGATCTATCTTTCCTTCAACAGTTCTACCGTCAGCCTCATACCTAATATGGGATACTCTTCAAGAGCTAAGTGAGCGTAGCATTTGAAAATTGTGATGTAAGCCTAATGAATAGGTACTAATCAGAAAATTGAAAATGTGGTTCGAATAGGTTACAAAAATTATGGACATACAACTTTCAAGAATAATCGTGCCCTCAAAAAAGAAGCGACAAAAAGGCATGTGAAATAGTATTTAGAAGTTTCATGAAATTAAGATTATTTTCATAAGATTTGACTTGATTCACAGTTGTCGTGAGCACTGCGTGAGCGAAAATAGTGCCGTCATTAGTTATAATTTCTCCATGATTGCCATGTAGAACAGCTGAATGAGCATTTTGCACGTTTTGTTGGAATGGAGCAAACAAAAACTACTATGGATACTACGTACTAGCGCCAAAAATGGCCGTGTTTAAAACTGCGCCCAACTCTGATTTCAAATTAAAATATTTATTTTCGCGTTAAATTTTAACATCTTCCAAACTAAGATTTTTTAAAGCTTCTCAAGAATATTCAGAACATTTTTGTTTGTGTATTTGTTACGATAACCCAGGGTCTGCTGGGGGTATAAAAATATTGTACAATAATTCTGAAAGACGCCTGTCTTTAGCTATTTACGATTAAGGGTTATTATGTTACCACGCAGGAGGGCTTTTATCAGCACTACGCATAATATTATTAGCAATATGAAATGAAGAAAAACATATTTGTTTATGTCTACTAGATTGTCAATAACAAGCCGTTATTGATTACGATTTAATGAATATCATGATTATTGAGATTTCGTTCAATATAAATTTGACAAATGTCCCAAGAAACGATTCTATTACCCGACTTTTTTGGCAATCTGTCTATGTATGTCATAGGTTTAAAATAAATATTGATGTTATTAATTGAATATTGAGTAAGAATACTTTTGTAGGTTTCTTTTAGATTCTTAAAGTAGTCTACAAAATTACTCGAACTCAATATGAAAAAGACAGTAATAGTCTAAACTATAAAGTCGAACCGATTTTGATGAGATTGCCAAAAGGTCTAATCTACATTGCAAAAAAAAAAAAAAAAAAAAAAAAAAAAAAAAAAAAAAAAAAAAATAAGCAAAATCAAATACATATTGCAAAACAAATAAATAAATATGAGGGATCACCATACTACCATCACCATCATCATCATTTAAGGAGTGTGCTCTTGTCGGTGCAGCCTTTTCTAATCTTCTCAATTAAGGACCAGTTGTTTTATTTCTTACTACGACAGTATACCCACTTTTGCCTTTGATTGGATCCGTGAATGCTCGCCTTGGCCCTCCCGTCCATCTCCTTGCTTCCTCTTTATCTTCGATCAACGTATAACATAAAAAACACTCAATATAGGGTATGGTTAGACGACTCTCAAAAATTGTAAAAAAATCTAATTCCTGAGTTTTCGCTTAATTCACTTCTAAGGTCGTAAAGTATGCTTGTGTTCCTCTGGCTTTTGTAATATGTTTTATGTTATTATTGCTGGATAGGAGACAGGCTAATGACCCATCTGATGAAAAGTAATTATAGTCGTCGTATTACATTTATTTCAATAAGTAAATGTGTTAGGTTCCTGTTGCCAAAGGATACAAACAGAAACGTTCATTACCTCTAGGTATTGACGGCCTCTGAGGTTGAGCGGGCTAATAAGCTATTGCCGGCCTAACTTACTGCAACGCAACAACTCCGGCGTTCAATTCCTGATGTAGTACATTTCGTAAACTAAATATCTCCGTTATTTACTTCTAGGTGTCTAGGATCGGCCCCAGAGTAGTCCGTTGTATATATATATATATATATACACATATATATGTACACATAACACAAGCGTATCTTGCTTAATTTGAGGATATAAAATATCTGTGTTTGTCTGCGTATTATTTATATTTTTCTACTCCATAGGAGAATTGCGTACAATGATGACTTGATTATAAAATGATTCAAGTTCTAACAGAAGTTATGTATGCAAGACAGCTCGCATCTAAATAGAATTGGTTTTAATCACATTTTTTTGTGAAAAAATAATACTGGTGATAATAATATTAAGTAACTCGCCTGATAAAATTTGCATAGCAATGGATGTGGATATAATGTTGACTCCTGAACAAAATTACTTTTTGTAAAGTAACTTGTAACTATTAACAATTTCTAAGTGATTATGTTATATCCTCATTACATTAACTGATTTAGAGAAAAGGTTCGAAAAACAACCCAGATTTTTTTATTAACGGATCTTTTGAACAAATCCACACAAACACATTGCGGGCCTCACGTCATATTGCATTTTTTACTATTTGGTGGGCATGATGTAAGCTCGGGTTCCATCTGGGATAATGTTACTTATTGATTTTCGGCATATGAAATTTATTTATAGCATTAAAATACTGCCGTTAACTAGTAGCTCCATTAGTGTATTAAATACATACCTACATTATCTGTCAATATTTAACGTCATTAAAAGATTACTAACAAAATCACATCAAAATCGCAACATCTGTGCGAAACGATCAACAACTATAACAATATCGCAGATGGCGCAGTAGCCAAGTAGGGAATATTTTTTATAACCGCATATAATAGAAGGATAAGCAGCGCCTCTAGGGCTTGAACCCGTTGTTCATCGCAAAATAGGACGATGCGGACCTGCTTGTATATCTTTACTTATCAAATTTCATAAGGACAAATAAAACACAGTTTTATTATACTTAAATTTAATATTCTACGTACTTTCATAAAGTAAAATAGCAGTACTATATGAAACTTACTACGCTATAATTACGCATAGTCATCGAAAATATAGTATACATACATTTAAGAAAATATAGTAAATAGGACAATCAAAATAATTAATCACAGAGTAAACTACAGACACTAGAATATTATTAAAAATGGAATGATTATTAATTTCAAAAACATTTATTAAATAAAATATAGACATTATTATATAACCCTGGTTAAATATAAAGTGAAAATATATTTTTTCATAATTTTTTGAAAAGCAATTATCTTTTTAACCCTTAAAGAGTGTAAAGGCACAATCGTTATTTTGTCGAATATAAAAGAATTTGTAATTCTAATAATTGTACTGTTTTATATATTTTTTTTAATATTATGATCATGGATAATATTGGCACTTTATAAATAAAAAATATGAAAGCAATCGTTACGTCTACTATTAATTAACATTTTAAACTCAAATGCTTAATTTGACTTAATCTTATAATTATATAAATAAACAAAGAAAATCGTAGCAACGCGACTTTGTAAAATTGTATAAAAATCCATTAAATGGAATGAAAACAGGAATGATTTACAAAATGCTTGGAAGATCCAAATGGAATTTATATAAATACGTCATGTACATTAATTTTTAAATATTTTGGCATAATTACTTGTTTTAAAAAGTTTTACAAACTGGTGCAGTAACAAATTTAAATATTTGTTTGTGTAAATAATCTCATGTTAAAAATCTTTACTGTGCTCACATGCGGGTTTTTTGTAGGATTGCCAATCGTACTCTAAAATATATTATTATAGGTAGGTACTGTTTATCATGTAGGTGTACTTTATAATCTATAAGAGTAATAGAGTGCGCAAAATACTTTTTTTCGAAATATTTACTTTACTGGTAGTGCCACTGAGTATACTAGTCCAAACATTGTCATAAACCAAATAGCCTATGTACGGAATTGAAAAATTACCTTTTTATTTTTTATCAGACGGTACTCTTATTTTACCTTCTTTGAAATCTTCTTCTAAAAGTTGGCAACCCTAGTTTTAAGGAGCAACGTGTAGACCCCACGACTCACAAACATAGCATTTCAAAAACGTGCAAGTGTCTACCATCAAGTATTAGATCCAGCTTATGATTTCAAATTCGAAGGAAGCAAGTGCTGACTTCCTACTGGCGTCGTGTGAATTAAGATTTTATGCCCGCTGTTGAGTCAAGATATTGAGCCAACGTATACATCACTCAGTATATTTCTCTCGTTTTGGGTGGCTCTGCTAACAGCGTTTACACGAAGGGTTCTTGCGGTATAAAAATTACCGCTACTACAATAATTTCTTAATTCATTATCAAACGGAAAATACGGATAATGATAAATACGCTAGCGTGTCAATAGCAATCTTTTGGGTCAATTTTTTGACCCACGAGGCTGACAAAATTGTTTAAAAGTTAATAAAGAATGACTGCGAGAGGCGTCTTCAATATCTTGTAGAGCGATCGTAAAGTTTAAGAAGACCTTTAATTATGTCAGAAAGAAATCAACAAAAACACGACGCTTGCCTAATAAAAAATTCAAAAGGAACAAGTTTCAGATATCATCATACAATGATAAATTTTGTCAAAATGGAGATTCATTCGTGAGGATTTCGAGTCAATACGTAATTTGTCGACAATACTTGTAACAAGATTTTTATAAGTACAGAAATGTATTACATCTATTGTAATTTTATTAATATAAAATACAATTATAGATTGATCATTTGCTAAAACTTAAATATATTTATTACTCCTATATTCCTAAAGAGTAGAAGAAAAATGTTGCAGATTTTTGGAGTCACTATAAATGTGAGAAAATATAACTTTTAAAATATCAAGTATTAATTATAATTATTTAAGTATCAATTTCAAAAATATCAAAATATTTGCATAAGCAATAGTTATAGATAGTATTGCTATACTTTTAAAGCAGCAAAATGTTTATTCAAGTAAAAGTTTTAAAGTGTTTATCATTTAGTACATATTTCTCTTTTAAAATAAATGATCAACCTATTATTGTATATCTTTTAATTGTATGTAGAAATGACCATAAACATTTCTAGTCAATATTAAATGTCGAATTGTCATACATTTACATGTGCCTCGTGTTGCCAAAGTTGATGCCGCTTTGGGTCGCGCCCTTATTGGAGCCGTATTGCAGGGAAATGACTCCTTGACCAGCTCTGAGCTGTTCTTCTGAGAAGTTACGCACATTCTTCTCGGATTCCTTCGGCCCTATCGATGGTTTACCGTAGTTACCAGCCTGAAATTTAAAATTATCCAATTATGATTCTTCATAATCGATGTAACCACATCATAATTACGTATACGTTATTAGTACGCAAATCGTATGTGCTAAAATGGAATTCAGTAACAAGACTTGGGAACTGGTTTTCATCAATTATTTACTTACTGTATACCTTGAAAAGAGTTATGTAACCCTGCATTAATCGTTGTGTTCTGTGATAATTACTTTCTCATAAAAGTATGTGTTGTAGACGACTGAAAACTTACTTTACTACATGGCTGCTCTATTTTTTTTATTGCAGGATTTCAGCAGACTGCCACTTAATGAAAAACGGTTACCATCGCCTATAGATATTTGCAATACCAACGGCGCTACAAATGCGCTGCTGCTTTCTTAAGGAACACTGGAACCTGGTCACAAATGCCGGAACACAACTCAAGGTTGTTATGGCAACATAATTTAGACCAGAGGTGGTAGCTATCTAGTTGGGCAAATGCTCTACCCACCTGGCTGTGGGTTGTTTTATCGCCTCTTACGACAGGCCGCTTGGCCGCAGGAACTTGTATTATTTTCTCCGTTCCTCCGAACCGGTATATTCAACAAAACCTATGTGTGAATGAGCTTTTGTTACCAAAAACCTATTGTTTGAAGTTAAACTTAAAACAAACGAAAAGATAAGGACCTATGTACTTAGGCTATAACCGGCTCGACTCTATTTACGTTTAAGCCCTGAATTCCAATAATACCTTTCTGCCGAGAGACTGCAAGCAAATCACGACGGAGTTAAGGTTCTGTCTCTCCCAAAGATCCACGGTCTGGAAGGTCTCCTGTGCTGGCACACCGAGTTGTCTCGCAGCGTCGAGGAAGGCGTTGATGTTCTCCATACACTTAAAGGCCATTTTGGAGGTGTTCACCTTCTTTACCAAGTTCGGCTGGATGTTGTTCACAAGCCTGGAAATATTTCGAATAGGCTCTATTAGTGCTATTATGTCATATCTAAGTTCACCGCACTCTGGGAGCGTTAAGGAGGATCAACTTGAATTACATTCTTTATCGGTATATAAAAGTTCAGTTCTGTATGTTTGTGTCTGTAAAACTCGAAAAGTAATGCCAAATGGATTGATTTGAAAGTTTTAAATAACGCTGTATTTAAAAGTGTATTTTTATATACATGATAGCTCACCCACAGATGTCACTGGAGTGCATTAGTTTCCATTTAATCGATCGCCATGAAAATTCGAGTATATAGATAATTCCACAGAGAAAATATTTTCATGTTGTTTTGATCCAAGTCGCTAATAGATGGCACTAGTAGTGCATAAACAGCCACGGAGAAGCGTGGTTGTATTTAAAACGTGTCTAGTGTTTCGTTATTAAAATATAAGACCTCAGTAATTAAAATATATTTTGTTACCAGAAATAAGAATTACTATATGTAAACTGATGGCAACTGGTTACCACCGTCTATGCACAATTCTGTTACTCAGGCAGCTCGTCCAATCCGTCCATCCTATTTATATATTTGATTAATATGGAAATTAAGATTTAAGGAGATGCTAGAAACTTACTTGCACAATAACGTGCCGTCCTTAAGTACTTCGTAGAAGTTGTCCATGTCTCCCGACAAATTTTCAGGCTCGCCGGTGATCTCGCGGATCCATTCTAAGGATTCCTGCGCCAACTCCTCGCTGTATTTGCTGTTAATCTATAAAAAAGAGAATAGTTGATTTAGATATTGAATCATCCAATCACCATCAAACTGTGGACGGACAGGTAGTTGACATATTATTATGAGTGGTGGTAGTAGTCAGTCAATCACGGTCCACTGCTGGACGTAGGACGTCCCCAAATCGGTGATACTCATCACGGTCTTCCGCCTTCCCCATACAGCGCCTACCAGCGACCTCGCGCAGGTTGTCGAACCATCAGGCTAGAGGCTGCCATCAGTGTCTACGTCTCGGCCAGTAGGTCAGAACGAGAATTACGCAATGCTCGAAGACTTTCGGCTGGTGACTGGAGATAGCAGTAGTATAATTAATTGCCCACAATGGCATACAAAGAGACTTGGTCCACACGGTCTCATCTGATGTACCTGAATTCAATGAAGAACTAAAATTCGAACTATATTGACGACTTATAAAGTCTTTAATATAGCTCGAATTGTAGGTCTTCAACGGACGACAATCAACGGATTTCTGGTGACAACGGTAAAGCCGCATTTGCCTACACAGCTCATGTTTCTCCAAAAACACGTAATTACTTCTAAAGAAATTATTGTATCAATATCTGTAGCTATTGCTCATTTTGAAGTACGTTTGCACATTTTAGGAAGTATAACTGCATAGAAGAACGTCACCCTCCAGTTTACACCAAAAACTCCTAGCCAATGACTAGACTTGGCGACGAGGATGATAGTCAAATTAATTGAAACACTTTTTATCATCTTACAAGATGTCGTGGCCTCCTAGATTTTAAACCAGTGTGCAAAAATGTCGTCATAATTTTACACAAGCAAAACGAGTCAAGTTATTACAAACACTAATTAAATAATTGTTATAATTCTATTTTAAAAGTAAAATAGTATTTTAATCCCTGTATCTTATTATGTAAATAATGTCAGTATTTATTGTATCATGAGTCTATCAAATTGCGCAGTGCATTTCACGATCATTTCTAAAATATTGAGCATAATAATGTAACAGAGCGGGTGTCAAAATACCACGTTTCATCATATTTTCAAAATATTTTGATAACGCTATTTTAATTGATGTTCAAACAATAATGAATAAGCTATTTTACTCGTTAAGAAATGACGTCATAACTTGCCACGCTCATACAAAATCTCCACAGCTTCAGCGTTTTCTAAAATAAAATATGTCAGTTGACTATCGTAAGTTGAAAAAGATCGAGCAAAATACGGGTCCTAATACTTTTTCCATGTGCAAAATCTACATGATTGCTCTTTCAAAAATCCAATTTTAAGAAAGACATAATTATGTACCTATACAGAATATCCTTTTAAGTTAAGTAAATAATTCCCTAGCGGACGTAGTCATTTTAGTGCAATGAAAAGCTCGCCAGGAATACGTCCGAAACAAACCCGTTTTTATACCATTTTTATGCGGTTCTTTATTACTGGCCGTTACGCAATTTGGGATAGTAAAGGGATTGATAATATAGTAAAGAAGGTGTGCCCGTGGCTTTTCCGGCGAGGAATTCGGTTTGTGACAACAAAACGTTATCAATATTTTTTACGAAGTCTTATAACAACTCCATAACTACCAAAAATATTAAAGTAAGGTAACTTATTGACTTCTAAATAAATAAATGATAGTATAACGGGGGCGGCCTTATCGCTAAAAACCGACCTCTTCGAGGCAACTCTTGGACTTGGCAGGGATTAATTAATACATTTTAGAACTGACGGTAGTGCAAACTGTAAATTATGATGATAAAGTATACACAGTGCATATAATTAAGTACAAAAACAATATAACTTTATACACATATGTATACGCACATACGTTAACACACGTGATATGACAAGATACACATAAATATAGAGATACTAGCTGTCCCGGCAGACGTCGTCCTACCCTGTAAAAAATAGGGTTGATCGTAGAGGTGAAATCTAGGTGTATGTATTTTTGTATGTGTATCATAAAAAAATAGAAATAAAATTTGTCAAAAAATAATTGAAAATTAGGTGACTACTCTAACATTTAGGATGATGAAAATAGATGTTGGCGATTTCATAGATACCGATAAGTAAAAAAATTTATCAAATCGTCAAGCGTTCGGAGGAGTATGCAAGAAAACTGTGACACGAGAATTTATATATTAGATAACAGATGATGAATTTCTACGCGCATTAGAAAAGTAATGCTTCTGAACCTGATTTGTTAGTTTCATTTTGTTTTATTTAAGAACAAACAGCTAATAACAAAAAAAATAAATTAAAGGGTAAATAAGCAAATCCCTTCATAAGTCACCACAGCTGACCCAAAAAAGTAAAAAATAACAGATAAACGAGGAAACAATAACTAAAATGCTACAGACATCTAGGATGCATAAATTAGGTAAATCGGAATTCGAGTAAAAACTCGAACTTTGCAATTGATGATGCTCTACTGTTAGAAAATAGCTTAAGACTATCTCATCCTTGTTGCATCAAAACTTTGAAATTACTTTTTGTAATTTGTACCAAAAAGTTAATTTCGATATTGCTGTACTGAGAAGCAGTAGAAACATTATAGTTATGTGATGTTCTCTGCAGTGCCGTAAATAGAGCGGTGCCACCGGTGCCCAGGCACAGGGTGTCTCTGGGGGGCGGGCGTAAGAATGAACTGACCAGGCAGGACTATTATTGTGTCGGTTTGCTCCTGATAAGTTCCCGCTGCGCCCCTAGTGCTCGATTCCAACACATACGTATCACATGCCAGTGTCATCAAAACGTCTGTTAAATTAGACAGAACATCATACACACGAGCGTATAATATGTGTTCTAGTTCTTTAAAAAATAGATTTTTCTTTCAAAATATTAGATAACTGGTCCACCAACACCAAGGTCTTTGTGCGTTATTTTATCACCCAGAATGAAATAAAGTAGGCCTATATAGGCATTGCTCTAGCTAGGGTACCTAAGATATAATATCTAAAAAAAACAAGGACGCAGTTATATAAGCTCGCATAGGGCGCAGCAAAGGCTATTTACGGCACTGGTTCTCTGTTACTCAGCTTCTATTTACTTATGAATGGAATTTCTAAAAACTCTATTATCGTATTATTTTCGGAACGAAGTTTTTTTACGCGGCTTCATTGGCCGAAAAATAGTGTTATCCCTCTTCTGACTGACCTTTAAAGTTATTTTTATTAAATAATTTCGAATTTTAATGCAGTGAAATAAGTTCTAAAATAAAATGATATCCGTTAATGTAACATACAGTGTTTTAAAATGATTTTATTATATTTATGTATATTTAAGGATTTACATACTAATCTTCATCCCTCATTTATCTCTAATGAATATTGTTCAAGCTTTTTTATTCACTCATAAAGAGCTTATTCAGTGTTTTTTCGTAATATATAAATGGTTTTAAAATGCCCACTTAGTGCCGTGACATCAAATATTTATGACCTTTTGTTGTACATCATGGGAGTCGATTAAAAGTCTTTAAAGCAAGGTGAAGTGTTGAATAAAGTTGTTAAATTCAAGCCTCGAATATTGAGGTCAATAGACATGC
Organism: Dendrolimus punctatus; assembly: GCA_012273795.1. Lineage (NCBI taxonomy): Eukaryota > Metazoa > Arthropoda > Insecta > Lepidoptera > Lasiocampidae > Dendrolimus > Dendrolimus punctatus. The sequence continues at coordinate 6,976,108 of CM022539.1, forward strand.
AATCGGTTGCGATCACAACTTTAGTTACTCGCCCAGTCATTTTAAGTGTAAACTAGTTATTTACACAGTATCCTTGTTTTACTGGTCAGTTATATATAGGAATAAAAACACCCACTTCGTGTGATTATCCATATCTGTACTAATATTATAATAAAGATGTAAGTATTGCATTTTTGTGTTGGTAACGAACAAATTCAAAAACTACTGGACCGCTTTCAAAAATTATTTCACCATTTCAATGCTCGGTACATTATTCCTGATTAATATAGGCTATATTTATTACTAGAAAAAAAATATGGATCACTACTAAAACTTCAATAATGTAACCCAAGGGATAAAAAGTTAGTGTTTGAGTGGATCAAGGGATAATTTAGAGTCACAAATAGGTGGCGCTGGAATCGGGTTCTTGACTTTTATTTGTTCAAGACAGGACAACGTCTACCGGAATAATTAGTTTGTGATACAATGAATTCGTTGTTTATTATATACTATTATATAGATACTATTTATCTGTTCAAATGAAAACTACTAAACGGATTTAAATGAAATTCTACATAGGATCTAACTTATATCCACACTTTTTATCAATATTTAATCTTAAGGTTTTCAAACAGCAACATCTGCTTTACGGGTAGACTTCAAGAACTTCAAGTTAAAATTTTGTTGTGATTGCTTCCGTTGCCAATCATATTTCTACTTGCCCACTTCTACTTCCCTACTATGTGTCCCAGCACACATTTCGATTTTCTTTTCTTTAAATATAACTTATGTTATTTTGGATAGACATAAATATGCAGTTTCTTATGTAGCACAATACATTTAGAAACTTGCATCATAAAACAAAATTTTACGACAGAACATAGCAATTGAATTTCTACGAGAATTTCAACCTTAACACTTAATAAATAAGAAGTAAAGATGTAGACTTCGGTAACAGATGGCGATTTAGGCATTTGACATGGCCGCCGTCATGGCGCCTAGTAACAATTGGCGAAAGATATCGAAAGCTTAAATTACTTACGTATTTTTCGTAGCCTGGCTTTTACATTATTATTTAGGATCAAACTTCCTTACATAGTTGTATTATAAGACCGTAAGCTTCTAGCATTTATACGTATGTATTTACGGGAATATTGTAAATTAGAATGCATTATTAAGCGAATAACTAAGTCAGAAGCTGAAGGTCACGCAGATAAGGAATGAGCGAATAGTTTTGTTAGCCATGCTGCTGATAACATTGTAACATAGTTGGTGCATTTTTCATACGTCGTTCAGTTTTCTGTTGTTTATTTTAGTACTAACTGCGCCAGTTGTACTTTTATTTTATATCCTGAATCCTGTAAAATATTGAAATTGAAAGAATTTTTTTAGGTAATAATCCTGTTTTAATGAATAAAATTTTAAATGAAATCCGTTGAGTAGTTTCGGGATGAAGTTTCAGGTAGATCAGTGGTTCCCAAACTTATTTTGTATATTGCCCACTTTGAGAATAAATTATTTTTTAGCGCCCCCATTTTTTCACCTACTTAAAAACCACTATAACGTCAAATTAAATTAATTGATCATTGTGAGATGATTGCCCGCGATCTATTATTTCCGAAAATTACCTATCTAGGAATACTAATAACAATTAAAATGTGAAAGTGTGTCTGTTACTTTTTATTTGTTTGTTTGTGTTTACTTTCATTTCGAAACGGAGCGACCGATTGACATGATTTTTATTTCATTTATTCAATAAAACAGGACAGATATATGAAATACGCGGAGAGAAATATCGAACCAAGTTTGAGCAATCTCTAAATTAATATTAGTTGACGTTCACAAGTTGTATTCGAGAGTCGAGAGTCCAGTCGATGTCTAAGTCCTCTTAGCTAGATGAAACTACAAATCGTCCCCGAAGCCTCTACACTACGCCATTTTTCTGGGTCTCTTATCGCCCCCTTTAGGCTTGCAGCGCCCACAAGGGGGTATATCGCCCACTTTGAGAAAGGATGAGGTAGATTGACAGACAAAAATTCAATTTTATTTCTTATACTTGTGCAAGTAAAAGTCTACTTTTAGGTGACAAACATTTTCAATAATTATTATACACTTATTTTGTCCTTTATATGACTATACACTTCACTGGTGTACTATTTAAATATTTCTGAGTATTATTGTAAATTAATACTCCGAATTGTGATAAACACACTATTCATTAAGTAGTGCTAATTGGAAGACCTAACTTACATTCACACCATTCATATAATGTTATACATTAATTCAATTATGTTGATATGTTTCTTCGAGAACCATTCAAAGGCTCATTGTACATTGACAGTAAGCATCAGAGGGATGACATCACTTGCGTTTTGATAATATTAGTAATCGTTATAGCACAAACAACTTGTCATACTGTCATATAGAATACGTCAATCTATACCAGGGATTTCTAAACGTTTAAGATAACGTTATAAACGGCAATTTTTTTAGAAACTCCCTCAAACCTTTTTTAAGCGTAACAGATACCCACCCATATTACAATAGTTATAAAAGGTTTGAAGACTGAACAAAAAAGTGTTACGCATAATCGCATTTAGAAGAATCAGTGAAATCAAAATCTTGCTTTAGCAAGCAATTATGAATAAGAGGGAAATAATTTAAAATATTACACATACCTATATAATAAATAATAATAATCGGCAGATAAACACACAAATTGTATATCCCCAAATTAAGTAAGTTACGCTTGTGTTATGGGTAATATACAACGGACCACTCTGGGGCCGATCCGAGACATCCAGACCATGGTAAATAACGTAAAAATACGTTTCCGAAATTTACTATACCAGAATCGAACCCGGAGCCTCTGCGTTGCAGTGAGGTAGGCCGGCAAAGGCTTAGCCCGCTCAACCACAGATGCCGTCTTATTAGGTATAATATTGTTATTTGTTTAAATAAGGTTATTGCGTTACACGAAAAACACCATTAATATATCAGTGTCTAAATGTTACTTAAAAGTTGTAGCTAAACAACACTATAAAAAAACTTAAAACTGGCTTATAGTACAGACCGTGTGAAGGGTTTTTATAAAATAATATTTTTGTTACAACCGAAATTTAAAGTAACAGCCGTTCCAATGAGGTCCCACATCACGCCACGTGCGTCCATTATGCACCTGTCCTTATAATTACATGCCTTTGCTATTTGCCCAGAATATCGTCTCAAAAGGATACCGGTTGATAATGAGTCGTGTCTAAATGCGGCCATAGTATCGTGTGCATGCACATAAATTAATTTCGTAAGCATCCAAAACAGATAAACGTATTGGTGTGAAATAAATTAATATCACAGAGTACTTTTGTAATTCATTAATATTAATCTAAAAAGTCGTGGTAGCGTAGCAGTGGGACGTTTACGGGCTGTTCCTATATTATTAAGTAGTATTTAATATTATTATACTAAGCTTGATATTACGGTATCTTGGTCGGAATTTTAGTTGTGGACAGTTTATGTTTGGCCAAATTCAAAGGATGCGCGGCCCCCGTGATACTAGACTGCTGCGTTATAAAATAACCTACTTTTTAAATTCGATGCATTACCATTCCAAACCATTATATTTGTTGTATTAATAGGCTGTGTTTAGGCTACAAATCCTAGCACTAAAACTAAACAGCCACTTTTTGAGAATCACATAACTTTATGAAATAAACATGAGGTGTATAGATATATATTTTTTTATTGCAGGAGTTCAATAGACAGGCAGACGGCCCACTTGATGGAAAGCGGTTACCGTCGCCTATCACCAAAGGTGCTACAATTGCGCTGCTGCTCTCTTATGGGAGACTGGAACCTGGTCACTAATGTTGGAACACACCTCAAGGTTGTTCCGGCTACATATTTTAGACCAGGGGTGGTAGCCATCCAGTCGGACAAATACCCTAGCACCTGACTGTGGGATGTTTTGTCGCCTCTTACGACATTGTATACGAAATTGTTTTCTTTCTCCGTTCCTGCACGGATAAAAATAATGTATATTTCAATATATGGCATAAGGATCTAAATAATTATGAGATTTGTCATATTCGTAATTTGAGTCCGCATAAGTAGTTTTTTTTAACACTCCAGAATTATGAATAACGTCTGATATTACTATCTATATATTTTATTACGCGAGGCAAAAACTTTGTACCACCATTTACTAAAATTGCGCGGACGGAGAAGTATGAAATTTCGCACACTTATAGTTCATATAGAGAAGAAGCGACAAATGCTAATATTGATTTTTAAATTACGCATAAAAATACATTAAATCAATAAATAAAAATCATTACACACACTACCATGTTTTCGATACCACACGCATAGTCTTTAACATTACCTAATTATTATGGTCGAATTTCGATACGGGCGACCACTAGTATTTTATAAGAGTACTAGCTGTCCCGGCAGACGTCGTCCTGCCCGGTAAAAAATAGGGGTTGATTGTAGAGGGTTGAAAATCTAGGGTTGTATGTATTTTTGTATGTTGTATCATAAAAAAATAGAAATTAAAAATTTTGTCTAAAAAATAATAAAAAAAATTTAGGGGGATGAAAAATAGATGTTGGCCGATTCTCATAGATACCGGATAAGCACAAAAAATTTCATCAAAATCGGTCAAGCCGTTTCGGAGGAGTATGGCAAAGAAAACTGTGACACGAGAATTTTATATATTAGATAATAAGTATACTACTAAAAGATTTTAGTGCAATTTCTAGCTTTATCTAAACATTACTGTTTTTATTCTGGCATTTTTATATTTAGTGAATAATTATGTAAAATTGTTACATTAACTTAACAGTGGAAAATAATAATTATGGAGGCATAAACAACGAGTGCTCTCATAACGGGATGAGAACATTACTGTTAGTTTGTTATTTAAATTAAACAATAATAAATTAACTGTTATTTTATGTAGCCAAAGTCTTGTTTTCTTACTCAATGACTTGGGTTTCTTGACGTGCCTTTGATATGGAAATTTCGATTACGTCTGTTATGTCCAGGTGTGGGGACTCTGATAAAACAACTATTAAGCAAGTATTTCAATAAATCACAAATGCCTGCTCCTGGTGACCAAATCAGATTAATAGCAAGCGACGAACTTGTATTGTCCGTCACGTTTATATATAGTTATTTATTGCTATTTTACATCAACAAATTATGAAATTAAAACAACAGTTCCGTAACTAGCTTAAATATATTAGATTTGAAATGTGACGTCACGAAATGAAGGAAGGCCTCTTATTAAGTTTTAAGTTATTTATAGTATGTCACAACTTCCATGAACACTAAGTTATTTTCCAAAACACATACTTACATTCATAAGCTTAATTAATTTAAAAAATAACCATATCCGTTAGCAAAAGTATACAAAATGGCCACATTCACCTTCGCTCGTGTTAATTTCCTAGCCCTCCCTGTGGAACCTATCATATTTTCCAGGAAAAATATCTTATCAAATTAGTCCAAATTAATCCATAATATGTAATACATAATAGTCTTTCAGTAACCGGGGCTTGTCTTTGAGCGCATTTTTATATGGTGTTAGACAGGGATAAGCGTCGGTCAGTGTCACACCACATTTACATTAAATTCAAGGGGCCTTTACGTGTACGCCTTCCCATGGCCCCACGCAAGCCCTCCATAAGTATGAGCCATGTCTATGGCCTTCAGGGACATATATAATATCTTTTTGCGAGGTGGAAATATTTCATACACCACCCCACATCTCACAGGGCAGCGTGGGATTCGCAACGCTATCGAATACGCACCAAATTCATTCTGGATTCTCGATGCTTCTTAGGGGTTGGTTGATAAAAGCCTGTCTAGGGAGACAAACACCTTCAAGGCCTTGTTAGTACTTTGAAAAAAGTTCAAACATTCATATGTCTAACCAAAACCATTTTTACTTCGATTAATATTATAAACTATAGTGATACTGATAGTCAAATTTATTGGCTTATTCTCAATCTATTATTTTACCATAAATATTAAGCTTTATTGATCACTTGGTCAAACGATCTTTTTATGGAATGTACGATAGTTAATATTAATGATATTTATAAATCGTGTTCTCATTAAAATATCAATTTGTTTATCTATACGTATCAATAGTACTATACAGTGGTAAATTTGTATACGAAATGTATACATCCCTAACAATAAATTCACATTTATTAAAGTACTGGACCTGGTTGTAGACATTTTGCTCTAAACACTAAAATAGAAAACGTGTCATAATAATAGTCATCTTTAAAATGCCCTGCCAAAAGCCAGCAAACTAATTAATAATAAGTAATATTGAATCAATAAATTACTGAGAACACGCATTTATCCTACAAATTTGTGATTGGTGCCGAAGACAACTCACGCGCATGGTGACGTCATCAGACAAGGATTCAACCGTGACTCAGAGACTGCTGGCAAACACTAAGCGTTGGTCAGTGAAAAAAAATGTACCGTCTGGCAACCGGATTTCTAAAACACATGATAGCTTAAAATGCTATCTATAATCATAATGAAATATTAGTAATATTAAAATTGTGCAAACAGACACCTGCAATGACAATGAATTTTGTGCCCTTTTGGTGGAATGAAGAGAGAGAAAAGGGTAAGAAAGAAGCAGTACATAGTCTTTAAAAGCTTTACCCGTGGATAAAGAATTGAGAGTTAAAAATTAAGGTGGTATAGACTTCGGCATGTTATGAGAAGAGATGATGTGACAAAAGAAATGTTAAACTGAAATATTGATAGACATAAGAGTGAACGAGCCAAAAAAGTTAAAGAAGCTAAAATGATAAAATAGTAAGGAAGGGTTAACAGTCTAACTTAGGATTTACGAATTACCCTCTGAGATATAATCGGTAGAACATTAACAGTTTTACACAAAATTTCTATAACAGCATATTAGCATATAAAAATCATAACCTGAATTACTTCGTAATATTAGAAACCCAGACGAAAGGTTAAATGGCTACGCTTAACGCAATCATTCACGTATCTACTATTCAGTAAGTGTTTGTGATACTTAATTAACACTCTTCTAGATTATCCTTAATGACCTTCCGCGATCAAACAATATTTTAGCTGAAATATAAGCCGACAATCGGAAACACGATCATGCCTATAAGCTGTTATTAGTGAATCGTGTTACACCAATAACTTCATAGGATTCTTTCCACGAAAATTGCTTTAGTTCGAGCAGTGTAGGTAAATAATATTCGATCAGTTTAGTACGGAAAAACAACATAACAAGCAAACAGGTAAATTAATGATAATTTAAAGCAAGTACTAATTGTAACAATTATTATTAATAGTCATTAAAAATTACTTACGAATTTTACAATGTACTTAACTGGAATCCGTCACAAAGGAAAATATTTGTCTTTTTTGCTTAGGATACATTCAATGGATTTACGAGGATACGTATATTATGTTTGCCGAGGCACTGTATATTTCTATACGTTTGTAAGTGCAACGTCACGGAAAATTTTAAAACGTGTGCTTTGATGGCCTGTAGCGATATGCCTCTGTTACATACCTTTCATTATTATTCTAAAGCGTTATCTAATTTGTGTTACAAGACAAAGGAAGTGAATTCTTGCAAGCCATGTCCTGTTTGAACCGTTTGGTCACACCTGACACCATGTCACCATTAAAATTAGGTCTTTCGTTCACAATGAAAGTCGAACGAAATTTTAATGATAAACTAACTGGTTCCTCGTTAATTTTATCTAAAACAGAAGGTCATTGGGTGAGTTAAATTGTCATGATAGCGCGGCATGATATCAAACTCATTAGCTCCATTTGTTTGCTAAAATGGTTTAATTAAACTTCTGTAATATAAATTAATTGAATATGTAGCTAATTTCTAATTAACGTCATATATTGCTGGCATTTAAATCAATTCCTTTTAAACGTATGTTTGCGCACATGCAAAAGAAGGCCACGATGGATGAGATTGTTAATATCAATAGTGGTAATGATATTAAAGCGTTCATTCACTGTTAATCTCTGTACAGATACGGGCATACGCTGATCAGTAACAAAAACGGTTGTCGCCATGAATAACTATGATTCAATGTCAACGGTTCAGCCGTTCGCGAGGATTGTTACGTCAGACGTCTGGACATTTGAAATGTTAAGAGTATTAGGTTGATCGATGCTATTGAGTATGTGAAATAATTAAAGGTAAATGTCATAAAAAGACCTAGCCTTGCAGAGCCATCGTTGACAATGACACCACACACAAATAAGGAGAGCAGAATTGGGTCACAAAGCGAGGACAGCCGCCCTGCGAGGTAAATGCAACCAGTTAATCAATGTGTAATAATGGAAATAATGTTCACGTAACTGCAAAACCGACAAAAGAACAGGACTGACTTAACTGTTAAATATTGATAAACAGTAACATTTTGGAGAAGATTAACGGTGTTGTGCTAAATATTGACACAGTATATACTCGGGAACTTTAAAATAAGAAACTTGAAACAAGTTTTGAGGCTTGAGTATTTGGAAAAACAATCGGTTGGTTGTTCATGATTAATAAGTACTGGGAAAGAATTACACGTTCCTTTATGAATACAGCCGATCGCTGTAATGTTGAGGAAACAATACAATAATAATACAGCAATTCAAGCTACTGGATATTATTATAAACTCGAAGTTTTTAGAAGTTTTACATGAAGAATTTCAAATGGCACCATAAGTAACAAGTTTGCATAATCAGAGCATGTTTGAAAAAAATAGGACACCTCGTTTATTTGATTGTCATGAATTGAATGCATAAGAGTCAACCGGAAGCAGATAAAACACATTTGGGCTAGTCCAAATATATTTATTAGTAAGTCTGGTACGAACAACATTTAACAACCCAAATATTCATCTATAGAATTAAGATATCCCAATTGAATTCTGCAATTCCTGAGAATATTGATTCGCGGGTTTGTGTTCGCAGGCAGGAATATTGGTATTTCCTTTTGTCTGGGTTAATTAATACTATTTATCATCATATTTGCGCTTGAATATCGTACTGGTAGGCTAGGGCTTCTCTATTTCTGAGGAATGGAAACTATACCCATCGCGTATGCCTAAGGCGTATTGGCAGGTATCAGATATTACAATGGTTCCTTTCAATATTATAACAATATGAACATTCGTCTACACATACTATTCTGTTCAAGATATTCTATCTATGTCATTGGGATCATACCTAGATATTTTAACCGTTGAACCATCAATAACAATATCATCGATTAGTCCAGGTAGAAAAAAGAGAAATTGGTTCAAGTGTCAATCTCAAACATATGGCGGGGTTTTGAAAGTAGCGTATATTTAAGTCATATAAATGAATCTTGAGTAAAGGCCATGCCTTATAAGGAGCGGTTTGATGTTGTAAGCAACGTGCTGCGCATGAGTCATGTTCTCGAAAATAAGTGTATAATATTAATTCTTAAGATATATATTTATTTATACTATAATTGAACATCTGTTACTTCAAAATTGTTCATAACAGTTACTCATTAATAAATAGTGTATTAATTTGTAACCTCATATGTCGTTAAAACGTTTCTTGCTTGTTTTTCTCGCACCTTAGCTGATCAAAATGTTAAATTCTCTTGGAAACTATCACATATCTGCTCCAGCATCTTAATCTCTGTGACGTCGTTGTCAGCCAATTGATGTCGAATGCTGGACGTAAGCCTTCCTAATATTGCGCCGCATATCCTGAATCTCACGTATCTAGCATCTACCGGCTCTCTTGCGCTGCTCTTCCATTGTACTTTAAAACATGTGCAATAAAGTTATTCACTCATTCATTCACTTAATGGTCTGCCAGCTAGAGACATTACAGTTACTGAGACCTTTCTTGGTTCTTTTACGGATATCCTTATATCACATATTATCTATAAGAGATTCCGAACATAGCACGCTGAGCGATTTGGAATGTCCCTCAGTGTCCACGTCTCGGCCCCGCAGGTCATTAACAGTAGAATGCATTGTTCGAAGTCTCGTGACGTATATAGTATAACACTAATACAAGGATTCTTGTACATATATCTAATGTATAATATAATAGAAAAATAACAGTAACACAAAATCTTGCGAGAGTTAAAATTACTGAGCCTACCACATATGTACAAATAGCGCGTGACCTGTATAAACATCTGATAACTAACATTGCGTCACCTTCCTGGCTTTATTATAAATGACCTTATTAAAACATTAATAAATCTCTATTTATAGTACTTATATAATGAAAGGGTATATCGTACTCAGATTGTTATTAAACTAAATTCATATTCAAATCGAAATGTACTAGGACGTTCCTTATTATATTATATTATTATATACATTCCCGTTATCACCAGTACCTTGGAAAAATACCAGGAATGACAATATCAAAACTTTAATAATGTGTTGCCCTACCAGATGGTAATAGTCATTGATGTAGCATTGTTACATCAATGGTACTAGTAGGTACTGACTCGTTGTTATATTATGTGTGCCCTTAAAATCTGTGAAGATTATTTATTATACTTTATTAAATTTGTTCTTAATAGTTATGTTTTTATGGGCAGCTTGGTTATCATATTTTTCATCCATTTAGGCGATGGTTTGTTACCAACCAACCGCTCAACGAACGAAGGCTTATTACGAAAATGCACTAGACTGATTTCTCTCATACGCTTAAAGCGGCATCCAGACGTAATACACCGCGTTCGTCGTTCCTGAGCATTCCAGCGTAAGGATGTCCGTTTTTAATGTCAAGTAACAAACCTGTCCAATCATACAAAGCGCACGGGAAAAACTGATGCACGATTGCAAGTGTCTATAGTGACAATCGGTACAACGTCAATTTGACGCCAAAATTGAAGCTATACATCACTTTCAGCATCTGTGATAGATGACGGCCTTGTTAATCAACAGTCTTCGTTAGCCTATCATAGTCCACTGCTAGACGTAGGTCTCTCCATGTTCTCGTCACATATCGCAGTCCTACTGTTTCTTCACCCAACCTCTGTGAGGGACCTTCCGTAAGTCATCAGTCCATTGGACCGGACTGCATTATATCCTAACATAAGTTGAACTTTAGCCAATGAACTGTCTTATTGCATTGATGCTCTTTTTACGTGAACAGGTATATTCTGACTTTAATAAAATATTCATAAATTCAGAACCGGTTGTAAAAGCTGAATTGAGTAACTCTCCTTGACCCACTTCTTGTTGATAGGAAGTTTAAGCTTTCTTATGATTTAGGACCAGCCATTTGTCTATACGATAGTCCTTAGGACTTACTCGCACATTAACTGACTATTTAACTAATGTAAATTAAACTGCAGATATAATAAACCGGCATAAGACTGCGTGTATCATCTATTGCTCGTTTTATTACGACGTGGGCAATGCTTGTGGAGGTATTCAAGACGCCAGCCAAGCCTTGGCTGACGGAGCGCAAGTGACTTAGGGCATTGACCGGTTAGGTATTGCAAATTTCCACAAAACCAACACAAGCTTTTTTGTGTTACTTTAACATGTCATTGCTGTGTGTTAGTTTTGTATTACCGTGGATATCGAAATGTATGAACTGTTAATATTCTCGTCTCGTATATTCTTGTTCTGGTCAAACAATTTAAAGTTTATTTAAAAGTTCGTTTTGTAAATAAATTGTTTAGGTTCTTGAGAATTTGTGTACAACGTAGGATTCCGTAGCGGTGACAAACATATTCTGTATTCCTTATTTGGCTATGGAACCATAATGGGAATTTAATGGTAAATACACCATGTGTCAAAAATTACTTAAATAATATTATTCAAACCAATTGTAGTTGAGTGTTTTTGAACACCTTGATTTCTTTTCATAAATTTCGACAGTATAGAAAATATCATAGGGTAACTTTCGTCCACAAAAACGTACTACTGTTCCCGAGAGATAGACGAATATAGCCAAAATGATGGCGCTCTGATCGCGTTTGATTGGCGCCACTATTGCATCAGGCAACGAAATTGACAACGGAATTTTAATATGTTGCTCTCATGGTTATTTCCACCATGGCTAAACGGCGTTACGTGTATTTTGAATTTAAAATTAAGTTTTATAAAGGGCCATCCGTAGATTACATCACACGTTACGGAGGGAGGCGATCGACGAAGTGTGACATTGTGTGACAAGGGGTGGGAGGGGAAGTGTTGTGACGTCACATTTCTGAATCTAATACAAGTAAGCTTTAAAACAAGAAATTTGCACTATTAATGAAAATCTTCAAAATATTTACAACTCAACTGTATGAATACAATGTTAAAATTATTTAAAAAGAATTTAAATCTTAATCAACGTAATTACGAATTGCTGTATCAATGAAATATTTTTTTGATGTAAAATTGCTAAATAAGTAATGTCATTCTAGGGAGGGAGGGTCTCGCGAATGGTCAGCTGTGACAAGGACTGGGGAGGGGTCAAAAAATCATGTAATTCGTAGGCTGTAATTTGTAGAGGGTCTCTTTCTAAGGACGGCGTTTGGGACTCCAAGCGGTTGCTCCTCCATTATGTCTACCAAATGAACATTAACGCAGGCAAAAACTGGTAGCAAGGATGCTGTTTGTACCAGAATGGTTATGAAACCCAGAAAAGATGTAAGTAAGTATATAACACACTTGTTTCATTTTGAAAAGCAGACTTCTTTAGAATTGCTATTTCAAAATGATTACAAAAGTTGTATTGACCCCGTTGACACTCATTTGACAGATAAAATACGAAATAGTGTCATCGCTGTTTTATAGTTTTAATTACAATATGTCAAGGAAAATAATAAGTTGCATACACATTTATTGTTAGTGGAAATCCTTCAGAGATGATTCTTTATAATAAATGAAATCATACACAAGAGTTGTTCATACTATGTTTATAAATTACGCCAAATATATATATATGGCGTAATTAATTATTATAAATTAATGTTCTTTTAGTTTTGTGATATTAAGTTGAGATGTTATTTATTGTATGATTTTAATTATAAATATATTATAGACTTGCTTATGCAAAGGTTACATTTATACACTGTATTATGTTAATATCCTACTAATATTGCAAACGCGAAAGCCTGTAAGAATGTATGTTTGTTACTCTTTCACGTAAAAACTACTTAATGGATTTTGATGAAACTTTACAATAATCTAGCTTACATATCAGAATAGCACAGGCTATAATTTAAATAGTGTGAATTATCCAAAACATAACGATATTCCATAACCACGCGACTGAGACCGCGGGGTACAACTAGTTCTATATATTTTTGCACTCAGAATCAAGTAATAGTCATTAAGGGTAATAAAGTCAGAAATGTGTCACAGCTGAAAACGGGCTTCCCTATTTAAGTAGAATGGACACTGCACTACACTACACCGGATTGCCGGGTTTCACAGATCGGTAATCTCTACGTATATTAACTTCCTCATGATATTTTCCTTCACTACCAGCACGCGGTAATTGTCGCAGTATGCGTCTGACGCAAACAAACTTCATGGGGGCCAAGATTCGAACTTATCTTCGAAATGAGTTAGCGATCATGACTTTATTAAATAAATTAAAATATCCTAATTTATAGTGATATAAGTTCTTATTTTATTTTTTAAACCTGGTTTAAAAAGTAGTACAATTCATAAAATGTTTTGACTTTATTCTTACTTATCATCAGTTTAAGTTACCAGAACGACTATGTTTCTATCATAAATGTATCAAAGAATGATTTAATTTAATTTTGCTTAAGTTATGTGAGTGCGGCAGTATTATTGAAACATTGTTCTGCATTTACCTTGAAAACGAACATGTGTCGTTTATCACCTTGTATTACACATTTATAATGCAAAGAAAGAAAATCATTGTTCTCACGAAGTCTCCTTGGAATGTGCATTATAATAGCAAAATGCAACAAGAACTTTATATGATAATTATCTATAAAGGTAAATAAAATTGAAATGTCTGTTTGTAAAATCAAAATAACAACTTTTTACTATATGCATATGAAAGTATACGGTACTTATATCATTTTTATGTGCCTGTCGCTCTGTCTGTCTGTTTGGATGTTCCGACTTATCTCTGAAACGGCTGGACCGATTTTGACGGGACTTTCACTGGCCGATAGCTGGATACAGTTAGGATTGCGCGAAAAAAAATCCACACAGACAAAATCGCGGGCACAGCTAGTAAATAAACGAATCCAGAAGATAGTAAATGAAGGAAAGTTCGTTTACCAAATGTAAAATGCTAGGAATATATGTTTCTTTGTTGGTTCAATAATAACAATACGCGCTCTTTTATGCCTTTTCATTTTAATTCGATAAAATTAATCTATTATTAACGATACTTTCACTTAAAGCTGCTTACTTCAACAATCTCATTTTTTATATATTATCTGCTTTAGTATAAACCGTGCGCAGGTTTGCCGATGACTCCTTACTATTATTGTATATACTTATGTAAATTATATACAATAAATTTATTGTAACAACTATTTACGTAATCTTTTTTACTAACCCTACTGACAACGACGCGTGACATCATGAGACCATTGGCAACCCTTCTGCGCACGGGTAGTAGTGTCAACAAATTTGTTAGACTCCTTTATAACTTCAAAAACTGCACGTTTTGAAAACCAACCGCTATGAGCGTTTCCGATAAAAAAATGAATACGACAGTCGAATTTTCCCTTTTACTCTTATATTTAAATATGAAATATGTAATTCACATCTTATAGTAGTAAGAGGAAACATGGCGCTAACATTACTTATATTTAAAGCAGTAAAGGTACAAAATTATTTATCTCTATTTGAAATGTAATAATACATTTTAAGTGATCTTTGAAGCTCTCTGAGGGCGAGACTATTAGTTATATTTAATGATGAGTCAGTGTTTAGATTGACAGAATTTACTAGACTTTACTAGAGTATTGTATGGGATGACATAAGCGCAGTTTATAACACATGCTGCATCTTAGATACAGTATTGTTGTAAAACATTTCACATACATAAATAGAAACTCGTATGGAAAATTAGACATGATACTAAAGGTCTGCTATTTAATTTCCAGCTCAATGTTCTACTTTTTCTTTTAGCACTATCATTCATCATATAACTTTCAATCTATTACAATTAGCTAGTCTTTGACTACTTTCATACTAGCAATATGTATTTTTTTATTGCATGAGTTCGGTAGACAGGCAGATGGCCCATCTGATACGTAGAAAGCGCTTACTATCGCCTATGGACATTTGTAACACCAAAAGTGCTACTAAGAGAAAGAGAGACTGTAACCTGGCCACTAATGTGGGAACATAACTCAAGGTTGTTATGGTGGCATACTACATTAATACATCCAGACGGGTAAATACCCAACCACCTGCATGTCGGTTATTTTGTCACCTCCTACGACAGGCCTCGCGGCCTCAGGAAATTGTATTCTTTCTCCGTTACTGTACGGATAATAATATACTTGGATAGTAATGTATACTTTGTTCTGATGATACGGTGACCAAAATAACAATTCGCAAATATCAAACTTAAAAATAACATATGCATTTTGACGGACATTTGGCATTTTCAGTTATCAATTTACGTTCAGTTCCAACATCTTACCGGCCGTTCATTTGTCCTACTATCCGTTCAATATAAGCTCAATAATATCAAATCACAAATAATATCAAAATCCAACCGATGGTAGGGCAAGTGAATGAATAGTAAAATATTAGAACCAGCCATGCACTCTTTCCTTTCTCCTTCTCTCAATCATTTTGGGTCGCCCAATGTACTTTACTTCCATAATGTCGTCCTTCACACAATCCATCCATTTCTTTTGTCCGACATTAACACTTGTATGTATCGATCTTCTTTTGTCACATGGCTTTCCTAGCTGCTCATTTATTACGTGGAATTAAAAGCAGTGTTCATTTAATTATCGTCAAGAAAAGTCGGTATTACTTTACTTAATGTAACATTTTCTTCTTATATCCTGAGTTTTAAGCATCATTAATTCATTGTCATTATGATCACTGACAAATACTGTTTATATCTACTAATGAGTTATTAGTAACAATGAATAATTAATAAATTATTTCCTCTAACTAATTAATTCGATCGTAAACAAGGAATATTGTATTTTCTAGTACCATTTGTATTTTAGTATTCAATTCAATATGTTCTTTATTAGTAACATAAACCGCTAAGGTAACAAAACCACAGGTTAGTTTAACCTTTTTAGGTGCTCAAGTAGTTTTTTTAAGGTTGAACCAGTTTTAAATCGTTTAGATTACCTACCTGCTTGTTTATGTATGCAAGTGAGGGCGGCAGCCAGGTAGATAAGAGTATAAACCTAACCTAAAGCACAGAAGTATTAAAAGCCTTGTCCAGGTACTGTATTCAGTAAAGAGATTAATTAATAGTAATTCTGATATCAGACAGATCAACTGAATTGAATCGAACTGCTTGAAAGGTAAATACGACAATCTTCAAAGATATACAAATGTGAGACAACAGCTTTTGCTTACATGAATCACTTTAGTTATTTCATGCAAATTGGAAGATAGTAATTAACCGCCTAAAGTCGGTTTAGGGTTGTTTCCAATATCGCACTATTCATTCACTTGTCCTCAAATTATCTTATATGTACGTACGTACATTATATCATCGGTTGAAAATTGAAATTATTATGGAGCTTATGTCAAATTTTGACAGGCAAAAGAACGGCCGTTAACATATAAGGACCGGCTCTTAATAGTATATGTTTGGTAGCCGCATTGGCATATCGAAAAGGTTTTCATTTTAATCGACTAATGTGTTAGGAGTCGATTGCACTGAGCGTTGTTCTGTGATAAATATTATACCTACGTTTTACCTTTTAAAGGCAATTTAATGGATGAACATTTTATGAGTTCCACTTCCGTTAGGTAAAAATTTAGTCTTCGTTTACCTCTTTCTTAACTTTCGTATTTATTCGTGACTAGAGTTTACCCCGCGGCTGCGCCGCGGGTTAACCTCTAGTGCGTGTCTCTTGTTTATAGAGCAAGTGCTACAGGTTATATTATATTACATTTTTATGTATTTGCCCACGGAAGATTCACTTCATTTTATATCGCTAATTATACCATCCCCCGTCTGTCTGTCAACAAAATAAATTACAAAAGTGATCAAAAAGGCCAAAATGGTCTAAAGGACCAAAAGACCACAGTGACCGACATGGCCAAAATGACGGAATAGGCAAAAACGACCAAAAAGGCCAAAATAATCAAAATGGTCAAAATGACCAAAGAGGCCAAAATGACGGAAAAGGCTAGTGACCAAAAAGGCCAAAATGACCAAAAAGGCCAAAATGACCAAAAAGGCCAAAATGACCAAATAGGCCAAAATTACCGAAAAGGCTAGTGACCAAAAAGGCCAAAATGACCAAAAAGGCCAAAAGGCCCAAAAAGGCCAAAATGACCAAATAGGCCAAAATGACCAAAAAGGCCAAAATGACCAAAAAAGCCAAAATGACCAAAAAGGCCAAAATGACCAAAAAAGCCAAAATGACCATAAAGGCCAAAATGACCGAATAGGCCAAAATGACCGAATAGGAAAAAACGACCAAAAAGGCCAAAATGACCGAATAGGCCAAAATGACCGAATAGGCAAAAGGGCCAAAAAGGCCAAAATGACCAAATAGGCCAAATGACCAAATAGGCCAAATGACCAAATAGGCCAAAATGACCAAAAAGGTCAAAATGATCAAAAAGGCCAAAATGACCAAATAGGCCATAATGACCAAATAGGCCAAAATTACCAAAAGGTCAAAATGATCAAAAAGGCCAAAATGATCAAATAGGCCAAAATGACCAAATAGGCCAAAATGACCAAATAGGCCAAAATGACCAAAAAGGCCAAAATGACCAAAAAGGCCAAAATGACTAAAATGGAAATATTACCAAATAGGCCAAAATGACCAAAAAGGCCAAAATGACTAAATAGGCCAAAATTACCAAAAAGGCCAAAAGGACCAAAAAGGAAAAATTACCAAATAGGCCAAAATGACCAAATAGGCCAAAATGACCAAAAAGGCCAAAATTACCAAAAAGGCCAAAATGACCAAAAAGGAAAAATTACCAAATAGGCAAAATTACCACAAAGGCCAAAAATGACCGAATAGGCCAAATGACGAAATAGGCCAAAATGACCAAGTAGGCCAAAATGACCAAAAAGGTCAAAATGATCAAAAAGGCCAAAATTACCAAATAGGCCAAAATTACCAAATAGGGCAAAATTACCAAAAAGGTCAAAATGATCAAAAAGGCCAAAATGATCGAATAGGCCAAAATGACCAAATAGGCCAAAATGACCAAATAAGCCAAAATGAACAAAAAGGCCAAAATGACCAAAAAGGCCAAAATGACTAAAAAGGAAATATTACCAAATAGGCCAAAATGACCAAAAAGGCCAAAATGATCAAAAAGGCCAAAATTACCAAATAGGCCAAAATTACCAAAAAGGCCAAAATGACCAAAAAGGCTAAAAGGGAAAAATTACCAAATAGGCCAAAATGACCAAAAAGGCCAAATAGTCCAAAATTACCAAAATGAAAATTATCTCTTGTCCATCCTCAGTATTTAATTTACATACGTACCGAATTTCATCCAAATCGGTCCAGTAGTTTTTCCGTAAAAGCATAACAAACAAACAGACAAATATCATTTTATCCCGGAAACTATCCCATTTTTCGGGATAAAAAGTATCCTATGTTCATCCTCGGTATCAAAAACATATATATATATATATATATATATACTGAGTTTCAGCCAAATCGGTCCAGTAGTTTTTACGTGAAAACGGAACAGACAGACAGACAGACAGACAGAGTTACTTTCGCATTTATAATATTAATAGGGATAGGGATATATACACCTAGGATATTCCCGCGACTTAACTGGAAATTCCCATAGGATTCTCGGAATAAAAAGTATCACACATTTTATTTCATAAAATTTGCTATCGATCAGTAAAAAAAGCGCATTGGAATTAGATTTTTTTCAATCTAGTAATTTAAAATCATTCCCAGAAAAATTCCCACGATAAAAAGTAGCGCAAATTATAAGTCTAACAATTAATTAAAACTACATTGAAATCGTCCCCAATATAAATAGTTTTTACGTGAATCCTGAACAAATAAACCCCAACAAACAGAAATCTAAAAAAATGCATCGTGTTCTCTGTCGTTTATATAGTCTATTCCAGTTGTTTTCTTTAAATAGCAATGTACAGACCCGGCATATTTAGAATTTAGTAATATTATGGATTTCCTCCACCTATGTGCTATTTGGATTCGTAGATACACCTGCTATCTAAAGTTCACAGGTGGCACACCTCAGAGAAATCTGACACATTCATTGAAAAACAACCCGATGAACCGACAAGCTACGTAAGGTCATCGGGTGCGGCTAGATAAAGAAATCGAAGGACCTTTAGGTCTATACATGCATACCTTTGGTGTAAACTTGGAAGAGGCTACGTTCAGAATAATTGAATGAAGATATTAAAATACTCTAAAGACAAAAACGGCCAGCATTTTGGGCACGCTCTCCGCCGACAGTAATTAGGAGACCATTTTTTTACTAACAGATTTGTGTTATTTTGTAAGTAAGTTTTATATAAACACACTACAAACAGTATTATAAGTATAAGTAATTTATGTGATTATCCACCGTAGGTATTCTTAATTACACTTTATTAAAAAAACTTTTAAAAAGAAATTCAAAAATCATTTCTTATTTTATTACATTACTTAAATCTATATTCTACGTCAGACAATAGTGAAACATTATTTACACTGTTCTCAAAGTTACTTTTAATTAATTAAGTTTAACAATGTATTTTAGTTAGAAGCTCAAATAATTATTTGGAGTTTACCTGCGGCGGGTCAACTCCTAGTAGGTAAATAGCTCTCTTACTTACATAAAAGCTTATTTTTTTTTTTTATAGCGAGCGAAGCTGCGGGCATGTGCTGGTGAAAACCACTTAAAAATCTGTCGTAGTTTAGGAGGAGTTAGCAGGTTTGGGAGTCAACGGATAGACATACAGGCGCGGAAAGCGGCCTTGTGTTATACTATAAAATGTGTAGATTACAACTATTGTTCCGTAACTTAACTTCCCCTTAAGTACTTTGAGTACAGCTGTATAAGTAAGCATATTAAAACATGCTTAGTTAAATTCCACCCAGACTGCAAACAAAGTGGATTTATCAGTAAGTATTTAAGTACATACATTCGATACCTATTGTTGGCTTAGCTATTCATTTCTTGATTAAGCAAGCACCTATAGAGGTAGGTGAAATCTATTAGTTGTATCGAGGAGACCTCTAATGACTCCCTTTTTCGGTTTCTCTATATTTATGAACGAGATTAGGTATCTTGGTTACGGGTTCCTATGTTAAAAGAAAGCTTTTGATATATGAGGCAGTTACTGGCCGGTTCTTATTACCGACAGATCATTTACCTTGCTATCGGTTGAAATTGACATACTTACCTACCTTTTTTTATTAAACCTACAAGTAATACAAAAAATCAACGCAATTAATATTAAAATACAGGACTATAAATCATGTTAAAAAGTTAATATATTTAACGGGTGGTAAACGGTCTGCTTCAATTGTATTGTATTCGCGATACGTAAAACCGTGAAATGACTCGACATTTAGTCTGTATAACGGGCATGTACATTGTACAAGCTATTTATCTTGAGAGCATTTTAATAAACCGCTATGACATACATTATGTATTAAGAAGTACGTATGCAAACAATTCAATGCAAATATCTGCAGGTAGGTATTATGCAAAACATGCCGGCTCGTACGAGTTAAATGTACCGAACATCTGCTGTGCCACATAGCTTTCAAAATCCAGGGAGCCAACCATGTGCATGATGTAGGTCAGGGCTAAGTCCTTGTAACACACTTCTGGACCCCAACATCCCTAATCAATAACCTACAATGTGAGCTATTTATATAGAGCCACTCCCTCAATTGTTTCCACTAGCCTCCAGACTTACCGAACTTTGCCGGGTTATAACCCTAAGATGAAACTTTTGAAAGGTAACTCACCTTACGCTGGGCTTCGGCGGCAAATCCGGACTTGGTTGCTCTGTTGTTGGCCATGGTTTATGTGAACTTTTTAACAACTAGCTAATATTAAGGAATAAATTAAATCACAGTGGCGGTTGAGCGCCGTGTAGTCACTGTGTACAGAATGTAAACAGGCGCGGGTCAACTTACAACACGACCGAATCACACGAGGTTCGATGTGTGAGTGTGTGCTCAGGCTGATGAATGACATCATGCAGCGCAGCCCGCGGACGCAACGCGCGCCACGCAGCGTCAACCCAATAGGCACGAGACGACCTTTACAGCCTTCCTCGATCTCGATAAAATTAAGTACTATACTATGTCACTGGCATGTAAGTATTTGTTTTCTTTGACTGTAGAAGTATTAACTGTAAGATTGGTAGAGAAAAATAAATGTAAATAAATGTATACCTGAATAGAGAAGTATATAAGGCAAGGACATAATAAAATTGTGACGTCCCCTAATGACTGACAAAAAGTGAAAACAGCGAAAAACAACCTGCATTGTAGCTATTTCTTAAGAATCGTTGTGATTTGGAACCTGATGAAACCGAAAAAGCGACACTATAAATATAATAAATCTATAGGCATGGCATAGGCACAATAAGTATTATAATTCAATGCCTATAGGCCTAACCTTGCTAGAGAATGAGATAGAATACATTATGATTAATAACTTAAACACTATGCTTATACAGCATTTTGAATTTTGTCGTTAATACTTCAAACTTCATCTTTTAATGTATTATAATGATATAATACATGAAATGTGACGTCACGAGATTCAGAATCCCCCCGCCCCTCATGAGAAGGGATTAGAAGTAGAAGTGAAATAAAGTGTGATCAATTTGTTCACACTTCTACTTCTATTGCGTGTGATAATTCTAATCAGAATTTTAAGAGTATCCTTAATAGGATATGACATATCTTATTAGTAATGGACAGATTTATATTGAAAAAAATCTGTCTGAGCCTCGTATTAACAAACGATATTTGAGTAACTACTCTTGATGGAAAATGCGAATTCCAAGAACTTACATTCTGAAAGAATAAAGGCCTTTAAATTTGCTGACGAGCAAAACACATAATAATCAGTAAAAACAATTAAAATCTGGATTGTAATCTACAGACAAGTTTTATTATAATATTAAAAATGATTTATCAAACCTGTGTATTTTATTTAAATAACACCATTATTTTAATCGTGATAATAATAATTATATAATCTATAAATGTGACTACGTCAAAGCATCGCGACTATTTTTTAAAGTTTCACAATATTTATCTAGGTTTAAGGCATGGTGAACAATAAAGAATTTTCATTCATTCATTCAATCAATTATTACTCATATTTGTTAGTTTTGAACATTTTGATTTACCTAATACAATTTTATGAAATAAATTTATAAAACAAATACCACCATGCTGACGTATTCTTGAATGTGTACGTTATCACCAGCGCTTTTCTAATTAATTAACTAATTGAACACATTAATCTAATAACATTAGCATTAATGATACATAATATTATGTTATGATATAAATAATAAAAATGTACTTACACGATTTAATTTGATTAAATATTTCATATCAACACTTATTTCTAAAAAGAATCTAAGTCTACAAAAAAAAAAAAAATATTTTTATGGCAACTTGAATTCTTTTTTGCCCTTCAGAAATTAGCTATAATATAAAACACCGCCGCACGCGTATATAAAATTAGGTTTATGTTATCATCAAAAATCTGTATTTCTGTCAAATTAATTAACTTTAATGATCACAGCTTACGGTTTTATTCATATTGATTTAGAGAAAGTTTGTGGGCTTCTTTAAGAATTTGAAAGAAACATCACTCAATCAATATAAATAAGACCGTTATTCTTTATTTTATTAGCATGTGTCATATATTTGATTTGAATAAAAGAGAAAAGCGGAATAATGTATTCTACTATATTTAAACTTAATGAACCATTAAACGACTCTGAGTCTGGAAGTTAGTATCGATGGTTTTCGTTACTCGTCTGTACATCACTAAAGTATTGAAATGTAAAACGAAAACCAAGTATGGAATACAATGAGAGTGAACGAGTTAGCAAGAATTGGTCTCTTTTTAACATCGTCTCGACGTTAAGGCGGCAAGTCTGCATCACCCCTGGCCCGTGTCGAACTTTAAAGTCTGGCAACCATCTAGCAACTACTGTAGAAATAATTGTTAGACAAAAGTACAATTGTACACTACACATACATGATAAGTGCAACTGGGTTGAAAAGCTTGGATAATGTACTAAATCTAAACGCTTTTAAATTAGTTTTTTGTCGGTGAGACGAATGAAAACTGAAGTTTTATCTAATTGCTTTTTTGGCTTGTCTGTACCGTGACCATAATGATCTAATCTAAGGACTAACATCCACTATCGCAATCAATTTTCCATCAAAAATTCCACTAATCGACTTTAGTTTTACATATTATTCAGACGCAAGCAGATTATACGTACCTACTACTTACTACCCACTAACTTTAAATTTGAAACACGTAGCTACCGGAAACATTCTTGAAATTCAGTTAATTGAAAATGAAATGAAAAAAAATGTATGTTGCCATCTGCCTTCATAGACTTGTACTTTACAAGAAAGCCTCCACTGGTAAATGACAAGAGATGAATTTTTAAATTACCCAATAGATGGCACTTATCGAATTATTTAAAACTGCTGGACACTTCGAATGACATTCTAATAAAGCTGATATTACCAGCTTCAATCAAATTGAATAATGAATTCGCGCAGGCGCAGAACTTAAAGGAAACAACGACAATGAATGACGTACAATGGCTCTTTATTTTATTTTTGTGGATCAATTTGATTGTTTGATTGAATCGAAAAACAGAAGTGTTAGATGTTTTATCAGTCCTATGAAAAAGTCGTAACAACATACATGTATAGAGGTCATCACAATAATAACTTATCTCTCGTATTTTGACATGAAAAACACCACTAGAGTTTCAAACCCCAGAAGATACTTTTTAGCCAAATTCTTACATTAAAAATTGAAAGTTTTATAATGCTTATATTAGGCGGATCAATAAAGTTGAATTAATTGAGTTGAAAGGCACAGAAAGGAAAGGACGAGACGGTATTCTTTTTTTATTGTAGTATGGGCTCGCGTTTGACCACTATCTCGCCCTGTGTGGAGTTAAGATGAGGTCTAGGATGGAGAACGCTTACATAGAAGGTACCTTTTCACACGGGAGTTGAAGACACCCAGGTTATAAGTATTATAAGTTATTCAATAACATTGAATGATTTTTAAACTTGAGTTTATTTGTATCACATTGGTTGATTCGTTCAAATTGAAAAATAGAAGTGAACCGTCTAACATCGGCTTTAGTTTTTTTTTCAATTTCACAGTACTTAATAAGAGCTGCCAGGAAAGTTAGTATTTAAAATTACGACGAAACGGTACTAGCGCCATCTTGCCATAAAAGTGAAACTAACTAACAAGAACACCTTTTGAGTTTATTATTCCTAATGTTTTCCTCCTTGATGGTACAATGACGATTCAAGTAACTACTTGCTTCAAAAAGATGACGTTGCGATCAGTAAACTTTTTTATTATTGAAAATTTTAAATATTCTGTTGAAATGTCTGAAAATAAATATTCAGTGGAATCCTTTGAATCATATCGGAGCTCAGTCAACATGAACTTTCAGAAGCATTGACAAACAAAAATTCTAAAATAGGATTCATAAAAGTAAATAATACATAATGAAAACACTAACATTTTGTGATATACTTTAAAAACACAAACGCCAGACATATCTATTTTAACCATATAGAAACACTTTTGATAGTCACCTTTTTACCAAAAATATTACCATGGAATCGAACAGAGTAAAGAATAATGCTTAGGTGTATAAAAAAATACCTTGTTTTAACATTCAGTAGAATTGGTACAATATGACCATTAATGTGCAAAATATCGCTAGTGAAGTTCGATTTCAGTTCTAATAAATATGCAATGCATAGGGTTCTGATATTACACCTATTTATGCAAACTCAAATAATAATACTGGCTGTTGTGAATCTAGAAATATCAGAAAAATACCAGACCTGTCTTATGTTTCAAACTAAACCCTTTTAAATATTATTACTTACCCTTACAAAATCTAAAATGTAATCAATCTTTAAGGAAAATAAACCGCAAGCAATAAAATCCTCAAGATAATTAAATAATAGTGAGTGGAGTGTAGTGTACTTTCAAGTATTCTAGCAGTTAAAAAATAATTTAAAAAAATGGAATATCAAAGAAGACGTGGTAGAAGAGGCCGCGGCCACTCTCATGCAAACCCACTAAATCATTCATTCGCTCGCCCTCCTAGTGCTAAGTCTTGGAGCTTCTTAAGCGGCATTTACAATATTGTCATTATGTCTAGTCTTATTGCTCTCATATATTTGATGTTGGAGTACCATTGCAGTACTTTTAAGGCTAAACAAGACTTACATAACATTACGAGGGGCATCGAAAATATTGCGGTAACTCATAACTCTTTTCATATTATATTTTCTCATAGTTTCGCAATTGGTAGATTGTACATTTTTGCTACAATTTTAATTTGATATTTCGGTGTCTTTTCAGTAAATCACACTGACGGTGATGTTTCGTGATTATTTTAAGATTAGCACTTTAGAGTGCAAATCTGCCAGAAGAACGCTGCCAGAAAGTTCTATCCTCGGTCGCCACACTATTTATAATAAAAAATATTCTTTTGTTGCAGAATAATCTGTCAGTCATGAAAGCAGGCTATTCAGATTTAGAAAATAAAATATCGAAATTCTCTCAAGAACTACCTCGAATAGAAGGACAAATCGAGATTCTAGAGGCATGTCGAAGTCATTAGAGCAACAAAAATCAGAAAAGAGTTCTACCTTTCATTCACGATTTGTAATACCAGATTTTCAATGCCGAGATGATTGTTATAAATTAAATAATGTTACTAAAAAAATATGTTCTGAACAATGTACACGGATTTTTGCAAATCAAGCTTGACTATATGATTGCAAAGATTCTGTTTGCAAAAGAAATGAATGTACTGGACCATTTTAATAAAATAAAACAACAGTTGCCTGAAATCATTTATTAGTTTTCCTTTCTGTACGTTGTCGGGGATAGTCTGAAACATAATATTTTATTACTACAAAAATCCTTCTATTAATATAAAGTTTATTTACATATTTCTTAGTAAAATCCCTATTAATATTATAAAGCGAAAGTAACTCTTTGGTAATTTTTGTCTGTCTGTAACGCTTTCACCGAAAAATCACTGGACCGATTGGCTGAAAATCGGTATATATGTAATTTTTATACCGAGGGTGGACAAGGATAATTTCATCATGGATAATGAGGTAGATTTATGTAAGGTTATCCCAGAAAGTAGGATAGTTTTGTGATTTTGGTCATTTCGGTCATTTTGGTAATTTATGTAGCTTACAGATAGACTGAGGATAGATACCTAAATAAAACTAGAACAAGTTGAAATAGAGGATGAATGTTTGTATGGAAGACCAATCATTTCTCAAGTTTATAGATACAAAAATCAATCAAATTCTGACCTACCACAAGTTCCATGTCGCTCATCGGACTATGGAGCGAGCTATGTTGGGTGTCTCTCTTATGGATAAAATTATAAATGAGGATATCCGTTAGAGAACCAAGGTAATCGATATAGGTCGCAAATTTAGCAAGTCAAAGTGGCAGTGGGCCGGTCACGTCTGCCGCAGGATCGATTGCCGATGGAGCAAACGAGTCCTGGAGTGGAGACCACGTCTCGGTAAGCGTAGTGTCGGACGCTCTACAGCCCAATCGACCGACGACCTGTGGATAGTCGCCGATGGGCGCTGGCTGAAGAAATCGGAGGTCAGGGATGAGTGGCGTCGTCTTGGGAAAGCTTACGTCTAGCAGTGGACTGCAAATGGCTGACGACGACGATAGATATAAAAATCCGTCTTCCAAAAAATGCGATAGTAACTCGATCTATATGTTTCTATGTGTGAAGTTTTCACGGAAGAACTACTAAGAGTACTGGATCGGTTTAGACGTAATTATATTTAAATCTAATGTTAATACCGCAAACGGACATAAATACTTTCCATGCTGGGAGATTGGTTTGCGATATAAAATTAAGTGCATCTCTTGGGGACAAATAGCACTGACCTAAAAATTGTGCACAATGTAACTTGTATTATCGCTTGTTCTTTAAACAAGAGGCACGCACTAGAGGTTGATGCGCGCCTTCGTCTCATATACTTATGAGCCAGATAGCTTCAAATAGTACACTTTTGATGTTCACGATAAATTGAGGTTTATTATTATTTATGAAAAGTCGGACAAAGAGATTAAAATTTCCAAAGTTGACAAGGGTATGTACAACAATTATATCCGTTATAACATTTATGTATTTTACCATGATTCTTGTATTTACAATCATGATCTTCAGTATCAAATGTTTCTGAATTCGTTCCGATGGATTTCAATGGATATCTAGTAATCGTTGTAGCGTTTTTATCTAGCCACGTCATTTTATTGATTTTGTTCGTATCAAAAGTACTATTTATGTAATTGCTTCCAACTTTGACATCATGCATTTCTTTGATTAATGCTTGAACATGCAAATCGTGCATTCTTCTCCTATCTAAATTATTTGGATTAAACTTTTTTACTTGTTTTACTGAAACTACTGGCGACTGTTTCATTTCAACAACGTTAGATAGTCCTTTGATTTCATCATATAGGTTATTGTATGCTTTCCCAATAAATGTTATAGTTTCCTGGAAATGAAAAATGATGTTACTGTCAGCTATTAATTTAAATAATACAAAATTGCAATGGACTGAAACTGGTAGTACATACAACTAAATGCACGCGTCTTCGCTTTAGGAATTATGTGTTATACGTTATTTACGGTTTTACGTTATCATAGGGAAACCTTTCCAATTTCCAGGGTATTTTTATATCTATAAACTTGAGACTTGTTTTTGATAATCTTAAACAAAATTTGCACGCCGCATTGGCAAAAATTGTATTCTTATGACATCTCAAATTTATATACCATGTTTTAAGCAAAGAAATGAATTTGAAAAATGAATTTGAATTTGAGAAATGATTCGTCTCCCATGCAAACTTTCATCCTCTATTTCAACCCGTTCTAGTTTTATTAATCTAAGTATACCAGGTCTATCTGTAAACTCCATAAATTGCCAAAATAACCGAAATGGTCGAAATGACCGGAATGACCAACATGACAATCACAAGAAACCTATCCTAGTTTCTAGGATAACCTTCATAAATCTATCCCAAAGTCTATCCCATTAACCAGGATGAAAAGTATCCTTTGTCTGTATTAAAATTACGTATATACCGAACTTCAGCCAAATAGTTTTTCCGTAAAAGCATAACAAAAAACGAGATAAATACTTAATAATTTCATCCTGGACACTATCCCATGTTTGAAATAAAATATCCTATGTTCATCCTCGGCATAGAAAATACATATATGTACAGACTTTCATTCAAATCGGTCCAGGTGTTTTTTCGTAAAAGCGTTACAGACATACAGACAGAGTAATTTTCGCATTTATATTAATAGGGATTCATATAAAATATCACGGTAATGGTTTTGTTTCTAAAATTGAGAATAACAACCAAAACCAACCAAACAATGTTGTTCAAATTTATGAATTTGCAAGGATGCAACGAGATAATTTGGATATTGATTTTTAGTTAAATGGCCAAGAAGTAGTTTTAAGAAGTACAATCGATCCAAAATTACAACGGGCTCAATAATCAACTCCCTTCTCGACTGGAGATTCGTATATACGACTGCTCTGAGTCAATAGTGGTCGGCCGGGAATTAAGAGTAGTCGTGAGTTCGTGCCTTCGACTTCGTTGATTATAACGCCCAAGTCGGACTTCAAAGCATCGACAGCGAGTGAAAACAAACGAATCATCGAGATGTTTGAACAATTGAAAGAATCGACTTGAATATCTCGTCATCGCTCTCACCTTCATCGAGTACAAACTGCATTTCATACGGGATAACTCTGATTTGATCATATATCGCTCCCAAAAATTAACACTCAAATGCCCAACCAATGCGAATAATCCAATAAATACTACGGTTTCAATGAGCAAGTTCTTTAAAGATCTATATTGTGGCATTTTTATGTATTTATTTTAATATTTTTGTTATAAAATAAACATTTCAATTTGGTTTAGTTTTCATAATTTGTTGATTGTTCGTGACTTAAAATGACATTGACAGAAATTTCTTACGTCTCCTTTACATTATGCCCAGTTCCACGACACCAAAAATGTAAACGAGGGGTGAAAATGGTAGAATACTAAAATAATATAAAGAATATTATTTTAGTATTTTGTCATTCATTCACTATTGACAGTGTCAACACAAGAATTATTTTATTTTATCGCATAGAAACAGCGCTTTCCATAGTAGATCACATCACCTAAAATGCTCCGTTAGCCATTCCACAGGGCGACCGCGGTCGTTGTAGTCGTGGTGAAAACGTCACTAATGACGTAATTTTTTTCGATCACACAACGCTCACAACGCCCCATGTTAAGAGGTGGGTCGAATAACCGTTCCACTTGCGTTTACGATTGTAACGCCGACAACCAGGTGAAACGGGTAAAATACGGTCGTGAACGTGAACTTGTGAATCTCTAGTGGAACGTAGCCAGAGTGGGCGCGTTCCAAGAGGGGGCGTCAGATAAATTACAAACATTAAAAATTTTACTTTTCATTTCAGGCTCAAAAAGGTGGACAGAGAATTAGGAAAAATTACAAGCTATCACAAGTGTTGTCGTCTGATATTACGTGTTTTTATTTACGTGGGGTCTGGGTGGGGAGTCCCACTCATAGTTGCAATTTAGAAAGTGGCATTAATTGACAGAGAAAATAAAAACATAGGCCAATATTTTAATATTACAAATATATTTTCTTCACCAAAATTAATCAAAAACTCCTTAATTTTCTTTAAATTTTTTAACTGTTTATGAATCAATGTATCGGGTGATATTTATCCCAAAGTGATAATAAAAAAAATAAAAAAAATCGCATAATATTTATTGCAGCTTTGTGATGTATTTTTTTATAGTTTCAGTTATTCACAATCTTCATTGGGTAAAAAAGTAACAGAGATAACTCAAATTATTAATTACTTCAGTGTTTTTCGTCGAATGAATCTGTATATACGTAAGACATGATTGTTATTTCCTGAGAACAATAATTACGAGTATTAGTGTTAATAATATTTATATTTCATAATACAGTGTCTTCTTTTGAAACACGATTATGAGAGTTGAGATCGACAGCTACCAGGTTGAATGATGTTTGAACACCACGCACTTTGAAGAGAATCGGACGGGCGACGAACGTCGATTGTTTTTGTCATTTTTGCCCTTAGTAGCCAAATCTACTTACATGCATCATAAATAAGCATTCAATCGATGAACCCTGTAACTCAAAAGTTACTTTTTTTATTGTTCGAGTTTAGCAGACAGGCAGACGGCCCACCAGATGGAAAGCGGTAACCATCGCCTATGGGCACTTGCAACACCAAAACTGCTGCTACAAATGCGTTGTTACTTTTTAATGGGTGACTGGAACCTGGCCACTAATGCGGGAACACAACTCCAGGTTGTTATGGCAGCTTACTCTAGACCTGGCTGGCAAATACCCTACCATCTGGCTGTGGGTTGTTTGGTCGCCTCTTACGATAGGCCACCCGAACGCAGGAAATTCTATACTTTCTCCGTTCCTGCATGGATAAGAGATCTCGTCCAAACCTATTTTCGTCTAAAGTGGTTTTTTAAGCTTACTTTTGTCGAAATTTATCACTTCTTAGTGCCTCAAATTTAAAAAAGCACTCAATAGAAGACACTCCATATCTCAAAAGCTACTGAAAAGAACTTGTTCAAACCAATTTTCGTTTAAAGTATTTTATTAAGCTTGTCTTTTATTTCAGAATTTATCACCTTAGGGTATAAAATTAATAAAAAGTTAAAAGTATTTGTTTTGATAAATTACTTTGTGCGATGTGTTTCGGCTGGGAAAGAAGATTCGGCGAAAGAAACCGATTTTCCTCTCGATTTGAACTGGTTCAGATTGCGTTGAATGCAAGCAACGACTGGGGCTGACTGAAATGTCCCGCAGGTTTTTGACCTGGAAATGAAATCGGACAACATCTACAAAGAATGTTAGAACGTCTTATAAAATGAGAGTATTAAAAAAAAATATTATCCAACCCTTCATTTCAAATTTGACATAACCAATGGTTTATTATTTGTGCATGTTGTATTTTAAGTCCGCCACCTTAACGTTACAGTGCTATATAAAAATCTAAAGATTAATATGTAATTTACAATTACAACCTAAATTAAATAAAAATATTTATACTAAGAACGTGACCTTATTAATAATCTTATTATTTTTACTATTAACACGAAGACACCTTGCTGTTGTCTCTTTATAGCACATGGATATTGTATATTTCTTAATTTTAGGCAAAGTGGCAGACAATCCGCCTGGGGCCCAATTCAGCTATTTCAATATATCCACGAAACTTTCTCAATATCGTCACGATGGAATAATAGTAGAATTGATATTACCATTAGCAAAAATGGCGCAAGCCAAAAGGAAAGTTTTCGCTTAAGTAATACGTTTATAAAGGTAGAGTGGCAACAGAATACTGAAATCAGGCAAACCTGCTATTGAGACCATAATGTCAGGCGAGTTGACGAGATACTAATAGCAGAATTGGGCTCCAAATTGCAAGCGGCTACTGTATCGCATAAACTGTAACACTAAGAGTGCCAATAGGTTACCTATTCTATCGAGATTTTAAATATCCATATTTTATTTCCTGTAGATAGGGACTTCTTTCAGTTTTGCTATACTAATCTTGAAATACTATACATTTATATTATGTTACCAACGTACGTCTGTTTTATAACTTTTCTTTATTGAATATGTCATCATTCACCATCTAATTACGTTACCATAAAAGCAGCTATATTTTGAAAGGAACAAAAAAACACAACCAATTTTGTCCGACACGTTTTCTAAACTCTTTTTCTGATTCAACAAAAGTTTTCTGTAGGGTTGTTATATAGCAATATCAAAAGTTTATTATAATTATGAAAATGGTATAAATACTATCGATAATAACCTGATACTAACAGTTTCGGTGGTGTCATCTTGGACGGAACAATGCAGACAGCAGACTTCGTCAGCAACTGTCAAGCAGGCTGCCTCAGCTTGAGTTACTTCTGCCTACAAAGATTTGCCACAAGAATCCACATGAAAGTACATACTGAATTTTTCGTTAAATTGAAACAGGATTTGGTGTTATGAAAGTATATGAAGACTCACAATAATTAAGGTATTTGTCATTTGCAGCGCTTAATTTTTTTAATGAGATGGAGACTATATAATCGTGTTTAACGCTTGCTACCGAACGGAACTTAAGTGATTTCCATACAAGTTTACAGATAAGTGAGATCTCCTGTAGATTTTCGTGAGCTATATAATAAAGGCCCAATGAGGTAGGTAACGTATCGTCGGCTCCCTTGATATTGTAAATATCCATAGGCAGGCGTAACTATTTATCATTATGGTAGACCGTCTACATTTTGCAGGTTTCCTGGGAGATGCGCCGCCTTTCTCGCCCTACCGTTTCCTTAGAAACTAGTAATGAAAATTGACAGTTTTTGTTTTGATTTTAATTCTTTTATCTTACCGACATCATATCCAAAACCTTCTTCATCGACTTTAACTCGTTTGAAGCATGGATCTTCTGTGATATATCTGGTAGCATGAAACTCAATACCACTATCAGGACAACTGTCGCTATGGCCACATAATGTACGTTCATAATTGAATACGCTGCCCATAGTTGTTTTGTGATTAAGTTTGTGAACCATCTTAACTCTTCTGACATAGTTTCAGTAGTGGAGTGAGCAGTATCCAGCGTATTATTTCTGTGGTTGTAGACGCCTGCTAAAAATGTTAGTTTATTAATGTATGTTAACATGACACTCTCTTTTACTATAAATAGCTTTCCTCCAAAGAACTTTTTTATTTAAGTTTAAAGTTGCTTCAAATGTGCTTCCGCTCCCTAAAGGGAGACTGGAACCTGACCTCCAATCCCGAATCACAATTCAAGATTGTTATGGCAGCATACTCTAGAGTCTAGACCATGGGTAGTTGCCATCCAGACAAGCAAATACCCTACTACCTGAATGTGGGTTGTTTTGTTGCCTCTTACGACAGGCTGTCCGGCTGTAGGAAATTGTATTCTTTCTCCATTCCTGCGCGGATACTACAAGTTAGAAGTCGTCGCCCGAGCCAAGCAGTGAAACGTTAATTTTAAAATAATTGATTCCCCTATAATATTACGTTGCCGCCTACACAAACGCTTAGGACATTTTTTCTTAATGTAAACAGTAATTACCAGGGGTTTCCTATTCATTACTTCCTGTTACAAAGAAAATGTTTATGTACAAAAAGCATTTCTCTCCGGATTTACAGTATACAGGAAGACCATGGCCTCATTAAGGAAGTTAATTGCTTGCAGTTGAGCTATCGCTTAAAATGGGACACATCCGAGTACTCAGAGCTACATCCGTAGATAATGTACTGCTTTTACTTCAATGTCTCGTAACTGAAAGGCTTACGTGACATCTTATTTGGACAAGTACTAAGTATATAAGCCCTTCTGTTTATAATAGTTACTGCTTACTACTACGGCTTCGCTGAGCAGTTAACAAAAGTGAAAAGGTGAACGTGAGAATGGAGGGACAATACAGACCTAATTTCGTGCTCCTTACTTTGAAAATCATGGATTTTCACACTCAAACTTTCATACCCTATTTCAGTCCCCTAGCGGTTAAATTTGCATGAACGTCGATACATGTGTACATGTAATTTAAATAGAAGCAGGTAAATAAAATGTTCTGCTTCTTATTAAATCGAAAATGGCGGATTTTCATATAAACTTTCACCCCCTTTTTGCGTTCACCTAAAGTATAGTAAATTTTCATGTTCCTAGACCCAGCAGTTTGTCATTGAATAAGTTCAGCAGACAGGCAGACGGCCCACAGTTTGGGCTGTGTATTGATATGTCAGTGAGGCCAAGTAGTTATATTTTATTACATTTTTTGGTTATTTGAGTGGGTTAAACCTTTATGGGCTACTATTACTTATAACTCATTGTTTGTCTTAAAACCATATGCAATAAAAATGGTCCACGCAGACTCTTACAAAGCTTACGTGGGTCCCTATGACAGCCAACACGTAGAAGCTCTTTCGAAAATATAATCTGTTATTAATATTGTAACCAACCAGAAAAACCGTATCGTTTTTTCATTTTTATTTTGGTTTTTTTATATTATTGAATTTAACAAACATTTGGATGTTTTGACATTTTTGTATATTATGACAGACAGTACTCTGTAACAAACATTTCAAATAAGGTCTATGACTTTATTTTCGTTCCACAAAAAAGAATTTAGTAAGAAGTAAAATCGAAAATATTAATTAATATCAAAAGTTGTTTCTATGCTTTCTCTTACTGTAACATACATTTTCTGTTAGCTACATGAACATGAACCTCGTTTCATTCTCAAAGCCGCCAAGAAAGAAAAAACAAATAAATACAAGTTTTTGCAAGACTACGTTAGGTACCTAATTAGCTAAATAAATAACACAATAATACGAGAAAAAATATCTTTTATTTTGGACTGCAACAAAAACATTCGTATTTAACAAAACTCATAGCATAAAAATATATTACACAAATATATTATAATTATATTCTTTACATTATAAATATGCTATAACCAAAAAAAATAAAAAAAGTAAACCTCATATGTAGTGTGTTTGTTTCGTATCATGAAAGTAACTAGCATGTCTAGTATTAATTAAAATGTTGGAAAATAGTAGTAATGACAACTGCCCCGTAATTCTAAATTCTATACGATGAATGAGCGTTTTTTATACCTTATTACCGTTCATTTTCTTCATTAGTGGTTAAAATTTGTCATTTTCTTTACGCAAGTAATGGCAAAGCATTGAATGAATAGTAAGATATAGGACCCGGCCATAAGTGGGGCCACAGTTTCATTTTTCTCACGATTTTTGAGGTTTTGTTCCAAATACTAAAAATGTAACATTTTTTTAAATTTTATTTTATTAGTTCAACAGACAGGGAGACGGCTCACCTGATGGAATGCTACAAATGTGCTACCGCTCTCTAAACGGAGACTGGAACCTAGCCACTAATACTGGAACATAACTGAAGGTTGTTACGGCGGTATACCTTAGACTAGGGGTGGTAGCCATCCAGGCGGTAAAATACCCTACCACCTAGCAATAGGATGGTTTTGTCGCCTTACCACAGGCCGCCCGGCCGCAGGAAATTGTATTCATCCTCCGTTTCTGCACGGATAAAATTACTGACATGTTTTAGAAGCCACAAGACACAAGAAAGTATAAACAGTGTGGCGACATCTAGTCATGTAAGATTTATAAAATTAGCAGAGCTCAGTTTTGTATTGAATTGTCACTTCAAGTTAATATTCTATATTTCAAATTATAGGATACTTATTTTTAATGATATAATAACACCGAAAGTATTAACCGTTCCGAACGATATTAAAGATATTATTATACGATCATGAACGCTGAACTTCATCATCTTCACAGCACATTGAGCAACATGAGTTCCTTTGCTTAGTCAATTTTATGCAAGGTCGTGAAGTAGTGTTGTCTGCAAAAAATATTACATATGTCAAGTTATATTGTTCTAAGGATATAATAACAGGGTAGTTGACAATCCAATTCAGACAATTTTTCATGTATTCTAGATCTTGCTGACTTGATTCTAAGCCAAGCCTTAGCCGGCAGACGTTACCCTGCCGTGAAAAAATAAAAACACAAAAGAGTTGAGGATTTCCATATAAACATACCTAGACACACATACTTACGATCACTTATCATTCAATATTCATTTCTGTACGTCAATTTGGATGAATCAACTCAAGTTGAATGGTTCAATATCATTAAAAACCATAGCGTCCTGTCTCAAGCAAATTCATTCAATTTGATTGATCCTTTTAATACGTACCTACCTAACAGCAGAATTATCTTTTTATTAACAGAAACAGAATGTGACGGCTGGCGACAGTTGCATTTCGTGAGTCGCCCCGCATCACCTTCCGAGTCCAGTCGTACATACTAAATTAAAGACAGTATATATATACGAGTATTTAACTATTTATTTCATTTTATCTCCATTTGCACGACACGCCATAATTGAGATCAGAAGAGGAATCATACATAAACTATCACAGTGGTAACTCACTTGTATTCACACAGAATAAAGATTCCGGGATAAAATTAAAAAAATTAAATCTTGCGTAAATTTCTATGTGAAAATGAACCAATGCAGTTTCCAAATCTAGCAGCAGACTTTTTTACATGAGTGTGATCATTCAGTCCTCAGGTAAACATTTGCTAAATTATAGGTCGTGCGCAGGTTTGCCGGTGGCCGCCCCTCCCACTTCTTATGACTGGAACCGGGGTTTTTTTTTTTTTTTTTTTGAGGCGGGGAAAAATGACTAACTAACCGATTTACGCACTCTCTGGGCCGTCACTAGGAAACGGCACGAATCCACGGGGGGCGGTAACGCTAGCAATTGTATGCTCTACTTGCGCTCCGTCCGCTATGGACTACACAGAGGAGTGTGGAGACTCCGAGCGATGCCGCACGGGCGAGCAACCTCAATACCCACTAAAAAACCCCTCCTCCCTTCGCGGCCCTGCACTTTGATGTGAAGGAAAGACTGAGATGTAGAACATAGTTACTCAGCAGTCGATCCAGCGCATAAAGTGCTGAAGTGTGCCCTGGGAGAACACACTCCACTACGAAACGGGGGTAGTTGTTAAGTCCCTTGCTTTACCTAGTAGCTAAGGGCCCCCATCGTTCCGGATCCTACCTCAGGGAGGGAAGTAATGCGCGTACCTGCCTCTCCGGGTGCCGGCTGAAGGCCGGCGACCTCGAGAAGAGACCGTAGCACGCGCCCTAGGACTTCGCTCCCTATCCCTTTCTGCGGCCTCTTTCAGAGACATAACTGCCTCACAAAAAGAAACCGCAGCATCCCAGGCGTCGTCGCTCTGCAACATGGCCGTTACCAAGTCG
The DNA here is from genome assembly GCA_012273795.1 of Dendrolimus punctatus. Lineage (NCBI taxonomy): Eukaryota > Metazoa > Arthropoda > Insecta > Lepidoptera > Lasiocampidae > Dendrolimus > Dendrolimus punctatus. Next base: position 7,013,538 of record CM022539.1, read on the forward strand.
CCGAGCGATCCGACGGCTCCTAACTTTGTCTCGAGCTCGAAACGCTGAGGCGCCCAGGCAGCGCACTCGACAAGCGTATGAAACGCCGTATCGGGCGCGCCACACTGTCGGCAATCCGGAGAAGGCAAGCAGCCCACAATGCGAAACAGATACTGATCGAAACAACCGTGTCCGGTCAGTATCTGCGTCGTCCTGAAGGTGAGGGTGCCGCTGGTGCGGTTAACCCATTCCTCCAGTTGTGGCCTGATTGCGTCCACCGTAAAGCCGCCGGCCGCAGGGTGTTCGAGGTCACGAGACCAGTCGACGAGGCAGGAAGCGGTTTCCCGCTTCCTGACCGTCTCTATCTCGACTTGACAGAAGGTCAGTCCTCTAGCTAGGGCATCCTGCTGGGTACGACGAACCCTGGACAGGACGTCTGCCTGGAGAGGCCAGGGCAGCTCGCCTGCCAAGAGTGTCGCCGCCGTCCAAGACACTGTACGATACCCCCGTATGGTTCTCACGGCCAGAACCCGCTGCGCCCGGTGCAGCAGGGTTCGATTGTGGCGGTGAAGCGACTCGAACCAGACAGGGGCACCGTAAAGGGCCATACTCCTCAGGATGCCAGAATATAGTTTCCGCGTCGCACCCCCCGGCCCCCCCACGTTGGGAAGAAGCCTTGAGAGTGCGCCCGCGGAACTCACGAGTTTGGGAACTAACTGCTCAAAATGCGCTTTGAACAGCCATTTCCCGTCTAAGACTAGCCCAAGATATTTCATCTTGGGCCCTACGCTAATCGCCACCCCTGGACTGTAACGGACAGATCCGGGGGTGGATTACGAAACTTCCTATGGAACATGATGGCCTCCGTTTTCGCGGGGGAGACCCTCAAGCCCAGCCTAGCTATTCTATCTACGACTATCGCCAACCCGTCGTTGGCGACGTCCACGGACTCCGCGAATGACGCGGCGCGTGCCGTGAGTAGGGTGTCGTCCGCAAAGCAGATCAGCCCCACCCCGGGCCTGACCGTCACCCGAAGGATCCAGTCATAGCCTACATTCCAAAGAATCGGCCCGAGGACCGACCCCTGTGGAACGCCGCACGCGACACGTCGCCGACCTGGCTCGTGATTGACAGACTCACCGCCCTCCCAAAGGATGTGTCGATCTCGCAGATACTCGCCTAACAGCCTCGTGAGGTACGGGGGGACTCCGTGTGCACGGAGCCCCTCCCTGATCGTCTCATGAGGGAGGCTGTTGAAGGCGTTCGCTATGTCTAGCGATACTGCAAGAACGACGTCCTTCGCTTGGACGGCTTCGTCCGTCACCGTTCGCAGCGTCTCGAAGGCGTCCATCGTGGAGCGCTTCCTCCGAAACCCGAACTGCGTATCTGATAGCCCCGGCTCCACGGTGTCTAGATGCTTCACGAGCCGCTCCGCCAAGATCTTCTCGAAGACCTTGGCGACCTCGTTCAGCAGCACTATGGGCCTGTAGGCGGACGGATCGTCGGGAGGTTTACGACCTCCCTTGGGAAGAAGGCACAAACGCCCCTCTTTCCATTGCGACGGGAACCTACCTGCGCGAATACAGGCTTCGAAGAGGTCCCGCAGCTGGCTGCGTAGATGTTTTGCAGCCAGGAAGAGGAGGCGACCAGGGACCCCGTCGGGTCCCGGAGCCGTCTTCCTGCCCCGGAGCCGGTCCAGGGCGACGTTGAGTTCCCCCTCGGAGATGGAGTGAGGCTCCTCATCCGTGGGGGTGTCGGGAATGGGTGGACCCATGCTGGGGGGAGTGAAGTTCCCCGGATCCGGGAAGAGCCCGTCGATCACCGAGCGGAGCACCTCGGGTTCGAGCGTTTCCGTGACCGTGGAAGTGCAAGGCCGCAACTTGTTGCGGGCCCCACGGTACGGACGCCCCCAAGGGTCCCGATCGAGCGTCTCGAGGAGCTCGGCCCGAGCCCGGGCTTTCGACTGCAATATCGCAATCGAAAGGGCCTTTCTGGCCTCCCTAAACTCTCCCACGAGTCCATTTTCCGCGACATAGTCCGGAGGACGGCGCGCCCTGCAGCGTTTGAGCCTACGGCTGATGATGCGAACTGCCTTTCGCATCTCGCCGAGCTCCTCGGTCCACCAGTGGACCGCCTGCCTGCACGAAGGCTGCCGTTTGGAGACGCGTGGCATCGCAGCGTCGCAAACCCTCGTCAGGGTCTTGCGCATGTGCTCTGCCTGCGTGTCCAAATTCGCGAAATCGGCTGGGTAGGCCCAGCTTTCCGTACATGCCCACTCCTCGGCCTGCTCCGGATCGAGCTTGGTAAGGGCCCAACGCGGGAGGAGAGGGGGGCGACGTTGAATAGGGCTCGGACCGGAGGAGGGGGTCGTTAGCTCAAATCTGATATACCGATGATCAGAGAGCGACTCCACCTCCTCCAGCACCCTCCATCCGGCCACTCTGCGGGCGGCCGCATGAGTGGCGAATGACAGGTCGATGATCGATCCACCCCGTGCGCGTACGCAGGTCTGGACCGACCCCTGGTTCAATATTGTGAGGCCGGCTTGAAGAGCCCAATCCTCAACTGCCCGACCCCTAGGGTCCGTGTAGACGTTTCCCCAGGAGAGGTGCTTCGCATTAAAGTCGCCCATCACGAAAACCGTTTTAGGCGACAATCTGCGAACGGCAGCCCCGACAGAGTCCAAGTGAAGCTCGAGCTCCGCCAGAGGGCGGCTACGCGAGAAGTAAACGCCGATGACGACGATACTCCCGCTTTCCGCCACCGCATAGCCCTTTCCTCTTTCGAGACACGTAAGCGGTGTACCAGATCCGGCTCTGGCCACCACCGCTACCGTGTCGTCGAGATCGCCAACCCAGTTGCCGGCGGGGGGAACGTAATACGGCTCGCTGATAACGGCCAGATTCGCTCGCCACTCCGCCATCGCCTGCAGGCACAAGTCCTGGGCGGTGGGGGAGTGGTTTACGTTGGCCTGAAAAAACGCTGTAGCGGGCGTACTAGGCATTGGAGGTGTCCATTGCCTGCGCCGCCGTCGCCGCAGTTGCAGCCGTACCTTGTCTCGTCCGCGGGTGAACGAATTTGCCCTTTACGAAGGGAGGTAGGCAGAACCTCGCCAACGTAGGATGGGCAGCGTTAAGGCCCCCCGCCGCGCACGCCACGCAGTGGGGTTTTCGTGCCTTGCAGTCCGGAATCCTGTGTCCGCTTTTACCGCAGCGAAGGCACAGTTTGGACCGGTCCGGGCACGTGTCCGGGCATTGTTGGGCGCTATGACCGACGTTGAAGCAGCGATAGCAACGTATCGGTCTAGCCTCCATTGCCTCCACCCTCGCCGAAGTGAAGCCCACCACGAGGTAGCCCAGTTCGGCGATGGTTTTGGCGGCAGCGACCGGGCACAACACGTATGTTGCGCCCAGGCCGCCCGGTCCGGCACCGATGTGCTTCGCGAGCACGTCATCGCGCCTACATCCGCTGGCGCACACGACCGCGTCGCGCAACCCATCGATGGTGACCGAGTCATCCAGCCCAGATATGTAAAGCTCCCCACGCTTTACTGGGCGGATGACCTCGGCCAACCCTGCGAGGGCCCCGCGAAGAGCCTCGGCGACGCGATCCGCCTTGGCGGCGCCCTCCGGTCCCGGCTGGAACTGGAGGAGGCGCCCATCCTTGGCGGTCCGCACCACCTTCAGCCCCTCGCGGAGGCCCATGGCGGTGATATCGACCACCCCCGAAGCCTTCGCCTTAGCAAAGACGTCGCGGTAGCCGACACCTTTTGCGACCGCATCCGGCAGCAGCTTAATGACAACTGCCGCCGTACTCGGTTCGCGGTAAACGGCGGCAGGCTTCGGAGCCTGCCTACGCGGTTGCTGTCTCCTTCCCGTCGAAGGGGCAGCAGCTTGTGCCTGGGGGGGGGGAGGGGGCCCGTTGGCCCTCGCCCCCTTACCCCTTTTCCGCCCGACGACCGTGGTCCACGCCTCCCCCCCGGGAGCGGGGGTGGGGGCGGGGGCCACGGGCGCCGGCGGTGGCGCGACGGCGACGGCGACTCGAGCGCGGGGGGCGGGGGCCGCGACGACCGGTGTCGCGGTCGCGGGCGCCACCCGGCGCCTGGGAGCCGGTACTACAGGGGTGGGGGCCGAGGCGGAGGCCACAGGGGCGGCAGCGGCGGCGGCGCGTTCCGCCCTCCGCTTCCTCCTGAGCGTCCGTCTCACACCTCCCCTGTGTTTCTTTTTTGGTTTTTGGGGCGGCGGCTGTGGGGAGCCCGCCACCCCAACCGGGGGTTGTCTAAGTAGTACTAAGAACTAGACGACCACGGGTCGCGGTTATGGGAGGCGGGAGGGGTTATCATCGGAAAACCATCTGCGTACGACTTACATTGTGTTTACGAGTCAAAACATAGCATCACTCCCAAAGATCTAATTAAATAGTTTTGAGTGACAACTTCGTGACATTTATATTTTTTCTCCTGTAACTTTTTGTGCAAATCATATGGTAAAGCCAAGGTGTATGGAAAGCTATAGCTATATAGTCTTAAATACAAAAAAGCTATAATATATATTTCCTATTTATAACACTTACCCTTCGTTAAACAGTTCGTAATGGATGCCTTTGCCCTGAAAAATAAATAAAAAAATAAAGTGGGAACTATTTTAACCGAGCATTGAAGCGGAATGCGGCATCTCTTTCATTAACGCAGATAGACTGAGCAAGTTCGACATATTTTCCATTCAGGTCAGCATACAGATTCTTGTGAATTCTCCTTATATCCTACCAATCACTGATAAGCACGGATAAATGTTAGGGATTATAAAATCTACCAGTAGAAATGTAGCTTGTAACAAAGTCATTTTTAATCCTACGGTTAGATTCCGGAGGGTAATGAAAAAATATCAACAATTTTGTAATATGATTTTATATTTATAATTTATTTTTATTATTTAGTTTAAATAAATTTGAGTCAAATATAAGTCGTGGTAGCGTAATGGCTAGCGCACGCGTCCTAAGCCGGAACGCATGCACCACTTGGCTGTTTTCAGACTTAATGTGCATATTGTTACAATTACCACGTGCTAACAACGGTGAAGGAAAACATCGTGATGCAACCTACACAGCAAGATAACCGATGTGTCAAACCTGCCAAGCCGCCTTGGACAAGCGTGGCGGGTATACTGTCCATTCTCCTACAATGGGAGGCCCATGCCCAGTAGTGGGACAGTTATGGGCTGTTGTTATGTTATATTTACTATCATCAATGACAAAGAAAAATTGGCTGGTAGAATGCCAGAGAAAAAAATATTCTTGTATTATATTTGACGTAAAAATGAGTTAATCAGGTTTGGATATGGATTTAATCCATAATTTCATTAGAGAAATAGTTGTTTATTTATCTAAGCAGTTTTTATTTACTTTTCTCTTATTGAAAATGAAAAGCTCAGCTTTTCATTTTCAATGTTTACCTCGGATGAAAGACCTGTTTAGACACTTGAACTATTAGCGCTCTCGCTACGCTCGTGCGTCAAACCATCTCGTGCGTAATAGGTCACTTTCATCCCTCGTGTAACAATCAAGTATTTAATTACCCGGTTTCTGAGATTGAGCGTGGTAAACTTGTTTTGCTTAAGCTGCACGACTGAAACGTAATAAAATATATTAAAACACCTAGGGTTTGAGTCCTAACCAGAAAGCATGCGCTATTGCGCAGTTTTCTGACCTAATGTGGATCTCAAAAATAATAATATTTCTTTGAAAGTTTATTTGAAGTTCTAGCACATTAAAATTCTTCAGAAATTTCCCCTTCATAGTTCGCAAGTCATGGAGTCGGAAGAATGGGCTGCTGAGGATGATGATGTCGACGATACTTTAAAATCAAATATATATTTTTGGTTTTATTAGTGTTTTAGAATAAGACCTATGACTTTCATAAACTGAAGGACTGGCGCGCATGGCGATTTTATAAGGCTCTCTATTTGCAATGGGCAATTATCGGTGGCGTAGCTTGCCGTAGATGGGCCCAGTAACAAAATGTGTTGGGGGGCCCAAAGGAAAGATAAAGTTTTTTTTATTAAATCTTGAAAATAAGTTAATATAATATTTTCTTAAGTTTTCGCGACTTGTACACATAATAAAACTACGTTTTAACGGTTTTAAGCGCGGTAATTTATTTTATTTAAGTGAATTAAAACTTTGACAATACACGTTCGACAAATGTCATCTTTGTCTTCCGTGACCACGGCAACTGAAAAGCGGCCGAAACGTCGGATAAACCTAAATAAAATAAATTACCGCGCTTAAAACCGTTAAAACGTAGTTTTATAATAAGTTAATACTTATAATACTTAATGCTCCTAGGAGATAAGTTAAATAAACAATTTAAATCGAAGAAATCATCCATAGCTGAAGACGATTTAAGTTTGTATATATTTTCTGCCTGTATCGACAATAATAACCAGTCTGATCGCCGTTCCCGTTGGACTAGCAGTTATTCTCAAAAATGTTATTAATCTATAAAAGATTGTGGATAACATTTTGGGTATATTTGCTTACACACTTTCGGGGTTTTCCCTCTGCGCTACGACATGGGATCGTTTAAGAAGGGCATTATAACAATTCTTAGAGGCCGGCAACGCGCTTGCAACGCCCCCGGTGCTGGAAACGTCTATGGGCGACGGAAACCACCTTCCACCTGTTTGGTGGACTGTCCGCCTATTTGCCTGCTTCAGGCAATAAAAAAAGACAAATGAAATTACAACGCACTTGGGAACTGTCCGAACATCCGATATTATCAACTCCATTTTCATAACAACGAGAAGCAATGGGTGATGTATTCACTGAATGTGTCGATACCGGAACTTCTTTATATTTTTCTGTAACCAAGCTTCTTTTGTCCTCACCTTTAACATCTATGTTTTGATGCTGCAGCCCAATATCAACGTTACCTACCTTTGTCGTTTGCGGTGGATTAGCAAATGCTGTTAACCACAGAGAAATAAATTAGTAACTACGTAACTGGTACGTAAATAAAATAATAGTCACGGTTTATACGAAGTTGCGGGCTCAGCTACTTAAAAATAAATATAAACATATATGACTAGATATTTGCATAGTTATAAACTATATTACTACTATTATACGACACCTACTATATAAAATCTTGTTTTAGATTTTTCAAATATAATATAACACCGAAAATATTTATCATAGATCCATAATAGATTTATATTTTTGGAAATAAAGAAAAACAATGATAGAATTTTAGTATTTAATTTTTAAATTAAGGTTCTACTAAGACTATGAGAATAAGAATTATAACGAATCATTTTACAATAAAGACCTAATTTGAATATACGTATTACTTAATAATTGTACCTGGAACACTATGTGCAGTTCGATCTGTGACTGTCTTCAAGACGTACACAAGCATAAGAACAACTGCTCCAAGAGCCACTGAAACAATTACTAGGGATTTCTTCACAAAATCTTCGAAACTGCATACTAAGTCATCCATACGACATTCTACGCTGTCTAATAATCCAGAGTGTGAGCACATTTGTAAAGAGAGTGAACTTAGTAGTTAGAAAGTATAGTAAATGTACCTGTAAATTGATAAATTGTTAGTAAGGAAATCGTTCAGTTAGCACGAATCATTGGCAGAAATAAAAAAAAAAATCAAATGTCTACGCGTATCTTTACTAGACAACAAATCATACCACGCAATTCTTTTCACATTTTTAAAATATTGTGAATATTTTTTATATACGAAGATGGAGTGCATATTAATATGTATAGTTTTTGTTACTTTTGGGTATTTAGTTGTATTAGTTCATAGACACTCAGGCAATCGGACATTAATTTGACATAGAACTGACTTGACATTTTATTTCAGTGTGTTGTCTAGTGAGAAAGTAAAAATCCGTTCTCACCTCTTTTATTCTTCGAAAAAGGTCCAGAGAAATACAATGCCATTGGTCTACAAATTTAAAGTTACTCAGCAAGTTATGAATTGAGCTACAATCGGGGTCTTTAAAAACAAATTAAAGCTGAGCATATCCGTAAGCCAATCAAAGTGAGTGCACATCTCTCGCAAAATTAAAAAGCTGAAGCAACAATGGGCTACTCCCGTCTACCACATGACCGATGGCCAATGATGCACATGTTTTTGGGAGTGGAGAGTGTGTTTCAGTGACCGTGGTGTAAGACGCCCTCCAACTTGGTGGGCTGACAACCTGCAATAGGTCATTGTCAGATGCTGTATGAGCGAAGCGGAAGACTGGAGTATTTGGTACAAATTTGGAGAGATTTACTTCCAGCGCTGTATTGTTTAAAGTAGTCGTTAGGTGCTAGTTAGACCAGGAGAGCGGAGGACCAGGACATGTCGCGCAAACTAGGGAAAGCCTACTTTCAGTAGTAGACAGCAATTACCTGACTACAACTGCCAAATGTTACAAATATGATGATGATCACATAAGTTTAATGTTCAATAAGCAGTGGGCATATTTCTAAAGTTCTGCTATTTATAAACATATTTTTGAAGGAGAAGTATGATAACAAGAATCAGCAAACAGTATTATCCGTGCAGGAACGGAGAAAGAATAAAATTTGCGGCGGGGCGGCCTGTCGTAAGATACGATAAAACAACCCACAGTCTGATGGGTTAATGTGTTTGCCCGGCTGGATGACTACTACCCTTGGTCTAGATTGTCACCATAACGATCTTGATTTGTGTTCCGACATTAGTGGCCAGGTTCCAGTCTCCCTTTCGGGAGCGGCACCACATTGCTAGCACCTTTGGTGTAACAAAAGTTCATAGGCGATGGTAACCGCTTTCTATCATTCTGAGCCGTCAGCCTGTCTGCTGAATTCATGCAATAATAAAAGACAGAAACATAAGCAAGCTATTCTTGTGTTATTGGGGTTTTAATGATATTATCCGTATTTGATGGCCCACTCTGGGGCCGATCCCAGACACCCAGACAATAGTAAATAACGGGAAGTTTAGTTACAAAATTTACCCTGTCCAGAGGCGAACTCGGAGCCTTTGTATTCCTGGGAGTAAGGCTGGCTAAAGCTTAGCCCAGTCAGCCTTAAAGGCCTTCAAAGTATGAGAATATCCTCGTTATACAAAACCAGCTGTTAACAGCCATTAGGGAGACGGGTCCGATTTTTCCTTCGCATATTATATAATCTTTCGCTTATTTTAAGAATATCGTCTGACGCTACTGTGGTATAGGATCCGTCGTCCATTCACTAAATTTAGGGTTGCCATTTATTGGGATTCTTTGGATATTTCTGTTTAGGAAGTGATGAAGAGATCAAATTACGCTTTTCAAAGTTTGTTGGAATCAATTTTGATAATTATTAGTTGGAAGACATTAAAATTAAATACTAAATACACCATTTTGGGACGTAAAAAATCTTGACGATTTTAACTGTAATCAGTATTAAATTTCGCGCAGTATTTTATCTATGTCAATTTTTACGACGTTGTGCAAGGATTTCTTGAACCTTCGTCTTCTTACGAGAACTGGGGGAGACGGCACTACTAGTAATTGTTTTCGAAGTGACTACTTCATTTCCTCGAAACATCGCGCTATCAGTATAGTTAACTTTCTCGTAGTTTTTTTGCTACATCAAGAACATAAAGACTACTGGAGATGGGTAGTTTCTTATGTGATGGCTCCGCGTAGTTCTACACATCCTTCTCCGTAACACTTGGCTCTTGCTTATCTCTCTCAAATACCGACTATACTTTACTGTCATGCTTTACAAAATGACTAGCATAATTATAAGCATCGTCGTGTTAGCTTAGTGGTTAACGCACCCCTGTCCCAGCGTCAAACGACGAGGGTTCGAATTCTGGCAGGAAAAAGCGTGCATTACCTAGGCAGTTCTCTTACCTAATGTTGCATATTGTTAAAATTACCATATACTGACGCTGAAGGAAAATCTTGATCAAACTTGGATATTGAGATCGAGTCAAACCTGCCAAAACGCCTCACGGCCGTGTATTTATATATCTCACTAATCTTTCGCTTGCATTACCATCGGTTGAATTTTGGTTATTATTATTATTTATTTAGGTTTATGGCTTGGCAGCTAGGCCTTTAAACCAGATCTTAGTTTACGATATAGTTTCTTCATTTCTTATGGCTATGTGTAGCACAGCTGAACTGTAGGTAATCAGCTAATGTCATTCAACGGAGTTCTTGTGACAACTCAAAAGGCCACACTTGACTATACAGTTCAGTTTCTCACAAAACACATAACTACTACAAAAAACTATCAATATCTTACAAAACTATTGTTCATTTTAGAGTAACTTTACACATTTTTAGAAATTAAAACTGCACAGCACAACGTCTCCTTTCAGTTCCCGCCAAAAACTCCGTTGAATTTTGGCATTAGTTGTTAGAGCTTATGTCAAATTGTAACCTAAAAAAATAATGAACTATCGGTAAAATATTGGACATTAGACAAGTGTGGCGGGTGTCCGTTCGCATAAGAAATCCAGAAGCCCGAGCCCTCTAGTGGCTACTATGGGCTGTTATTATAATATTGTTACGACCGACAAAGACCAATTCACATCTGCAGTTTATTACCTTTCGGCAGTTGGACTTATTTTGTTTACTTTGTGTTTAAAATTTGTTAAAAAACAGCCCAATGTGTATTGTAATCTTTTAGGGCCTATTGTTGTATTGTGATCACTGCCAGGTGTCTCGTATTTAAAATACAAGCTGATTTTAAGAAATTCCCCACGCGGCCGGGCAGAAATATTGCATCGGTACAGTATAAAGCAATACCCCAACTGAGAGATGGGGCAGTCGACGATAAGCACAAGTGAAGCAAGACGTGTGTACTACATTCGGTAATGTATGTAGTGACTGACTTTGCGTGTGTTATTTTATTTCTACCTGTGTTATACGTGTTTGTATAGTTCTAATAAATTGTGTTGTAATTCCAACGGCATTTTAATTCGAGTCCTGCAACTCGTAACAATATAAACATAAGCATATCTGTCTTTTCAGCTTGATATAAAAAACAGTCGAGAATTCTTTCACAAACTAAAATGATGGGAGCCCTAACTAAATCCATAATAAACTGGCAATATATTCCATGGCAACGTCAGCATACGGGCACCCTTATGATTGATCGCCGGGATCCCTTCTCTCTGATTTATTTCACTCGTAAACAGTTAAAGCCGATTTTATTGCACCGTTTTTTGTGTCTCATGGCAAATCGTTTAGTTATTACTGTATCATCACAGTTTTAATATACTCGAAGTGAAATAGTTCGAAGCTCGAAAGACCAAAAAACTGTGGTGTGCATACAGTTTTAGTTAAGAAGGAAGGGTAAAATGTAAGAAATACCAAGTACTGTACTGGCACTGATTTTATTATTGAAAATATACGATTGTTAAGCGTTAGGCCGCAATTGTTTACTTGTAAAGTGCTGACTATTGTACATAGTTTGTACACGAAAAAACTCATAGTTTAATTAATTAATTCCTTCGAATTGCTTAGAATTTTTTGACTGTAATTAATTGGTATGCAACCTAGAAACAACGTTACAAGTTGTAAGATTAATACTTTTTTACAGATGATAATTATGTAAGTAAAATTATGTTGAAGCGATCTCAGTTACGACTAGCGAAGAAATGGTCTGCAGTATGTAAACATTTGTATTGTTTATTGTTAGGGGGGCTAGCACACAATAATTAAGTATTTGCACACGTAGCAATAATGTAGTATATAAGGCTTTCATTTTGTAAGACAGAATAAAAATAATAAAGATATCATACACATCGGGACAATGTAGTTTTACTATTGTAACCACCTCAGTCCGTGAGGAGCCACCGCACATACCACAGGTCGATACTAACTAATATCACACTGGGATTGTCATTCTAAGTTTTTTACATTGCTAAAGAACAGCAGACAAGCTAACGACCAAGTTTATGGAAAATAGTTGTCTTGCTCTATGAGGATTTACAACAATAGAGGTATATAAATAAACACACTGTCGTTAAAATATTCGAATACTTTAACATTTTATTGTGTAACAACATTATAACGTGTCAGAAAGCACAAAACATCAATAAATATTTTAAAGGAGGCAATTTAAATTGTAGAAAATAATGTAGATGGTGAAGTATTCGAATACCTTAATATTTGATAATCGTGTTTTATTTACTTGGTAACACTGATATTTGAAAACTTCAACGTTTTTTTGTATGGCAACACTGACTACAAACGCGTCGCTATATTACGTACTCTATGAGCCCCAGTAGTTTCAACTGAGAGTTGAAAACAGTGAGTATAGAAGTGATAAAATAGTAACATAAAAAGATCCTACAGCGACTTTCTAAGACGACTTAACCTAGGGAGCTCCCTCGAGCATGTCGTTCCCCGGATCCCCGAAAACTCCGGTAAAGTTGTGAGGTCTTCGGACCGACAACATAAAGTCAAGTCCATGAAAAATATCTAAAGCTATCTAGCCACAACAGCTAGATGTTCACTAAGAAATAAATTCTGCTTTGTCAAACGACGTGGACTTGACTGTACTTAATATAATAATATTGTTGAAATAACTATGTACCTATATTAACATTTATATGTTTGAAAGTAAACTGAATGTTTGAGAGTCAATCCAAAGTGTTTTTTTATGCCAAATAATATATTTTCTTTACACTATTATATTATACCGGACCCGGAAGACGTGATCCTAATCTAAAAATATAAATTCCAGAGACCGATTCCAGCACCGCCTACCCACCAATCATGAATCTGAGCTATTCCGGACTCACTCAAAACACACTTTGTTCTTTATCAAAATCCTAAAACCTAATTCCAGCGCCATCTAACGGTTTCAATTGTTATTCTATATTATTCCAGGGTTTTAGGAGTTCAGTGACATACAGACGAACAGAAGAATTTTATATACAAAGATATGCTATGTACATAGCAGAAGACGCAGAAATTAATGTTTTCTCCCACGGCTTTGCGCACGATCATAATTCTAGAATGTATCGTTGAACTTATTCAAACGAAACCCGCTCATTATTCTTAGAACCTCAGTTGTTCAATTGAAATGGAACGTCAAATAAGGCACAGTGAATAATGTGGTCAATTAAACAATGTCGTTTAAATACCAAGGTTCTGAAGATTTGGAAGCATTTTGAATTTACTCGCTGGTTTGACTGGGCTTCAAATTATAATGAGAGTAATTATACGGTAGATTGTCTAGTATCACTAATTTCCTTTTTTACAAGGTTTTATTTAACTTGCAATGGATGTAGGTTCAGGTGGAATCTGTCAAGTTAAATTTGACCAACTTCCCGGTTTCTGATTGACCTGAAATTTTGCACGCATATGTATTTCGCGTGACAATGCAATAATATGGTACCTTGGAGCTGATCTGATGATGGAGTTGGAAGGTTCGTTTTACTTGTCTTGGTTAGTAATCTGCGGCTACATGACTTCCAGTATCTCAAAAGCTTGTATTTAAAAATCTTTTTAAAAAAGATTATTTTTTACTTGGGTCGCACGCTTTCTGAGTCTAGCAGTGTCAAGTAGTTATTATTCAAGTTTTATGTTCAAGCCAAAAGAGCAAAGGCAAACCCATACGTGCTCTCACTTGACAACATATTTATCTGCTCCTTTATATCCCTACTAATATTTTAAATGTGAATGTAAGTTTGTTTGTTAAACTTTCACCCCAAAACTACTCAACCAAGCGTCATGAAACTTTGTACACACATTCTTGGAGGTATTAGAAGTAACATAGGATACTTTTTATGAAAAAATTCCACGCGGATGAAGTCGCGGGCAGAAGCTAGTATGATAATTCTTCTGTAATATGTAACTGTGTATGTCACTGATGTTCTCGAAAGTTGCTGGACCGATTTTGAAGAAATTTTTGAGTAGGTCTCGAGATGACTTTTATTCACAATTAGAACTGGTAGCGTGGGAATTGGGTACTAGGATTTTAATTAATTTTGTCTCAAACAGACAGTAAAATCACCAGGATTGGTAAGATTCAAAATTAAACCTGTTAAAAACTTAGGGAAGAATAAATTCAACTCGGGATACGTGGTAATCTTGCTGTATACTGACTTAAAAAGTTACAAGTAATGAAGTAAATGTAGATGCACTTTACACGTTGTTTACTTATTACAAAATATAATAAACGCCTGTAAAAATATTATAGCAATTCGTTGGACCGAGTTTCTTCACCAAAAATTACAGGCTCCCTTAGACTCTGTAGCTGGTGCTCAACCGGGTTCTAGATTTTTATTTATTCAGTGCAGCCGTCCTAACTTTTTGTCGTATACTTTCCTTATATGAACTGGGTGGTGATTGATGGGGCCAGCATAAGCTATATTGTTTGAGGCAGTTAGATCGATGCGACGCTATATGAAAACCGTACCCGGAATAACCGCACCCAGAGTAGAATAATGTTTCCTTAATCTTGAATGATGACAGATATATTAGCCTGATTTAAATCGTGCTAGTTTAGTAATCAGTTAACTTGCGAGTAAGTCTTCATCATCGTACAACGATATCGTAATTGACAAACTTATTAAGTACTTAACGAGAAAAGAATACGCTTTTATACATTCTTGGGAACAGATTTTAAAAATTTGAGTGATTTTAGGATTTCTTTTTACTATGTTGATATTTTTAGCACTTGTCTTGGATTTAATTATTTTGAATGAATTAATTGTCTAGTGTAGATATTCATATATTATTAATATTTGAAATTCATTCTCATAAATCGATTATGGTAATCGATAAATTATTTTATTTGTGACCATTTTGATAAGATATCTCATCTTCCAGATGAAATTCAGGGGTGATATTTTCTGTTTTGTATTAGAAAAATATAAGCTATATATCAACTCATTGTATTTCTTTGCCCCAAAAAGTCCCAGTCTCCTAATTACTATTATAATATGATTTTAATGTCTATTATTGCTTTTTATGACGATTACAATAGGAATTGTTCTTAAGCGATATTTATTGGAAAATATATAAATTATAAGCTTGTACAATGAAGAAATTTCTAAATAATCTAATACAATAAAAGAAAGTTAACTTATTTGTATTGTATTCTACCCATAGTCCCTCAAGACTATAAGTATAATACTGAGTCTAGGTCACCGACTTCTATGCGTAAGGTAAGCCAGAAGGCTGGCTACGTTTCCTCGCTGGATCGCCATACTGATCCGTTGCTCGAGATAAGCACTAGCCCTCTGATCACCCGAAGAGACAATGAGTCGGTTTGATAACGATTGATGATTATTATTGTATTACTAGCTGACCCGGCCAGGGCCGCGCCGCCCCTATGTGCGAAGTGTGCGGCGCACACAGGCGCCAATGCAACAGGGGCGCCGCCGTCTAAATTATTTTTGTTCACAACAACATAATTATTCTTTGTAGTGGACCATTTATTTGGGTCAAATTTAACAAATAATAAAAAAAAAGTTGAAACATGCAGCTTCGGGAGAAAAGAGGCGCTTCATGGTTTTCGCACACAGGCGCTGTCAGTAGCGCGGCAAAATCAATAAATAAAAAACGTTGATGTCAAATGTTTGACATTCAAAACCAAAAAAATGAAAAAAGCTAACTCTTTAATTTAATTTGATTTGTGAACGACTTTTAAATTTAATGGATTTCTAAACGACGGGACGAATATCAATTCTTTGATAGGCAGGAATAGTTTATAAGGGGAAAAAAATGTTATTTTTACTATATTCGAAGCATTGCTTTCATATTTACTCACATAGCTTAAATTAGCCAAATCAATCCAGCCGCTCTCAAGTTTTAGCGAGACTAACGAATAGCATATATATATATATATATATATATATATATATATATATATATATATATATATATATAAGAGAGAGAGAGATAGATAGATAATAGATATAATTCGATAATACTTTTCTGTTTATTTTAATGTTGCATTGTAAATTTTAATATTTCACGCCTAACAAAGCAAAATATATTGATACTACAATAACATAATAAGAGCTTATACTGTACATACGTTTTGGCAATAAATTATTCTATTATATTCTTGAAAATTAAGATTCATACTATTTAACACCAGCTAGGTACAAAAACATACAAAGCCTTTAAAAAAAAACAAATAAGAGAACGTATAAAAATTGAGCGATTAGTTTGAATCACTATTTAATTGAAAAGGGTTCTACAGTAAGATATGTGTTGGGTAGGTCATGTTGTGTACTTTCCTTAACACCCGAAACTAAGGGACTTTATAAATCCTGATATCCAGAGAAAGGCCTGATACGAAACGTAGATTAGGGCCGCGGCAGCGTCCTTTACAACACCCAGAGTCCTATCAGCGTGAAAGGATCTTTTTATATATAAATGAAAACAACATTTTCTCTATGATTGTTAAAATATATATACTAAATTTCATGATTAGCAAATAATTTCCATAAGGTAATGAAAGAAAGAAAATGATATACCTACCTATAGTTACATCCAGTCAAAGTCACTTTTACCTATATATCCATAAGAATGGATTGTAGTATGAATATATCGTAGTGACAATGCATATTTTCGTACTACACAAACAAGTTGGGCGTAGTTATGCAATTCAGAACCAACACAATGTTGGCGAAATTGATTTAAATATGCAGAACGGTTTTAAACGTATAAATATGTATCTAGATACCAAAAAACTCAAGCTTTTTTTTTAAGATTTATTGTCCAACGAACATTGATATATAAAAAATCTATCAATTAGTCATTTATTCTTTTTACAAAATTATTAATTTTAGACGCTGTATTTACCTATTCTAAAAATATATATACAACATAATTTATAAAAGATAAAAACTACAAATAATAAATAGACCCAAATCACCGTCAGTTGGGAACGTTCCCAAATAAATAAAAAATCCATATATCAATGCCAACTAATTATTAGAAATCAGATTGTTGTGGCCATTATACCATCATATTGGCTCTATACCCCACCTTGTGAGAAAACGTTGCTAAAATTTTGAAGTATTAGCACCTCAATTGAGAACGTTAAACTCTAATTTCCGTTTTTATATATTTCCCTGATATATTGTCCAACAATGAAAAATCTATTTCCATTAGAAAGTTGCAAGATCATTCGCTAGGAGCGCTCAGCATACATTGGTCTATATTGAGCCGGAAATACGTCTTAATTCAAGCTATGTTCTCTCATATAGGGCCCTAAGAGGATTCCAGGCCAAAACAGATTTTATTGGTAAGTAAAATCCTTATATTTATGAAAATAATGTTTTTGACATCCTTGTTTACCAATTTCTCGAGGGAAAGGATTTCATAGCCTCAAGCTTATCCAAGACGGCTTGGCAGGTTTTATAGGTCAGTTATTTCTTGCTGCCTAAAAACTGCCTAAAAAGTGTATACTTTTTCCGGCTTTGCAGTCACGTTATTTGAGTCCCGGACGAGAGTGTTTTAATTCATATTCAAAAGCTTATATTCAAAATAAGTTCCAGTCCAAAATAGGTTAAAATTTAATTCTACCTTAAGAAACTCCCTAGCAACACATCTAGCTAAAAAATGTTTTTCTTTATATTTCTTATTCAATGTATATATTATATTTTTTCATTTTATTATCAATATGCAAATTATCCAAATTTAACTATAACATTTCGAACTCTCTATCTGTATAAGAATAGAGTTCATTCATATAAAAATACTTTTATATATTAAAATTTTTTATATAACCACATATTATTTTTATATTTATTACTTCTAAATTGTATTAATTAATTTATGTCTAAATGTTCTATAATTAAGATCGTTCTAATAAAAATTATGAATTTAATAAACGAATCAGAGCATATGCGAGCGTCAGCGCCTCTATACTTTGTAGTATCTACTTCGTAGACGAGAGTTTTTGTGCATTTGTTGATGCAATAGTCGTGTTGACCATGAGTATTTTAAGAAGTATTGTAGTTGAAGTATGACGGTCCTGAACCGCTGCTCGTCTAACTATGTTAATGTTCTTAATCTAATTAAAGTGTATAACGTTGTTTTTTATGTCGATTTTATCTGATGACGCCACTAACTGCAATACTAAGATGATGTCGTGAGAATGAGCGTTCTGCCATATACATTAGCTTTTTATAAGTTGTATACAAAGTAGGATCAGATTACTCATAAGCAACAGTACCAGCAAGACGCCAATAAAAGGAGAGAAGTATATTATTGTCGTTGTAATGCCGATACATACTAAAAGTTATACTACAACATATTTCCCTACATACACACGATTGTATAAGAGGTTAGAGCGAGCAGCTATGTAAATGCATTTTTGTCATTGAAATATTATTTAATAGTGTAATACAGATGCTTTTTGATTTGATTTAAACCATTACTACCTACTACCATTTCTACTTGTACATTTAAACACTTGATCACTGCGACTTATTGGTCTATTAAATAAAATTGTTGCATTAAACGTAATTATATTACTGTTCGCATGTATTACAATTTCACATTATAAATTGTTTAATTATGTATATTTTTTTAAGTTTCTTTTTTGTTTTGTTAGCAGTTGATTGAAGTCGTGGTTGTGTAATTGCCAGCATTCCCTCTAGTATATAGGAAGCAGAAGAGTCTTCACCCCTGTTCACGAAGTGGAGATCAGCGTGGGCGTAACTATGTTCTAAGTTTCACGCTCTTCCTGCCATAAGCGCGGGGCACATGAAAGGGCGGCTTTAGTGGAGCATTGAGTTTTCAAGTCTCCACACAAGCCGGTGATTTGACTCTGGTCCATTCATGGTATCACCTCTCGTCGCTTTGGTCTAATCCCTAGTAAAGGACCCGGTAGTGTGCGAAATGCCACCGTCTCAAAAAAAAAGAAAAACTGTAATTGCCATCGCAAGCATCCCAAACTGAAAGGGCGCGGATTTGAATACTGGCCGCGGAACGCACTCCACTTAGGCAGTTTTCTAAGTTAGTATGCAAATTATTACAACTATGACTTGCTAAAAATGCAGAAAGAAAGCAGATGCAGGATGAAACCTGCACATCGAGATAGCTGATGTGTCAAACGTGCCAAATCGTCTTAGATGAGCATAGCGGGTACACCTACTGACCGTTACTCTAAAGCGGGAGGCCCGAGCCTGGCAGTGGGAGGTTTATGGACTCTAATTTATTATAAGTTTACGGTGAACTATAGTTTTTAATAATTCATTTATTCACCTTACCCCTTCAGCATATTTGATTGAATATAAACTATCCAGTAGGTTTGTTCTGGTTTGCATAACTACGTCCAACTATACTAGGAAATATTTTACGTGACAACGGGGCGAGATAAGCTGGGTTTTCCATCGCTTCAACTCTCGGGGCTTATTACCCGGCAACGGAGAAACCTGGCATTTAACTATACATGTCATACGTAGAATAAACCTGTAATGCTTTTCCTTTTAAATATCACGGTTTGTGTATCTCACCAGTATCAGTGTTAGAATATGCAAGTATCAAAGCCTGTTGTAAGAGGCGACAGGACCACTCACAGCCAGATAGTAGAGTAAGGGTTCTTAGAGGTCGAGCATGAGCGGACCTCCTTGTTCCGCTCCCACCAAAGGAGGACGCGCGGGCGGCGGAGCACGGATACGACCTTCGGTTACCGTAAGCGGGCGGTACGAGTGGGGCCCCTTGGGGTATAGGGGTTCTCACTCACCTGCACCTGCCGTCAAGATGAGAGTTCAACTCATCTCTCTTCCCGTGAGGCGCGTTACGAACCATCCAACGCCTGGAAAAGACCTAGATGATGCCGAGGGCAAAGGACGTCTCTCGGCAATAGAAGAGGCTGTATGTGAGGCTCACGCCTGCCACGGCACGCGGAGCTGGGAATCCCATTTACCCGTAGCTCTGTCATAAGGCGCAGGACTGAACACTCAGGGTTTTTAGTGGGTATCCCTAAGTGGGGAGTTGCAATAGCCTGACACCAGTGCTGACTAGGCACGCTAGCGCCACCCCCGATGTGGTGAATCCCACACACGAATCGCGAATTATCCTCCCAAGCTTCTGTGCCTGTCATGGCTTAACCCAGAAATGGATTGCCCCTGGCTATAAAAAAGGTTTCTTGGAATTCGGCAACGTTATGACACCCCTGGTGTTACAAACGTCCTTAGGTAGTGGTAACCACTTTCCATCAGGTTGGCCGTATACCTGCTTTCCTGATTAAGGCAATAAAAGTTATCTCTTAAATTCATAAAAAACTTAGTTTTTTAAGGGAAAGTTTGATCCAATTTATATATCCATTATTATTAACGTCCAGGGCCAATATTATGGCTGAGTCGATGTTATCTAAGGTCAATTTACAACAATAGAATTTTATTGAATTAGATCAATCAATCAGCGATAAGTCTAGTCTGAACTCAATTTGAAGAACATAATAACTAGTGAGGCATGACCGTTCATTGGTTCAAATTGATATTGACCTCTAAAAGCTGATGTACATTGATCCAACTGCTGATTTAGGGAGCGAACTGAAAGCTGGTTTACGTTAATCGAGCTACTGACTTGGAGGGTGGACTGAAAGCTGGTTTAAATTGATACGTCTAAGTAATGATTTGTTTGAGACTTGGCCTTGACTTGGCTTGACTGTGCTGCCGCACTCTAAAGGCAAACTGGAATCTGGCTAGTAATGCTGGAACACAACTCAAGGTTGTTATCTCGAAATACTGTAGAGGTGGAAAGCTAGCCATGCAGACGGGCAAATACCCCTCCAACTGGCTGTGGGTTGTTTTGTCGCCTCTTATGACGACAGGCCGCCCAGCAGCAGAATTGTATTCAATCTCCGTTCCTGCACGGATAGTATCTCGCATAGTAATCTTTCTCCGTACCTGCACGGTTAGTATTCTTTCTTTTGTTCCTGCACGGAGCGTATATCGGATAATATTCTTTCTCCGTTCCTGCACGGATAGTATCTCGCATAGTAATCTTTCTCTTTCTCCGTTCCGGCACGGTTAGAATTCTTTCTCTTGTTCCTGCACGGAGCGTATATCGGATAATATTCTTTCTCCGTTCCTGCACGGATAGTTTCTCGGAGAGTAAGTATTCTTTCTCAGTTCCTGCACGAATAGTATCTCGGATAGTAGCATGGACTATCGTAAGACTTACTCATCGTACAAGACACAATTAGCTCAAATCTGTTTCACACAAATATTAAATGACAGTGTGGTATCATACCTATCAAGCCTGCGCAGCGAGCTGTAATCAAGATAATGATTCCAGTATGGCACGTCAAAATGACAGAAACGCGGACTTGCATCTCACTTGCACACGCTTATGGCTCTCTGTCTCTCTCGCTCTATAATGCTCTAATCAGAATAATTTGTATAAATTACAATTCTAAGAGAAGTTTAGATTATAAACGTACTGAAATAAACTACGTGAAATAATTAATTTCATTAATATAATGATAGTCCTCATCGAAGCACACTGGCGGTAGGCATATTTTTGATTGACAAATCATATACAGTGTTTACGATTATTTTAATGATAGACTTTAAATTACTAAGGTATGGTTTACAATGTATTATTTACTACTGGATTAATTTTAAATATTACTACATTTATTTTAAAGAATGACTTAATATATTTTTAATATTGTTGTAATATTAATACTAAGTAGATAAGAATTGTTGATTATAATAATAGGCAAAACATTTTGCACGTCCTAGAGCGAAAAACATGTTTATTTATGGAATAATCCTACCATCTTTTTTATGTACCACGTTTTATGCAATAAACGATGATTTGATTTGATTTACATGCTAGTTTCCACGACGCTTTTAACATAATATGCAAGTCAGGAAAATAATAATGGACATTTCTATATTTTCAGTTATACAAACTTATTTGCCCACGTGTGAAATTAAATCAAGGTTTATACTTTGGTGATAAAGTCCGCATATATGATTTAACTGATTTATAAGAATCCAGTAATGGGTGCTGATAAGAGCGCACAATTTAAATTCGCCAATCGATAACATTATCAATAGGTATCTTTATATATCCACACTTGTACTGCTTCTATACACCTAAACGAACGTCATTGCAGTTAAGCATTTAGATATAAAATATTTAAAGTTTTTGTCATGATTATCGATTCATTTAACAGTGTTGTGTTAACGCGTTCAAATGTGAAACATTTTAATTAAGTGCATGAATTAGCTACTTGGAATCTTATAAATATATTTGATGACGAAACTTAACAGTTTATAGGTAAATTTTATTTTTGTTTATCTATGGTCATTACTTAACTATCTATTCGAATACCGGTCGATGCAAGATTAACATTCTAACTTGTTATTCGTAATTAAATCGTTCAATTGTTATCGTTTCAATCATGGTAAGTTTTTTTTTCTATGACGTCGATGTAATATTTTTTCCGACCAAACCATTCTATCATGGTATAACCTGCCACGTCTAGAACGAGAATTATTGTTTTTTGCCCTCTGGCAATATTGTTTTATCTGTAGTCAAAGGTCAGTGAATCAAAAACAAATCGAATTTATGTATGTTGTTTTATTTTTACGTTGTTCCGAGTTTAAAATTCGTTAAAAAATAAGTAAATACGTATGTAACAATACCAAATTTCCCGAAAGCAGTGATTTTTAAAGTTTACCAAGGATATCTAGTGGAGTTTGAAGGGTTTTTTTTCGATATAATTTGACGATAATTACCAAAGAACAGCCGACATGATAGGTGACATAATGGTTAGTTTAGCTTCTTTTAGGCATGCGGAAACGGCGCTGCACACACTCCAGGAGTGTCTTGCATAGACCGAGCAGCGCCGAGACCTTGTCGCCTTCTCCGGACTGGACCTTTCGGTCGCACCGGATGGGACCTAGTTTCCTCCTTTTCGCGAAGCTCTTGCCAAAGGTGGACGCACCGACGCCGGAGGGCGGAATTCGACCTTCGAATGTGTGAATATAATGGGATAGGATCTTCCAAGTGCGTGTCCAAATCTGCTTGAGCTTGAAAGATTCCTTAAAAATAATTAACGTTCAGTGTTTTCGTCATTTTTAAAATGTTTCTCAAGGTCTTCTTTAGCCAGTTACTGTCCACTGCTGGACGTAGGCCTCCCCAAGTTTGCGCCAGATATCCCGGTCTGCCGTCTTTCACATCCAGCCCCTACCAGCGACCTTGCGCAGGTCATCAGTTTACCGGGCTGGAGGGCGTCCTACGTTACGTTTACCAAGATGTGATCTCCACTCCAGGACACGTTTGGTCCATCGACCGACGTTCCTGCGACAGACGTGACTGGCCCACTGGCACTTCAACTTGCAAAATTTTGCGAGCTACATATCGGCTAACTTCATTCTGTTACAGATATCCTCATTTCTAATTCTATCAATAAAGATTCAGGTATCTACTGTAGATAAATAAAGAAAACAGTAAGTTTTCCATCTTCGCTGAAGTCCTCATTGTGTG
The DNA here is from genome assembly GCA_012273795.1 of Dendrolimus punctatus. Classification (NCBI taxonomy): domain Eukaryota; kingdom Metazoa; phylum Arthropoda; class Insecta; order Lepidoptera; family Lasiocampidae; genus Dendrolimus; species Dendrolimus punctatus. The sequence continues at coordinate 7,036,988 of CM022539.1, forward strand.
CGGAATGTCAAACACTCATCCATTTTTTTACATTAAAATTAGTTTTTTGATCTGTCATTTTATTTTTTACTCTTTAGCTGACATTTCTATCAAAGCGCGACTTTTTTTAGTTTCAATGTAGTTTTTTAATACTATACAAAAGAAGAATTTATAATTTTTTTATTTTAAATGTATTGCGTTATAAAACGTCTTTTCAACCTAAAAATGTGGTGAATCCCTTGTCATTAATAAAGGCTTTTAAAGGCAGAATGAATTACGCTTTTCTAAAAAGATAAATACTTTGAGACCTTTTGTCCCTTTTAATCCGTTTGTTGGAAACTCTTTGTACGTTTATTTAAAACCTCACATGGCCTGATTAGGTTAAAACAATAAGTTACTAGTTACTTTGTCTGTATATACTTGGAATGTAATATACGAGTCTACGAGAAACAGGATTCGAGTAGGGTGCGGTTCGGCTATGCGCAAACGTTGATGGTGAGTTCTCAAGGAAGTAAGGTAAGGAAGGAGTAGGGGCGTTTTAGTGCGCATTCCGGTCAATGGCAACCTAGCTTCTCCAGAGTAGAACCAAGTCGGCGAATCGCACATGACAAGTAACTGTGATCCCCACACTCAGAAAATTCCGTAAACAGATTTCTCCTCCTCGAATAAAGGTTTGGGAGATTTAAATAACATGGTAGATTAGTTTAGTTTCATGATTTCAATGGTTTTATAATCGTTACATTTAAGTCATTTTAATGATAATTACGTTCGCATTTGAACACATCTAGTATCAGACGATGAGACGGTCGGAGATGAGACACTCGAAATGTGCATTTTGGGAAACACGGATTTTGGTAGTATATTCTACAGCTCTGTAATAGGAGGTTTCGTTCGCACTGGTGCGGTGGTGTTTCCACTGCGAAATGATCGTGTAGACGCCTGATGAAATGGTATAGAGGGAATCAGGTCAAATAGTTCGACAGCAAAATTTCCGAATTGTATCCTGTATATACCGATAGACTGCGTGTGGAAACGTGCCGTCGATCTCTAGGCTTTAAAGCCTTGTTTGATACGCTGGTTGCTACCAACCTCTTGGCTCTTCTCTCGATTTCAATAGGAATTATAGGTGATTCTATATATTATAAGTCTACAATATTGCAACTCAAGTGTTATGATATATTTCTTGTACGGCTTTAATGATTTTAATTTAGAAGCCGTCATATCCAACACCATAATTTTTAAAGTTTTTATTTAATATTTTTATGTGGCGTGATGATAAGAAGCCATGAAAATAGATTTCAAATATTTTGTATATTAATGTGTTAGATAACATTAATACCAGTATCCGGTACCAGTTTAATGTTATGAATAAAATAATTGTTAAACGTATTTTGTTATGGGTGGATTTTCTGAAGTAGTCATTATTGTAAACTAGAGTCTTCCCTTAAGTATGCCAATAATGCCTCCCTTTACTGGACTTTAATTTAGATGTGATAATCAATTAAATAAAAAATCTCATCATCATCAATGGCCGTCTGCCATTGTAAAATGCATTTCGTGTGAAATATTAAAGTACAAAAATCACTAATTAACCATCTTTTATTAATATAATTACTTTAAATAATAACATTAGTCATTTTCGGCATTTTATTCATTTTTGACATGTTTGTAGTTTACAGATGATAGATGAGATCTGGCACATAGGCTGCTACTTTTATCGCAAAATAAAACTAGACCGGGTTGAAATAGGGGATGACAGCTTGTATGGGAGACCAATCATATCTAAAGTTTCACCGCCAGCCATTCGCAGTCTACTACTGGGCGTAGGGCTCCCCAGATCAGCGCCATTCAAGTTTATAGATTTTTTTATAGATGATTTATAAAAAATGCGCTAGTGACTCGGTCTGTCTATCTGTTAAGCTTTCACGGAAAAACTGCTGGAATACTGGATCGGTTTCATAATTTTGTTTAAATTTAGATTTAATATCGAAAATAGACATAGATAATGTTCATCCCGAGAGATGGGATAGTTTGCGATTTAAAATGAAGTGAATCTTCCATGGGTTAATAGCTCTAACTAAATGTTATAAAATGTAACCTGTATTAACTATTACTCTTTAAACAAGAAGATTATTGGAGTTTGACCCGTGGCTTAACCACGGATTAAACTCCAGTAATTAAATAATTTAAACTAAGTTTTAACGGTATCAAGTGTGATCACGGCTACTGTAAAGTGGTCGAAACGTCAAACGTTTTAATCATATATAAGTTATGTAACTATTACCTAGTCGCGAAAACTTTAGAAAATATTACATAAATAAATGTTATACTGGTACTTTTATTGATTGTGATGTACGACACCTGATAGTCCTTAATTCAGCGGTTTTATCTGCGTTAATGGTAAAAGATTTAGACTGTAGACGAATGCGTCTTACTTAGAGCGTTAAAGAAAATCACCCTTAACGATACGTTATCTATCAATAATTAACGTCATCAACAATCTCGCAACTCAAATAACGTCTTAAACCCATAGCCATATCTGCGTAAAACAGCCTATATCTGTAAAATACTAGATGAAGCCTCTCCGCCTTATAATTTGTTGTCTGCACTATTTAATTTTCAAAATAGTTTTATAAACCTTTTTTTTTCAGATATTCTTAGATGTGAAAGTAATGGATGTCATATTAATGTTACAATGTTAATATAAATAAACGTCAATGAAGAAGAATTTGATCAAAGAAGATAGGTTTAATTATACGTATAGATGCATTGCAATGGGAAAATCTGCCTGTCGCTTCTTCATATTTATTGTAATTGCTACTTTTATATATTGGATGTGGTCGAACTGTGCTTCTAGAAATCAACAAATAGTGACAGAAGACTATGAAACAATGTACCAAAGATTACAGTTTGAATATGAAAAGAAACTAGGTAATGGGATGAAATACGTTTTAATATGGACCCTTCCTAATACTGACCCTTTGATGTATTTAGGTGAAGGACAAGACGGATTCATGAAAAGAAATTGTAAAAATGCGAAATGCTTTATATCAACAAACAGGTCTTTATTTGATAGTATAACACAGTTTGATGTAATCGTCTTCAGTATAAAAGAGATAGTGGAGAAGAAAGTAACTGACTTACCGATAATTCGCTCACCTCATCAAAAATATGTTTTTGCCAGCAGTGAGTCATCTGATTACTATCCCCTTTGTGATGATAAATTTAATACATATTTTAATGTAACTTGGACTTATAAATTAAATTCAGATATATATTATGGGTATATTGTTGTTAGAAATAATGAAGGCGAAGTAATAGGTCCGAAGGAAGTGATGCACTGGAAAGCAGTAAATGATATGGATTCGATCAACGATACTTTAAAAAGTAAGCTAAATAGTAAACGATTGGCAGCAGCTTGGTTCGTATCAAATTGCAATGCACCTAGTGACAGGGATACTTTTGTGAAGAAATTACGAAATGCATTGAACAAGTTTAATATGGATGTAGACATTTATGGGTCGTGCGGGACAAAAAAGTGTCCTCGTCAATCGATGGGTTCGTGTTTGCAATCCGTAGAGAGGGATTATTACTTTTATCTCTCGTTCGAGAACTCGTTCAGTGAAGATTATGTTACGGAAAAGCTGCTACACGGGCTTCAGCATTATGCAGTCCCTATTGTATATGGTGCAGCAAATTATAGTAGGTGAGTAAATACATATAATATATACAATTCTCGTGTCGTGGTGTTTGTAGTTAAACTCCTCTGAAATGGCTTGACCGATTCTCATGAAATTCTGTGTGCATGTTGGGTAGGGCTGAGAATCGGTCAACGTCTATTTTTCATCCCTCTAAATCTAAAATTTAAAAATTCCCCTTTTTTAATTTTTAGATTTTTTTTATGATACAGCATTAAAAAGTACATACAACCCTAAATTTTCAATCCTCTATAATCAACCCCTATTTTTTCGGGCAGGACGACGTCTGCCGGGACAGCTAGTTATTTAATATATTTAGGAGTCCAGGTTTATTTTATAATTAAAACAATGGATCAAGCCTACTAGGAGTGCCAATTACCCAGTAAAAGACACGGGCAAGTTTTAAAAGTTACTCTTCTCTAGTTTTAAGCCCTGAGTTACTTATTACATAAAAATATATCTCGTTCGTCATTCCTTACCAGTTCCCTCTAAGCTTCTATGAAAATTGGAAACCAATGTGAGTAATCACAAGGTTAATTTTAAAATGTTATTTGATCTTTGTTTTATGGCCGGTAGACATTTACGAAGAGGAGTATTGTCCTCTTGTTTGTCGTTTTTAAAGCTTAGCATGTAACGCTGTCGAATCAAAAATTAGTCTTTCACAAACACGTGCGTTAGAATCCTGACTGGGAAGCATCCAGCACATCAGTAGTTTTCTGACCTAATCAGGATAATGTAACAATGGTCATGTGTTTATGATGAAGAAAAATGTGATGAAACCTGCACATCGAGATAACTGTTGTATCAAACCCGTCAATCAGCCTTGGTAAACCTTAAAAGGTATACTGTCTATTTCTTTAAAAAATTTGGACTTCAGAACCCAGCAATGGCTTTTTTATACTAGTATAGGTTTGCGTTTCACCTGGATCTCGCTCGATGTTGAGCAAAGATACGGCATAAGATGGAACACGCTTAGAATCACACAAACTTTTAGACATCCAGGCTGTAGCTATCTGGAAACACAGACTCTGGTAATGAGTTTTGCGATATGCATGACGGACGTTATGGGCTGTTATTATTATATTATCAATTATAAAAAAGACTATTTTCCTTATATGTTTCAGATTTATGCCAGATGGAATATATCTTAACGCAAGAGAACTGGGACCACAAAAACTAGCAGAGCGAATGCACGAAATCATAAATGATAAAGAGCAATATTACAATTTCTTCAGATGGCACAAGTATTACTCTTTCCATCAAACCGAAGAAGATCCAGAGACTGATGTTTACTGTAAATTTTGTGAAAAAATTAATGATATTGAGTACATGCGTAAATCTACAGTTTTAGAACACGTTAGAAAATGGTGGAACCCAAAAAATGTAAGAACAAAAGTGTGTCCAATAAGACGGATCGGTTGAATGTGTAATAGCTCTAATATAGATCTGGAAGAAGAATACTGGATCCAACAGAATTCCTGATTTTAAATATATATTGTCAAGCATGTTTCCCATCGGGGTAGGGGTAGGCAGAGACGATAGATTTCCACCTGCTACGACCTTGACAAACACTTTTCGCTTCATCAACTTTCATCTCTTTATTTATACAAGCTTATTTAAAGTGCTTTTCACGTTATGACCTTTCTTCAAAATATCTTCACTACCCTGTATTTGAAACACACACTCATATATACTCTTTTGTTTATTTTTAAAATCCAATAAACAGTGTAGGCTTGACCATATTTATGATTATATAAGTTATATAGTCTTTGACAACAGAACCTTAATAATGTTCAAACTTATAATTTAAATGAATTAGTCGATTTTTGACCACGGGCAACCACTAGTAGGCACTTATTATGCGTACACATTTACTTTGAAAATCAAGTTCAAATCAAATATTGTGAGATGGATATTAGGTAATTATAAACTATTATATAATAACTGGATTTCAAAAGTTGTTTTGATTTGTATATTACATTCCAAAAGTTGATATATAAAGCAATTGGAAAGTTACATTGAGCTTAACTGTGTACTGTGTATGTGGCTTATATTAAGCATATTTAAATATATTTTAGTTCCTAAATATTTAATTACTGATAAGAGTTTCTGCATTTTTTTAAAATAAATATATTTTATTTTTAAAACAAATATTATTTTTCATGGTCCGTATGTTAAGTTTGTAAGAATATTGGCTGTTTAGTATTGAGCTAAATAATTACAGGGAATATATGAGTAACAATCATTAATCGACATTTAATAACTGACCATTTCATAAAGAAGAATAAATATTAATTTATGAAAAGAGTATGTACTGTACACCTTAGGGGAAAGCAGGTAGGATTCGTACACAGGGAGCATTCGTACAGTGGAGATATCTCCGCCATTTTGCAACATTGAAATGTTCGCATTTGTGTGCGTGATTGCCGTTTATAGGATACAGGTACCTGCGGGATGGGGCCACAATACGGCCATTGGCTTCGATGATGTAAGTCGATACGTGAATTCGCTCTGCGTAAGTATTTTTCATTGTCATCTCTTAATTCGCTTGGCTGGTATAAGTAATGCTCAAATTATAAAAGTGATTTATTATAGTTTATGTCTTAAAATATTACTTTAATATTTAAATAGATATTTTAGCTCAACTATAGCGGTTATGTTTATTTCAAATTAATTTGTTGAATTATCTGGATGGGGTACCTTCGTGCAGTTATATGTGGGGTAGATTCGTACTGTACGAATCCTCCTCTAGTATAATAGGTACTAGTAGATATTGTACCTATGGGCAATTTTGTTATAATTTCACGACAAATACAACTCAACTTTATGTTTTAAGTCTCTGCAAAAAAATTATTTAGTTGTTAGCACTTTGCTTTATGCGGATGATGCCGTGCTTTTAGCCTAATCGCCATCAGAACTGCAAACACTAGTCACAATGATGAAAGATGACTGTCATGCGAGAGGCTTATATTTGAATGCGAAGGAAACAACGGTTATGGTGTTTGAAAGAGATGAAACCAGAATGAATGCAAGGATAATGGTCGATGATGTTATGCTGGAACAAGTGAATGAGTTTGTATATCTTGGATGTGCTTTTAGCAGGGATGGAAGGTACAGCGCTGACATAGAAAGAAGCGTAAACTTGAGGAATAGTATGAATGGAGCCTTAGGTAAACTTCTAGGCGCTAAGAAACTCAGCCAGAAAGCCCAGCTTGCCATACACAACGCAGTGTTGGTACCATGCATGACAAGAGCTATGAATGTCAAAGAAGCAAATGAGGTGTGTAGGAATAAGCCTGTATGGCGCTCTGTTGTTCGTGCCTACCCCGCAAGGAACCTGGCGTGAAGTTATGTATTTATGTATGTTAAGACATGTGATATTTATTTATTTATTTATATTAATTCATTAACAAAAAACATTTGTGTCTGAAATATACATACATAGTCATAATTACAATTATAAAATAATAAAAATCTAATTTACAATAAACATTCTTAACTTTACAAAAATATGTCAACCGAAAGGTAATTTATTATTATTATTTAAGCACAAAAATAATCGTCAACTGAATAGAAAGCTTGTTTAAGGAGGAATGCTTTAACATTACGCATTATAAAATTTATAATGTTGATTTTTAGTTCTTTTATTAATGGAAAAAGTTTTATGTTACATGAATATTTTCAGGACTTATTTTTAAGTATTAAAGTACTTAAAATAATATTTTTGATCATTACTAAATGAAGATCATTAGTTTCATAATTATTAGAGAAGAAAAAATACATTTGTGTTCGTTACATAGGTACTCTGAATACAATAATTACTAGTTTACTATATGATGGCTGATGCTGTTTTAACTTTGACCTCATTAAAGGATTTTACTACATTGAATAAATGGCATTTTCTTTGATTGTACGGAGGTTCCGCACTGTGTACGAATGTGCCCCACGCTATGAACGAAGCTACCCCATGCATGGGGTGCTTTCGTGCGTTTTCCATTTTTTAGGAAAACGGTCGTAATTTCTCCGTGTTGCTTTATATGAAAACTGCACTTCCGTAATATTAAAGCCAGATAAATGGGTAATATACCGCTATTGAAATAATTTTGTAATAGCTAATAGTTTCTTTTTTATAAGGATCAGAACAAAAAACGTACGAATCCTACCTGCTTTCCCCTACTGCTTTTATTAAAATATAATCCAGAGTCTCCAGTGCATATTAACTATGCACCAAGAGTTCTGACTAAACTCAGTTTTTAATTCCTGTATCTTCTTAAGAACTTCTTTGATTCTAATGCCTGGCTGATAACAATAAAAAGCATAAATCAACGATATTGTATCATAGCAAAAAATAATGACTTAACAGAAATTTTAAAAAGTCGTTGTGGACAATTATGTTCTTAACAGATTCACGGAGTACATGTATGTTATAAACATCGGGCAAGTGCGTGACAGTTCAAGAACAGGTTATGTAAGGGGAATGAATAACTTTATTGCACATACCTTAAAGTATATTGGGCGGTCGTCAAAGGCGATCACCAGACTACCCTATACAATTATTATCGACACTGACTACATTATTTACTGAGTTCATAATTATTAAATGGAAGATTACGGTGTGTACATTTATTTATTTTCGTCATAATTATATTATAAAATTTATCATTATTATCATAGTCATTTATTATTATTATTACAACAGTAATTATTTATAGTATGTCACACATTCTACATTACTGCATTTAATTTATATGTATCCTAAATGTTATTGTTAAAAAAAACTCTTCAATTGAGTAGAATGTCGTCTTTGCCAAGTAGTCAAATAACTTAATCCTACAAATTTTAAATGCATTACATTTATTTATTTAGGTTTATGGCTTGGCAGCCAGGCCTTTAAGCCAGATCTTAGTTTACAATATAGTTTCTCCATTTTTTTAAGCCTATGTGTAGCACAGCTGAACATACAGTTCACATTTCTCACAAAACACATAATTACTACTCAAAAACTATCAATATCCTAAAACTATTGTTCATTTTAGAGTAATTTTACACATTTTTAGAAAATTGCACTGCACAACGTCTCCTTTCAGTCTTCGCCAAAAACTCTCTAAATGCATTACATTTTCTAATGTCAATGGGTAATTTATTATACTTTTTTATTGACATCGCAAATATGCTCCGTGCAAAATAATGTCGTGCGGAAGTTTTTATTAAATTTTAATGTGTCGCATCGGCTTGTGCTTCGAATGTTTTCATTGTGCTCAGGGTGACCATCATTATTGACGTCATTTGTCCACGGTATCATATAAAATCATATAAGTCCGGTTCCTATACCTTACCAACCGTTTATTTGCCCTAGTGTCGGTAAAAATTTGACATAAGCTCCGTACAAGAAACGTCAAAATTTAACCGATGTTAAGGCAAGTGAACTAATAGTCAGTTCCGGAGAAGCAGCCGAACGAGGCACACGCGCTGCTCAATATCTCGGATTTTTCTGCAGTTTTTCCGCACAATTTCCAGTTTTGGAAAGCGATCTATTGCGAAATAGTTGTGTAGTGTTGTGTTGAGTGTATTTAGTTTCGATCCCGGCGCGGATTGCAGTGTTTTTGGCTATTGGGTGAGTCGTTGAATCTTTTTCGCGCGCGCCTTCTACGCATTTAATGCATGACGCAATCCTAACGGTTAATTTCGTGTAATAATAACACGCCGGAACGTGTCGCTGGTTTTCAGCCCGGGAGTGGGCATCCAGTAATGGATGCCCATGATTCCAAAATGCCCCCTGGGCTTTCGGGGGCCCCTTGCAAGAGGGGCCACCTGGAGGCTAAAGGGGGTTGGCTCGGAGCTGAGATCGGCGAGACGCGAAGGAAGAAAGTCCTGTCGTCTTCAGTCGTTCGCCGCAGCAAATCTGCTGCAGGTCTACCAGGCTGCCAGGCCGTCGCCGTTATCACGGCGACGACCGAGGCGCCTGTCTTGCTAGGGCGGGCGGCGTCGGTGGTGGATCTGACCGCCGATGCCCCCCTTGGTAGGAATAACGTTATGGGGCCACCGGAAGGTCCCGTGACGCGTAGGCCCCCATCCGGCCGTGCGGCACGTAGTGCGGCACACCCGGAAATAGGTAGGAATACGCTGCGCGGATCGTTCTCGGCTGTTGACCTGGCCGTGAGCGATGCGCGCACCATAGACGGTGCCTTCGTATCGCCGTCGGCTTCTGCACGGGCTTCACCCGTGCAGGGGTACGGCGTGTACGAAGACGGCTTTCGCACACCGCTCTCGGGCAGCACACCAGACTCGCTGGATAGTGCGCTCGATGGTGCGGTTCGCGCGTTTGATCTAACCTGCCCTACTCCGCCTGCCTGTGACCTATCGGTTCACACGGCGGCCGGAATAGAGGCGGCAGGGGGCGACCGCCCCACGACGACGGTGGCATACAGCGCACAGGCCTCACCTGCGCATTTGCTACCGGTTTGCGACGTAATAGTACGCAACGTCGGGGACGATCGTTCCGCGAGCCCGGTCGATGCGCGAGCTTCACTCGCGTCAACGACCGGATTCGCAAATAGGGCCTTTGTAGGCGCGGCAGCGGCGACCCCTTCGTCTTCCTTCCCTAATGGGATGGGAGTCGCTGTCGCGATGTCGGCGCCGGCGTGTTCGACGGCTGCGACGACGGCGGTGGCGGCGGCGGCGTCCACGTCCTCGTCTTCGGCGGCAGCGGTGGCAGCGGCCACACCATGTTACGCGTCCACAGGTTCGTCGTCTTCGGCGGCGGGTTTGGTGGCGCAGACAACGTCTTCGGGGGCAAGCGTGCCCCCACCATTGTGTACCCCGGTATTCGCGGCCGGATCGAGGTCACGGTTCTGGGATCGGTCTCGGAACAGTGACGCCGATTCGGCGACCACGTCGGGTGCCTCCACCCCAGCGCGCGCGCGCTCGCCTTTGCGCCCCACGGGGGGCGCAACCGCGTCGGTCGCGTCGGCCGCGACCGCGTCCGTTCTCGCGGGTGCGGAGGCCTTCCTTCGCACCGAGGGGGGGGGAAAAGGGGCGCAAGGCGCGCAAGGCTACCGCCGCCAAATTGGCCGCGGCCAGCCGGTGCGCCGCCCTCGTAGGGGACGTCTCGTTGCTCGGCCCTGGGGAGCTTCGCCTCGCGGCAAGCGCCCAGGTGGCCGAGATAATTCAGATCGCCCAGACGTCGGGCAATCTGAAAGGGGGATACGTGCGTCGGCTGAAGGATGCCGCGAGCAGAGTGTCGGACATTGTCGACACGCTGGTCACGCGGGATCCGGAGGCCGAGGCATGGAAGCTCGGTAACGAGAACGCTCGTTTGCGCATAGAGGTGAATTCGTTGCGGGAGGAAAATCTTTCCTACCGTAAGGAATTTGAGGAAATGCGCAAGGCCCTTAAGGCCTCTGCTCCGGTAGCGGAGCCGGCGCCCGCCGTCGTGGCGGCGCCACCCCCCGCGCCTGTCAAGCGGAAGGCGCGGGCGGTCGCGGCGGAGGCAGCGGCGATTCCGGAATCGCCCGCTGCGCCCGTGGCGACTAAAAAATCGCGTCCGGCCCCCGCCGCGTTGGCGGGGCCAAAACCGACTTCCGCCGACGGGGCGGAGTCGGCCGCGGCGCCCGCCGACGGGGCGGGCTCGGGTTCGGGCTGCGGTCCGACAGCGGCACCCGCCGACGGGGCGGGTGCGGATGTGGGTGCGACGTCCACCCCTCCGCTCGGGCTCAGCGGCGGCGGGTACGATGCGCTTTTGCGCGTCGTGCTCGACGCTGTTGCGCCATTAATCGACGCGAGGTTGGCCGCCATCGAGGACCGGCTGAACCCCGCGCCGACCCTCCGCCCGCCGCTTGCGGCGGACCGAGGTAAGGCGCCGGCGCCCAGACCGGCTCCTCGCGCGGCCGTCGCGCTCGCGGCCACCGCGGTGGCCACCGGACGGCCAAGACCGGCCACGGCTGCCGCCGCCGTCCGTCGAGGTATGGGGGAAGCGAGTACCCCGGCCCCGATGGAAGTGGTGGTGGCGGCCCCGGCCGCAGGGGTGGCGGGCTCCCCACAGCCGCCGCCCCCAAAACAAAAAAAGAAACACAGGGGAGGTGTGAGACGGACGCTCAGGAGGAAGCGGAGGGCGGAACGCGCCGCCGCCGCTGCCGCCCCTGTGGCCTCCGTCTCGGCCCCCACCCCTGTGACACCGGCTCCCAGGCGTCGGGCGGCGCCCGCGGCCGCGACACCGGTCGTCGCGGCCCCCGCCCCCCGCCCTCGAGTCGACGTCGCCGTCGCGCCACCGCCGGCGCCCGTGGCCCCCGCCCCCACCCCCGCTCCCGGGGGGGAGGCGTGGACCATGGTCGTCGGGCGGAAAAGGGGTAAGGGGGCGAGGGCCAACGGGCCCCCTCCCCCCCCCAGGCACAAGCTGCTGCCCCTTCGACGGGAAGGAGGCAGCAACCGCGTAGGCAGGCTCCGAAGCCTGCCGCCGTCTACCGCGAGCCGAGTACGGCGGCAGTTGTTATCAAGCTGCTGCCGGACGCGGTCGCGAAAGGTGTCGGCTACCGCGACGTCTTCGCTAAGGCGAAGGCCTCGGGGGTGGTCGACATCACCGCCATGGGTCTCCGCGAGGGGCTGAAGGTGGTGCGGACCGCCAAGGATGGGCGCCTCCTCCAGTTCCAACCGGGACCGGAGGGCGCCGCCAAGGCGGATCGCGTCGCCGAGGCTCTTCGCGGGGCCCTTGCAGGGTTGGCCGAGGTCATCCGCCCAGTAAAGCGTGGGGAGCTTTACATATCTGGGCTGGATGACTCGGTCACTATCGATGGGTTGCGCGACGCGGTCGTGTGCGCCAGCGGATGCAGGCGCGACGACGTGCTCGCGAAGCACATCGGTGCCGGACCGGGCGGCCTGGGCGCAACATACGTGTTGTGCCCGGTCGCTGCCGCCAAGACCATCGCCGAACTGGGCTACCTCGTGGTGGGCTTCACTTCGGCGAGGGTCGAGGCAATGGAGGCTAGACCGATACGTTGTTACCGCTGTTTCAACGTCGGTCATAGCGCCCAACAGTGCCCGGATACGTACCCGGACCGGTCCAAACTGTGCCTCCGCTGCGGTAAAAGCGGACACAGGATTCCGGACTGTAAGGCACGAAAACCCCACTGCGTGGCGTGCGCGGCGGGGGGCCTTAACGCTGCCCATCCTACGTTGGCGAGGTTCTGCCTACCTCCCTTCGTAAAGGGCAAATTCGTCCACCCGCGGACGAGACGAGGTGCGGCTGCAACTGCGGCGACGGCTGTGCAGGCAATGGACACTTCCAATGCCTAGTACACCCGCTACAGCGTTTTTTCAGGCCAACGTAAACCACTCCCCCACCGCCCAGGACTTGTGCCTGCAGGCGATGGCGGAGTGGCGAGCGAACTTGGCCGTTATCAGCGAGCCGTATTACGTTCCCCCCGCCGGCAACTGGGTTGGCGATCTCGACGACACGGTAGCGGTGGTGGCCAGGGCCGGATCTGGTACACCGCTTACGTGTCTCGAAAGAGGAAAGGGCTATGCGGTGGCGGAAAGCGGGAGTATCGTCGTCATCGGCGTTTACTTCTCGCGAAACCGCCCTCTGGCGGAGTTCGAGCTTCACTTGGACGCCGTCGGGGCTGCCGTTCGCAGATTGTCACCCAAAACGACTTTCGTGATGGGCGACTTTAATGCGAAGCACCAATCCTGGGGAAACGTCATCACGGACCCTAGGGGTCGGGCAGTTGAGGATTGGGCTCTTCAAGCCGGCCTCACAATATTGAACCAGGGGTCGGTCCAGACCTGCGTACGCGCACGGGGTGAATCGATCATCGACCTGTCATTCGCCACTCATGCGGCCGCCCGCAGAGTGACCGGATGGAGGGTGCTGGAGGAGGTGGAGTCGCTCTCTGATCATCGGTATATCAGATTTGAGCTAACGACCCCCTCCTCCGGTCCGAGCCCTGTTCAACGTCGCCCCCCTCTCCTCCCGCGTTGGGCCCTTACCAAGCTCGATCCGGAGCAGGCCGAGGAGTGGGCATGTACGGAAAGCTGGGCCTACCCAGCCGATTTCGCGAATTTGGACACGCAGGCAGAGCACATGCGCAAGACCCTGACGAGGGTTTGCGACGCTGCGATGCCACGCGTCTCCAAACGGCAGCCTTCGTGCAGGCAGGCGGTCCACTGGTGGACCGAGGAGCTCGGCGAGATGCGAAAGGCAGTTCGCATCATCAGCCGCAGGCTCAAACGCTGCAGGGCGCGCCGTCCTCCGGACTATGTCGCGGAAAATGGACTCGTGGGAGAGTTTAGGGAGGCCAGAAAGGCCCTTTCGATTGCGATATTGCAGTCGAAAGCCCGGGCTCGGGCCGAGCTCCTCGAGACGCTCGATCGGGACCCTTGGGGGCGTCCGTACCGTGGGGCCCGCAACAAGTTGCGGCCTTGCACTTCCACGGCTACGGAAACGCTCGAACCCGGGTGCTCCGTTCGGTGATCGATGGGCTCTTCCCGGATCCGGGGAACTTCACTCCCCCCAGTATGGGTCCACCCATTCCCGACACCCCCACGGACGAGGAGCCTCACTCCATCTCCGAGGGGGAACTCGACGTTGCCCTGGACCGGCTCCGGGGCAGGAAGACGGCTCCGGGACCCGACGGGGTCCCCGGTCGCCTCCTCTTCCTGGCTGCAAAACATCTACGCAGCCAGCTGCGGGACCTCTTCGAAGCCTGTATTCGCGCAGGTAGGTTCCCGTCGCAATGGAAGGAGGGGCGTCTGTGCCTTCTTCCCAAGGGAGGTCCTAAACCTCCCGACGATCCGTCCGCCTACAGGCCCATAGTGCTGCTGAACGAGGTCGCCAAGGTCTTCGAGAAGATCTTGGCGGAGCGGCTCGTGAAGCATCTAGACACCGTGGAGCCGGGGCTATCAGATACGCAGTTCGGGTTTCGGAGGAGGCGGTCCACGATGGACGCCTTCGAGACGCTGCGAACGGTGACGGACGAAGCTGTCCAAGCGAAGGACGTCGTTCTTGCGGTGTCGCTAGACATAGCGAACGCCTTTAACAGCCTCCCTCATGAGACGATCAGGGAGGGGCTCCGTGCACACGGAGTCCCCCCGTACCTCACGAGGCTGTTGGCGAGTACCTGCGGGATCGACACATCCTTTGGGAGGGCGGTGAGTCCGTCAATCACGAGTTAGGTCGGCGACGTGTCGCGTGCGGCGTTCCACAGGGGTCGGTCCTCGGGCCGATCCTTTGGAACGTAGGCTATGACTGGATCCTTCGGGTGACGGTCAGGCCCGGGGTAGGGCTGATCTGCTTTGCGGACGACACCCTACTCACGGCACGCGCCGCGTCATTCGCGGAGTCCGTGGACGTCGCCAACGACGGGTTGGCGATAGTCGTAGACAGAATAGCTAGGCTGGGCTTGAGGGTCTCCCCCGCGAAAACGGAGGCCATCATGTTCCATAGGAAGTTTCGTAATCCACCCCCGGATCTGTCCGTTACAGTCCAGGGGGTGGCGATCAGAGTAGGGCCCACGATGAAATATCTTGGGCTAGTCTTAGACGGGAAATGGCTGTTCAAAGCGCATTTTGAGCAGTTAGTTCCCAAACTCGTGAGTTCCGCGGGCGCACTCTCAAGGCTTCTTCCCAACGTGGGGGGGCGGGGGGTGCGACGCGGAAACTATATTCTGGCATCCTGAGGAGTATGGCCCTTTACGGTGCCCCCGTCTGGTTCGAGTCGCTTCACCGCCACAATCGAACCCTGCTGCACCGGGCGCAGCGGGTTCTGGCCGTGAGAACCATACGTGGGTATCGTACAGTGTCTTGGACGGCGGCGACACTCTTGGCAGGCGAGCTGCCCTGGCCTCTCCAGGCAGACGTCCTGTCCAGGGTTCGTCGTACCCAGCAGGATGCCCTAGCTAGAGGACTGACCTTCTGTCAAGTCGAGATAGGACGGTCAGGAAGCGGGAAACCGCTTCCTGCCTCGTCGACTGGTCTCGTGACCTCGAACACCCTGCGGCCGGCGGCTTTACGGTGGACGCAATCAGACCACAACTGGAGGAATGGGTTAACCGCACTAGCGGCACCCTCACCTTCAGGACGACGCAGATACTGACCGGACACGGTTGTTTCGATCAGCATCTGTTTCGCATTGTGGGCTGCTTGCCTTCTCCGGATTGCCGACAGTGTGGCGCGCCCGATACGGCGTTTCATACGCTTGTCGAGTGCGCTGCCTGGGCGCCGCAGCGTTTCGAGCTCGAGACAAAGTTAGGAGCCGTCGCATCGCTCGGCGATTTGGTAACGGCCATGTTGCAGAGCGACGACCGCTGGGATACTGCGGTTTCTTTTTGTGAGACAGTTATGTCTCTGAAAGAGGCCGCAGAAAGGGATAGGGAGCGAAGTCCTAGGGCGCGTGCTACGGTCTCTTCTCGAGGTCGCCGGCCTTCAGCCGGCACCCGGAGAGGCAGGTACGCGCATTACTTCCCTCCCTGAGGTAGGATCCGGAACGATGGGGGCCCTTAGCTACTAGGTCAATGCAAGGGACTTAACAACTACCCCCGTTTCGTAGTGGAGTGTGTTCTCCCGGGGCACACTTCAGCACTTTATGCGCTGGATCGACTGTTGAGTAACTATGTTCTACATCTCAGTCTTTCCTTCACATCAAAGCGCAGGGCCGCGAAGGGAGGAGGGGTTTTTTAGTGGGTATTGAGGTTGCTCGCCCGTGCGGCATCGCTCGGAGTCTCCACACTCCTCTGTGTAATCCATAGCGGACGAAGCGCAAGTAGAGCATACAATTGCTAGCGTTATCGCCCCCCGTGGATTCGTGCCGTTTCCTAGTGACGGCCCAGAGAGTGCGTAAATCGGTTAGTCATTTTTCCCCGCCTCAAAAAAAAAAAAAAAAAAGTGAACTAATAGTCAGATATAGGAACCAGCCATTAATCGATTATATTACATACTAGGATATGTCCCCGGGACATAAAGTATCGCACATTTTTTGCTACCGCTGCTGTTTTTTTTAATATGGCCATTTTCAATCATTTCTAGAAAATAATTCGCATGATTCCCAGGACAAATAGTAGCACAGTTTAAGTATTTGCTGTCGAAAAGAACAAAGTATATCAAAATCGGCCCGGGAACACCACTCAAGCTTGTTGTGACGGCATACTCTACACCAGGGGTGGTAGCCATTCAGATGGGCAAATATCCTACCACCTGGCTCTGGGTTGTGTTGTCGTCCCTTACACATAAACTTATATGTACCAAGACCCCAAGTATGTAGATTTAGGATGATCCAAAAAAAAAAAAATTTTTTTTCCAAACAGGTTCAAACTTTCTTTTGGGTGTAAAAAAAAATATGTGAAAAGATGAGCCCTTAATATTAATATTAAGATTGTCCTCATCGCATTTTATTAATTCCCATAAGAATAACACAGGAAAAATAATTTTTGCTTCTTCTGATTTTTGTACCGTTCAAACGAGTGGTTGACTGATAAATCACTGTTCCAATCTTTATAGAGAATTGAACGTTCTACAAAAAAGGTCTGATAACATTTTTTGTTTTGTCCACGCGTTCAAAAGTTATTCAAGATCAAAGTTCAATTGTTCAAAAATTTGATCGAATTTTATAAATTACACCGAAACTGTTAGTTTCAGTGTCAAAATAAGGATCAATTTTTTTGTCAAATATAATACAGTTCGAAGGATTTATTTGAAGGCAAGCAGCGAGCGCGAAAACTAGCGTTTGTACACGAGTACGTATATCGTGCGTTCGTGTTGAAGGCGTGAGTCGGACTGTAGCCGAAAATCAAAAATCGACAAATCAAAAAATGTTATCAGACTTTTTTTGTACAGCGTTCAATTCTCTATAAAGATTGGAACAGCGATTTATCATTCAACCAGTCGTTTGAACGGTACAAAAATCAGAAGAAGCAAAAATTTTTTCCTGTGTTATTCTTATGGGAATTAAAAAAATGCGATGAGGACAATCTTGATATTAATATTAAGGGCTCATCTTTTTACAGAATTTTTTTTACACCCAAAAGAAACTTTTGAGCTTGTTTGGAAAAAAAAAATATAAAGAAAAATTTTTTTTTGGATCACCCTAATTGTAGATAACTTAAAACTATTACATTAATAAACAATATATATATATATATATATATATATACATAAAATATATATAACATACATCATGGATATAAAACTATTTGTAAATTACATTAATTCCCGTCTCCAGGTAAGTAAAATGATATATGGATGTATGTTTATGTTAAGCCAGTATAGTAACCAGAGTATTCTGGATAGTGGATAGGACAGTGTAGGGAGATAAAATTTACACGAGTGAAATGGATAATCCGATTATTATGTAACATGAAAGTACTGCCAACTTCGAAGAAGTGTAATGAAATATTTTTAAAAGGCCTCATTTTGCAGTGTTCTGGGAAAATTTCAAGTGCAAGCTTATAAGCGAATTACTCGGCAAGCACTCTAGCGAATTGTATTCGAATAAATGATTCGTTAATAAGTTGCGGTAGCGTAATGGCTAGCGCACGCGTCCTAAACTCAAAGGTCGCGGGTTCGATCCTGGCCGGAACACATGCACCACTTAGGGTGTTTTCTGACCTAATGTGCATATGGTTACAATTACCACGTACTAACAACGGTGAAGGAAAACATCGTGATGCATCCTGCACATCGAGATAACCGATGTGTCAAACATGCCAAGCCGTCTTGGACAAGCGTGGTGGGTATACCGTCCATTCCCCTTCCGTGGGAGGCCCGAGCCCAGCAGTGGGACAATTATGGGCTGTTGTTGTTGTTGTAAATGATTCGATACAAGTTGTTACACGAGTATTTATTTTAATTTTGAAGTAACGTATTTATTGTTGGGTTTTATTAAAATTTATTTATTTATTTTATGTATTAAATATTACATAAGTAGAATTAGTTTAATTAATTATTATCTATTAATTTATTAACAAAATTGGGTCGTTTTGGTCTTACGCCAAAAGGAAGGTTTGCACTGAAAATCAGCATTGTGTCGGATATAATTCCGGCACAACAATATGCTGAGTGCAAATCTTGTTTGCTGAAAATGTGGCGTACAAATTCTCAAAATATGCTCCGTGTATAAAAATGTATAAGGAATGCAATTACGTCTCTATTTCTGCAAACAAAGTTGTTCTTTCTTTCTTTCTTGTTCCGAGTGCCTAGAGCACGCAGGAGCACGTCTCTATTTCTTTCTAGTACGAAGACAAAATAAACAATATTGGACGCATTGAAGTTTCGGTGGGTTATTGTAAGGATATATATATTAATTAACAAATAATAAAAAAACCCTGGTAGCTTAGTAGTTAGCGCATTCGCGTCCTAATCTTGAAGAGCGGTTCAAATCCTGGCCTGAGAACATGTACCTCTTAAGCAACTAATGTGCATATTGTTACAATCACCCCCTGAAATAAAACAACATTAAACCTACACAACGAGATAACCGATGTGTCAAACCCGTTAATCCGCTTTGGGCAAGCGTGGCGGGTACAATGCTGCTCTTCTATAAACAGGAGGCCCGAGCCCAGCAGCAGCAATACGTGTATAGGCTATTATTTCAATAATTTATATTTCCAGCAAATATTATTAAACCGATAAGTGTTTTAGTTACAAACAGCATATTGAGTTAAATTAATTTTTTTCCTCATATAGTATTTTGTATAAACTAAATACTATTTAGTTTCAGTGTTTGTGCCGGTGTACACGTGTCATTGTTATATTAATAGAGTTCAAAACAATTAATATAGTGTATTCAATTGATTGTATTTAAGTATTCAGCTTATACTGTAAACGCCTGATGAGTTAAAAACAGATTACATTCTATTAAGTGTTTACAGCTGTCGTCAAAGAAGTATATTCCGGTGATAAATTTAATGTACGTGCGTATATGATGTATGTGGGGCTCTCCTAGTTTTTATTAAAAATTAATCAAAAATTCAGTAAAAAGTATTAAAAAGTCATAATTCCATTTCTTCTGAACGATCACAAACTCCTGCGAAATCATCACAGCAACCAAAATAAGATATTTCAAGAAGCTATAATGCGTTACGAACTGTTGAAAATCTAGTGATTCACAGTCACAGAAATAAAAGCTGAATAAATTTGTACTACTGTTTATTATACAGTCATGATATTGATTGATTTACATAAATTACAATAGATTAAATATAATTAATCTCTGATAGAATTCAATTCTTGAAAAGTCATGCAATATTTTAATCATTGACGTAATATGAACATAGATGGCGCTTTTAATGAATATTACACTTTTATCTTTCAACTTTTATTATTTTATTAATGAAGCAGTTTAAACACGTATATATCTGTTGTGTATGTGAGGATAAACCTAAAATCATGAGGTTATTGCTGTAAGCAATTACAGATTAGATATAGCTGGTCGAGATAATATATGTTAGTGTGAAATTGAGATAATGTTTAATTTGTATGCCAGTGCTTAAACGGACGTTATCGCGTAAGCGTAAATACGGCAAACGACACTCCAGAAATAAATAATATAATACGACAAAATATAAAATGTACCTTCCATCAAATAGAGTGATATTGGTTTTTTTATCTTTATCGTTCCTAGTTCTATTTATTTATACTCTAAGAGGAGATTTTAAAACCGAAGATCATTTAGAAACTTATGGTACAATTCCTATAAACAATAAAACTATCACCAAAGATTTGGCAAAGGAGAATCAAGAATCCTCTGTTAAAGACGATAAAAATAAAGAACATGAACTGCCTATGAAATATATTTTGCAATGGACCTCTGCTCGAAATGTGCCTTTTGTGTATATGGGAGTGGGGCAAAAGGTTTTTATAGAGAAGAAATGCCCTTATACGAACTGCTTCGTCACTGCTGACAGGAAGTATCTTGGAGACTATACGAAATTCGACGTCATCGCTTTCTCTGGAACTGAAGTTATTCATATGTATGGTGAAAGGTTGCCAGCTAAACGAGCTCCACATCAGAAATATGCTTTCACCAATATAGAGTCCGCCGATAACTATCCAGTATGCTCGAATAGATTTAATGGATATTTCAATTGGACATGGACTTTTAGGTTAGATTCTGAAGTGCGGTGGGGTTATATGACAATAAGAGATAAAAATAAAAATATTGTGGGACCTAATAAAATAATGCAATGGATGAAATTGGAAGATATGGATCCTGTCACCGAAGAATTCAAACAGAAATTGAAGACAAAAACCAAAGCAGCAGCATGGTTTGTGTCTAACTGTTATACTAGAAGCAAACGAGCTGCCTACGTTCGTGAATTGCAGAAAGAGTTAAAAACTTACGATTTAGAAGTTGATATTTATGGTCACTGTGGTACAATGCAATGTTCTCGGGACAATGAAGACGCTTGTGACAGTTTAATAAAGGAGAAGTATTACTTCTATTTGTCGTTTGAAAATTCCTTTGACGAGGATTACGTTACTGAGAAGTTGCTACATGCGTTGAACTATAACGCAATCCCAATTGTTTACGGCGGTGCTAACTATACGAGGTAATTAATCCTATTATACTTTAACTCGACATCCTGTTATTTAAAACTAAACGTTACATATTTTAGCATGTAGATAACCGTTGTACCTATGAATAATACTTATAATAACAAAACATTAATCATGACATCATATATTTATCGCTACAACGCTATGTGTTCGGAATAATAAAGATTTAGTATTTGGATATTCCAAATAAATGATATTTAAAATCAAATATGAATATAGCTTTAGCATTATAGCGTTAGCTTTAGTAGTTTATTGCGACATATAATCTTTAGAGTTATTTTTAGAAATGGCTTGCTCTATTGTGTAGGAGTGAAGCGTGGCCTGTACTTGAGCGACACAAGCAAGAACTGCTTGTCACGGAGATCAATATGGTGCGGTGGATATGTGGGGTTATGCGGAAAGACCGCATCGGGTATTCCTATATCCGGGGCAGTCTTTTGACCGTGGCATAGTAGACAAACAGCAATTGCTACGGTCATGTTTTATGCAGACCAGCTGGTTATAAGAGGAACAAATGTCTAGCGATGTCACCTCCGCCAGGTCTCAGTAGAATGGATAGGCTCAAAATACTGTAGTTTTACTTCGTAACGGATGACGAGCGTACCAATGGTCTTGAAATAAAGAATGCTGAAGAAAATCTGGGAACCGGACTCTCCAGGCTTCGAAAGTATACGTAAATTTTCTCAAATTGAAAAAGATTTATTTACGACTTATAATATTTGTGACTGGTTTATATTTAAAAAAATATGTTTTAAATAATGGAACGATTATAACAATTATAATTGAGATTTTTTTATAAAAACATGAAAAGAACAGATATTGTAGCAGGGTTATGGGGATTCTGGCGCAAGGGCTAAGGTCATTACTACTAAAATTTGCGAATGCGTAATGAGTGTGTAATTACCAGTTACATCATTAAAATTGAATTAGTGTGGTCTAGACTTATTTTGAAAAAGCTATATTTGAAACGAGAAGAATTACAGCAAAACGGGTGACGTAGAACGATTCAGCATACTTGAAAACCCCTATTTTGACACCAAACTTTTGTTTTAAGCTGGCAAAACCTATTCGGACCGACATTGCCACCCAAGCGGTGTGTCACGCTTTGGCTACTGCGCCAGAATCCCATAACCCTCTTACTTCTTGCTTTTTTTATGAGTTTCATTTTTCAATAGGCAGTTGCCACCCCTTAGTATTCTCTTCCTTGTATAATATAGAAAACCAACATTAATTTCTTTAAAATTGTTACTTTCAGGTTTATGCCAGATGGAATTTATTTAAACGCAAAAGAGATGAATGTTAAAGATTTAGCAATGAGAATGCACCAATTGATACAATCCCCAGAGGAATATGCTCAACATTTTAAATGGAAGAACCATTATTCGTATCACAGAAAGGTAGAAAGTCCAGAAACAGATGAGTACTGTTTGTTTTGTACTATCTTGAATGACGAAGAAAAAGTTAAAAAGACTACGGTTTATGAAGACTTTAAGTCGTGGTGGGATCCTCCAGGGCGCTGTTAACTGAAATATACAGAATGTTGGATTACCAATTAATGCTTAAATGCAGGGTCACGTTGCTACGTTGTTCATGAGAACTACAGACTGTTTAGCTAACAGTATTGATTATTTCACGATAAGAGTAATTCAAATTAATAGATAACATTTTGTTATTCACCAAAATTGCAGTTACAAAATCGCATAAATACAATTCTGTTTTTGATAAAACATTATAGAATTATCGTTTCTTTATCGTTCCTTATCGTTTGTTTACCTAATTTCTAGGATTAGCTTGAACTAATCCGGGATGTATTCAGTTTCAAAATATATAATAAAATCCACCCAAGAGTTTTACTGGATGACCTTAATTTCGATCCATTCTTATGCCGGTGCTGCTATATGTTTACAATTCTTTATTCAAAGTATAATGTATGTTTTGTTTAGTTAAGTAAATTAGTTCACAAGCATTGATATATTGTATATCAATATTCACAAGCGACTAAAGCGACCACATTGGACAGGTAGAAAACAACAAAGCTGTTTTGCCAATATTTAAAATCAAAGAATATTTCCAGCTGAGTTTGTGTCATAAATGAGTTATGAAAATACATGAATTCTGAAAATTCACTTTAAAAGCAAGATATATGTAATGATGATAATAAATGTAAAACACAAAAACGTAGTGTAAATTTTGAAACCATTGACCGTTATATTTATCGTTAGCTAATTGAAAACTCTGGTGATGTTTGAATTTAGGAAAATTATCGTTCAACATTAAACCATAATTTATGTTCTAACATTTCAAAATCGTTTTCCGAACCCACAATAGCGCACACTTAAATTGCTTCCAACAATTTTATGCTCACCATGATAATAAAGTATTATTTGCTCATATGATTTTCATCGGCAGTTGCGAGTGGACTAGCTTCCGTAACACACGTACTTAATACAAGTATGAGAGTAATATTTTTCATACAGAAATTATTTTACTTATTTATTTTAATATCAATATTAATTATTATACACATTAACATGAAAAGGAAAGTTCAAACGAAGTTCTTTAAAGCTTGGAACAAATCCTTTAATGCAAGCACTATGAAATATATACTGCTATGGACGTCACCACAGACTGTGCCATTCAATGACATGGGAGAAGGTCAGGCTGGTTTTATTAAAAGAAATTGCCCACGTGTTAATTGTTACGTTACTGCTAACAGAACTTATTTAGGACATATCAAGATGTTTGACGTCATCGTTTTTGCTGCTCCACAATTAATAGGTATAATAAATAAAGACTTACCAACAGAAAGGTCTCTGCGGCAGAAATATGTGTTTGCATCCATAGAATCTCCTGAAAATTACCCATTGCTCTCAAATAAGTTGAACAACTATTTCAATTGGACTTGGACGTATAAGTTAGATTCGGAAGTAAGGTGGGGTTATATCGTAATAAGGGATTCAAAGGAAATATTATAGGCCCCAAAAAAGAAATGCATTGGATAAAATTACCGGATATGGACCCAGTCAGTAAAGGTTTAGAGAAAAGAATACAAAGTAAAAAGAAAGCTGCAGCGTGGTTCGTTTCTAATTGTTTAAGTGCTAGTAGAAGGGAAGAGGTTGCTAAGGAAATAAAAATGTATCTAATGAAAAACTATCACGTACTTGATATTTATGGTGATTGTGGCTTATTTTCATGTTCAAAAGATAAAGCGGACGAATGTAATAAAATTATTGAAGACAAGTACTATTTTTATTTATCGTTTGAAAATTCGCTCAGCGAGGATTATGTCACTGAAAAACTATTAATAGCTGTACAGTATAATATTGTTCCTGTTGTATTTGGAGGTGCTAACTATTCCAGGTTAGAAGTTATAAATAAAATTCTGCATATGTCACTATTTCTATTTTTTTATTGCAGGAGTTCAGCAGACAGGCAGACGGCCCACTTGATGGATAGCGGTTACCATCGCCCATGGACATTTGAAACACCAAAGGTACTACTAATGCGCTGCTGCTCTCTTGAAGGAGACTGGAGCCTGGTCACTAATGCCGTAACACAACTAAGGGTTGTTATGGCGACATACTTTAGACCAGGGGTGGTAGCCATCCAGTCGGGCTAATGCCCTACCACCTGGCTGTGGGTTGTTTTGTCGCCTCTTACGACAGGCCGCCCGGCCGCAGGAATTTGTATTCTTGCTCCGTTCCTGCACGGATATGTGTGAAATAAAATAAAACCAAATTATAAATAAACTAATATAAAGTATGTAACAAATCGCTGCCAGAGGGAAGCGTGCCCAGAAGGCTGGCTGTATTGCCACACTGTATGGCGATGCTGATTCGTTGTGCTAAATAAACGAACTAGCCTTCTGCTCACGGGTGGTATCAAAGAGTTTGTAAAAAATTCTTTGAAGAAACCCTTTTCCGATGGACTCCACGGACGTACAGTTATGTGTTGATGACTTTTATAAATCATATCTATGGTACATATTTTGAATTCTTGTGATTATCTGCATTTTACTATGTCGTTTTAAATGAATGAATAATTATTCTGTAACTATGTAATAAACTCTGCATTGTTTTGCATGCATATGATGTGATATCCTAATTATCAGATTTTTGGAGTATATTCAAGAGGTGAAAACAGCTAGCACATAATTTCTTTTCATTTTCGTATTAATTATGAGTCGTGCAGGTTCGTAAGAGAATATAATTTCCTGCGGCCAGGCCGCCTGTCGTAAGAGGGAGCAAAGCATCCCACTGCCAGGTGGTAGGGCATTTGCCCGACTGGATGGCTACCACCCCTGGTCTAGAGTATGCCGCCATAACAACCTTGAGCTGTGTACCGGCTTTAGTGACCAGGTTTCAGTCCCCCTTAAGAGAGCAGCAGCGCATCTGTAGCATCTTTGGTGCTGCAAATATCTATAGGCGATGGTAACCGCTTTCCATCAAGTGTCATCATATAAAAAAAAACTTGTTTAAAATGTGAGTAGTGTCTCAGCTTCAATGACTAACCCTTGATTAGTATAAAATAAAAACCCGATATCTGGTTGGCAGCAATAAAATAACCCATCATAATATATTTGAGGCAAAGTAATTACACGGATAATAATTATATTATCGCATTTAATTATAAGTGTTTTCATATATCAGCATGCACACCAGAATGCATTTTTAAATCGGTATAATATTACAAAACTGATAATATTGATTACAGGTTTTTGCCAGATGGTTCATATTTGGATGCGAGGAAAATGGGTGTTCCAAAACTTGTCGAGACAATGATTGATTTGATTAAAAACCCAAAGAAATATTTGGAATATTTTCGATGGAAAAATCATTATTCATATCATAAAACGTCTGAAAGCGTAGAAACAAATGAGTACTGTAAAATGTGTTCTTTACTCAATGATGATGATATGATGCGAAGAAATTCAATTTATGATGACTTGCAAAGCTGGTGGAATAGGCCTGACTTTCAGTCTAATGTTGTGTATGTTTAGGTCACAAAATAATAATAATAATATACTAAAGAAACTACTAATAGGGTAGTTAACAGTCAAATGTATGAATGAATGAATGAAAACTCTTTATTGTTCACCATAAACTTAAATCTAGACAATTGATATGGATACATTAGAAAAATGGGCGGCCTTATCGCTTATAGCGATCTCTTCCAGACAACCCAGTGTGTAAGGAGATTTTAAACGAAATTTCAATATTAGGTTTTTGGTGGTGTATTATAAAAAAATATAAATAAAGTACTATATACAGATATACATATGTAATTAGTTATATGATGATATTATAAATGTATATATATTCGAACAATAGATACATTAATTTAATGCAACAATTTTTATTTAACGGACCAATAATGCTCAGTGACCATACGTTTAAATAGTAATTGATTTAGCTTGTTGATTTAGAATGTACTGAAATGCTTCTAATTTTTTACTCAAATGTACTTAAGTAAGTAAACTTAAGCTTACCAGTGAGGAGAGGGATCACTTGGTTTATCTCAGTATTGGCTTAAATAAAAAAACAACTTAGAATCAGATCAAGAATTTTCAATAGTTATATGTACAGAACATTTTTTGTGTCCCTCAGTCAAACGTATAATCGTTATCTATAATAATTATTTTTTGTACTTGCCATTATTCATGTACAGTAACACATTAAAAACACAGTTTTAAATTTTGTCTGATCAGGCTTTGATTTTTTTATTTGATGACAAAAATGCATGCTAGCTATAATGGGTGTCAGTATAATTTCCATACAAAATTGTTATATTTGAGTTGAGTCTCAATTATCACCTTTATCGTAACTGCCCATGCATATGATGAGAGGTAAACGAACTCAACATGTGCTTTTCGAATTATTGCTATAGAGTTCCGTATTTAATATTATGGTATTTTACCTAGGTATTTTAAAAGAATAATTAAGTGCCGGTCGCCATCAGCGGAATGGTCACCCTCATATACTTGGGCTTCTATTGGTACCTTCCTAGTTGAGATTTTTCACAGTACTACGATATCGGTTTTTTTTAAAGGGTATCATAAAATTTCTTCGATGCCGGTAGCGCCTGGTGACACCCCTGGTGATGCAAACGTTCATAGGCGTCGGTGACCACTTTGCATCAAGTGGGCCATCTGATGTTTGCGAGTTTTTGGCAATAAGAAATCGTAATTATTATAATTAAGGTTAACCTGTTGGGGGTTTTGTGGCGAAGCCTTAAGTGAGTAGCGATACCTCGTACCCGACTCAAGGGGGTAAAGTAAGGCCTCCGCCTCCGTACTTAAGGTTTAAGGTTTAAAACATTTATTTCTCAAAAGAATTTACAATTCACTTACAGAGAAATAACTAGTTACATTTAATTAACATTAACCCCTATTAGCGCATCTGTCCATTTATTATTGTAATATTTGAAACATTTTGTTTCCGAGTGAATTTAGTGAATTATTTATAATATGTGAGGGTAGTCTTGAGACAAAAGTCGGAGCAAAGCATGTTGTTCATTAAGGCAACGGGCTTATTAAAACGCGTACAGCGATTTGAAAGTAATGTTACGTGTTTTTGTCAGTCGGTCTGTCTGTTAGTTACTAAATAGCTTTACAATAACAAATGGTGCAGTGCAAACAGATGGATAGATTTATTTTAGTATAAGTAACTTTCAATTTAGAATAATAATTTAGTCAAGTAGAGAGAAATCCTTTAGAATGTGGCTTTTCAATAGTTTTTTGAACAGTAAGAATGATTTGCTTGCCTAGTTCGTAGTTTTGCAGTGGAATGATCTTTATTTTTAGTAAACAATATTTGTGTGTAGAATTTTTCTTATTAAAATACATGTTTTGTATATGTAAGTTTGCTTTATATTCAATAACTTTGTTTCTTTATAAATTTTAATTTTAGGAGTAAGATAGGTATAATGGAAAAGTATTTTTATTATTCTATTTTGTGCTATTTGTAGTGTTTTTAGGTTAGATTTTGCTGCTGTTCCCCAAACTTCAATCAGATAGTCTATATGTGACTTCACCAAGTAATTATATATAGTGTAACAGACGTATCTCGGGAGACACCGAGCTATGCTTTTTACAGCGCCGCTTAACGATAATAGTTTTTTTCAAACTTTTTGCATATGTGCTTTCCAAGTAAGCTGGTTATCCAAAATTAAGCCAAGATATTTATCGTCAGTTACTTTGTTGTTCTTTTCATTACTAATAGTTAAAGTGGGATAGGTTCCGAATTTTTTTGTTTTTTGGTGCAAAAATTATGTAGTTGGTTTTAGACGCATTTATAGTTAGTAGATTTGATTGAAGCCAAGTGTGCATAATATCCAAGTCATGTTGTGCTTGCTTAATTATAGTGTCTATTGAATGTCCATAATAAAATAAACTAGTGTCATCGGCATATAGAGTTATATCTCCTAGTAGACCAATCTCATGTATATTATTTATATATATAAGAAACAGCAACGGACCCAATATGGATCCTTGGGGCACACCACAGTTAATCATTTTTGATTCACTTTGATATTGACCAATCTTAACTACTTGTTGACGATTTTTGAGATATGATTCAAAAATTTTAAAAGCTGTGTCCGTAATTCCTATATTCTGCAATTTTAATAAAAGAATTCTATGGCAAACAGTATCAAAAGCTTTTTTTAGATCAACGAATATCCCTAGTGTTATTTGTCCGTGGTCGATTTTAAGTTTTATATTTGTGACCATGTCAACAGTGGTGGAAACTGTGTTTGAATGGGGTCGAAAACCATATTGTTTTGTGAAAAGATAATCTATTTAAGTTAGGTATTCGCTAAGTCGATTGTGAAGAATTTTTTCAAATATTTTTGATAATACTGGAAGAACTGATATTGGTCGGTAATTATTGGGATCCGTTTTGTTACCTGATTTAAATATTTGAGTCACTTTAGCTAATTTGAGAGAATCAGGAAAATAACCTTGTTCCATGCACTTGTTCATGCAGTTCACTAATGGTTCAGCAATAAATAATTTAATACATTTAATTGCTTTTGTACTAATGCCATCTAAGCCTGAGCTAATGTTGTTATCTAGCCTATTAATTATTTTTATCACCTCAGCTTTATCAGTTAACTTAAGTTTTGATAGTTTGTTAGATTTTGATTTATTGTATGACAAAGTATGCGTTAAATTATTATGATATTTATGTGGTATGTTAGCAGCCAGTTCGCTGCCTATAGTAGAAAAGAATATATTAAAATATTCACATATATCACAAGTGTATCAGTGATTTGTCCAGTTGCAGTACTTAATTTTATAGGCGAGTTACTAACAATTTTTTTGTTGCCTGATAGTCTGTTTATAAGCTTCCACATTTTTAGAGGTCTACCTTTACAGGTTCTAAAGGCATTATAGTAATATTGATTTTTAGCGGTTTGAATTTTGTTATTTACAATAGTTCTAATTTTTATAAATGATTGTTTTAGTTCTTCACTGTCGGGTGCTTGCTTCATCTGATGCCATAACTTGTTTTTTTCATTTATTTCCATAATTAAGCTTTTCGTTATCCATTCCTTGTTGGGCTTATTAGCAATTTTAGTCTTTTTTATTTTATTTTTGCTAATTGCGTTTAGTAGTGCTGTTTTAAATATCTCATATTCGTTATCTATGTTTGTTTCTGCTTTAAATGTATTTTCTGAAATCTTGGAAAGGTTTTCGTAATTAAGGATTTCATAGTTAATTCGTTTAGGTTTTTCCGAAATTGCTCTATTAACTTCAAGATAAATATGCTTATGATCAGACAAAGGCGAGTCAATAATAGCTACGTGAAAAAAGTTTTCATGCAAGTTGGTGCATACATGGTCTAAAATTGATTTCGAGTTATTGCTTTCACGCGTGCAGTGTTCTAAACAAACTTTGTTCAGTATTTTTAAGTTATTTTCTTTTAATATATCTTTATAGTCTTTTACATTTTTCTCGCTACGCAATAAGTTTTAATTTATGTCGCCAAGCACAACCAGCCGTTTTCGTTTAGATAGTTGTTGATTATAAACTTCGAGGAAACTGGCAGTATCTGATGCAGGTTTTTTGTATACAGCTCCTACGTCTACAGAAAATTTCTCCAGGCGTATCCATAGGAAGTGGTTGCCATCACTGAAGTATTCATCAAGATAATGATGGTTTAAATTATTGTTGACAAAAATGGAGACGCCACCACCTCTTGAATTTGGCCTTATATTGTAGTAATGTGTATAGTTTGGTAATTCAATTTTTCGCGCTTAGTCTTCATCCCTAATCCATGTCTCTGTAAGCACTATCACATGTATTATTGTATTTATTGATTCTATTGTACATCTTAGTTGTTCTATTTTTCCAGGTTTAACTATGCTCCTAATATTTGAATACAGAAACTTAAGATTGTTTTTGTCCATTTTTATATCTGTATGCCTAGCACAAATTTGGTCAGTAATTTGGTCTTCTTCTTTTCTTTTCAAATTCTCTTGGCTTAGATAGCCGGCATGGAGTGCAGATCGCTAGAGCTAAGCTCAAGCTCCAGGGATGGAAGTGATAAATCTAACCTTGGTGGTAGCTTCAGTGAACCCCTTCACACCCCTTAACCACTCACACTCACTCACAAAAGAACAAAATGAAAACCGGAGTAACACTAAAAACAAACATAAAAGTAAGTGTGATTTTATAAATGCTGATATAAGACGGATCAATCAAATTGCATCGATCATCAATATCAAAGGAAGAGAAGTAAAAGGACACGACGCTGTTCAACTACATTGAGTGGTACAAATATAAAAGAAAAAAGAAGAAGAAATAAAATCATTATATTTTACATCAAACAAAGTGTTTATATGGAACAGTGATGGATTTCACCAAATTGAAAGACAGAAATGAACAATGAATTGAAATTATTACCAGCTTAAGCATTTTTCAAAAGGTTATGAGTGAGATTAAAAAAATGGTTACTGTATGAAAGTTCAATCACAATGAAAGCTGACAAATGTCCAGTTTTCGTTATTTTGCTACGGAATCATAAAAACAATCAACTCAACAATCAATTTTTTGAAGAGAAATTTCACATTGCGAAATACTTTGGAAAATGTTAAAATAAAATACAACCGCTTCAACCAGCCCTTGACCTTCGATTTTTTCAACATAATCTTGAGTTCAAAAGGTTTCATTTTCAAAGATGAATAAGAATCTGAGAGAGGTTATCGGGAACACTTTTGAGCGGTACGAGTGTATTGCAAGAGGTATTCAACACTATCATGAAAGACAAAGGTGTATAAGTGCATTTTCTTTTAATTAAGGTCACCAACGTGACGCCGTGAGTCGGCGCGTGCTTATCGGCTCAGTAGAAATCTGATGACGCCTTGTTTTTTACAGTCGCTTTTAGGTAATCGATATTTTGCCATTTTCATATTTTATTCATGCACTCTTTTTCTATCGCGAAGCTGAAAAACAGGAAGGCAGCCCAGCCGATGATAAGTGGGTAGCTTCACCTATAGAGATGCTTGCAACATCAGTGGTTTGGCGTTGCGAAGATATTCAGAGTGCGATTTGATTGCGGAGTGTAAAAAATGCGTATTTCGCGAGTTTTTGTCTTTTTTACGTCAGCATGTTACTTTTAACCAATAGCATATTCGTCAAAACCAGTCATTATTGGCTTTAATTTGTTAATTATAGTTATCTAATCAAATTTATTTAGCTGTAGGTTTTCCATAAATAAATGAAAGAAAAAAATAAATTTATATAATACACATACGCGTTGGGAGTCTGAGTTATGGTTCCGGGCACTCGCCTCAGTGAATTTGGGCACTTTTCTTGTCTAAATAAAAAACATTTAGATGTTCTGTCGGTAGACAAGTAGAATATTTTATACTTAGTTAAATTTAATTTACAGAGAATTAAACACGACGATTTTTTTAAATGTAATTGGTAATTTATAATAATAAAGATGACTCAGATGTATGTTTTATTTAATCAGAAAAGATTAAAAACACGACGAGCAGGGTTATCGTAGTAACTTCGATAATATTTAGTTGTCGGCTGTTAGGTCTAATTTAAAATATTATATAATAATGTAATATATATTTGTTATCTATGCTATAGCTACAGAGGATTGTAAATAACTGAGGCATTTGGTATTTGTATAATTTAGTTAGTCGATAAAGATTTTAATTTGATGATTCACATATAGTTAACGAAGTGAGTAACGCCTGAATATTTTTACGAGCAATTTATAACTTTGTATATTTGCTATTTAAAGACGGTATTACAAAATATAGTTCAAGAATTATATTGTAATAGTCTAATAAATAGTATGCACCACTAATTTGGTATCAAAAAGAAATTTGATAATATGATATTTGTAAAATCGACTATAGTACATAAACTATATTATATTTAAAGTGTTTGACATTAATATGTGAGTAAAATAATAGCAACATTTTAAATCCTCGTGTAAAAGTTGTCGAATAAAATTTCAATGAATTCAATAACATTGTGAATAAACCGCGGAAACTTTTCAGTTTTGACATAAACAAAAGGTTTTGTAATAACAAAAAGTTGGAGCATACTTCTTGTTAAGAAATTTGTTATTTACCATTTAAAAGATGAAGTTTGAATATCTTATGTTTTAAAACAAACTTGAAGTTACAATATTTTATCTTATGCCCCTGCTACATCAGACAAATGAAAGTATTATTGACTGTGTTCACCCTGAGTCCGCTTTTTACTAATGATTCATTCATAGCTTATCATGCAATAATATACAATTACAAAAACAGACCATATTGACAATATTTTCTAGGCAATACAACAGGCGAACTTATTTCTCTAAGCGATCTCTGTCAGGCAATCTAAATGAAGGAAATTTGAGTTGGAGGAAAAAAAGGCATTCGATACATAAATACTGGAACTAATTTAAGAAATAAATATACAAGTATATTCATAGTCATATATATACAATAATATATATCAAAATACATAAGTTAATATCATAAATATATTATCATTTTTATACTGTGTTAATCAGAACTAGCTATTTATGGACAAATAGTGCTTTCTTCGTAAATTCCTAAATGTTGGTAAGGTTTGGGCCTCTCTGACAGTAAGAGGCAGCATATTCCAAAGTTTGACAGCCTGCACTATAAAAGATAGATAGATAACACTTTATTGCTCACCAAAATAAACAAAACCAAAAGAAAAATGTATAATTACAATACTTCTTGGCAAAACAACAGGCGGCCTTGTCGCTAAAAGCGATATCTTCCAGGCATCAGATGTAGGTAGGTGGGTCAAAAAAAGATAGGACTGTTATGTACAATTTAAATATACATACTTACACCATGTTATAAATGTAATATAATAGTAATATATATATATATATATATATATATATATATATATATATATATATATATATATATAATGTCAGCCCATAAATGTCCCACTGCTGGGCTCGGGCCTGCCATTAAAGGGCACCGGACAGTATACCCGCCACGCTTGCCCAAGGCGGCTTGGCAGGTTTGACACATCGGTTATCTCGATGTGCAGGTTGCATCACGATGTTTTCCTTCACCGTTTTTAGCACGTGGTAATTGTAACAATATGCACATTAGATCAGAAAACTGACTATGAGGTGCATGCGTTCCGGTCAGGATTGAACCCGCGCCCTTTGATTTAGGGGCGCGTGCGCTAACCATTACGCTACCACGATCACGTATATATATATATATATATATATATATATATATATATATATATATATATATATAATATATATATCTAATATATAAAATTCTCGTGTCACAGTTTTCGTTGCCATACTCCTCCGAAACGGCTTGACCGATTTTGATGAAATTTTTTGTGCTTATCCGGTATCTATGAGAATCGGCCAACATCTATTTTTCATCCCCCTAAATGTTGGGGTAGTCCACCCCTAATTTTTTATTTTTTAGACAATTTTTTTTTAATTTCTATTTTTTTATTATACAACATACAAAAATACATACAACCCTAGATTTTCAACCCTCTACGATCAACCTCTATTTTTTACCGGACAGGACGACGTCTGCCGGGACAGCTAGTATTATATATATATATATATATACGTATATACAAAACAAAGAATTATAATAATAGGATGAAGTGTGTGCAGATGTCATAAGAAAAATATTTAACTATTCAATAATATATCGCGCGGTTGAGTACAGCGTGCAACTTCTCTATGAGACTGCGACGTTATTTGAATGTGCCTAGTTAACTTCTATATGTCATAATATTGTAAGAGGAGATTTACTCACACGCAATTCACAGGCATAGTCACATTTTCACCGGATTTATTGACGCACCAGGACTAAAGGTAATTGGCGTAAAGATTACGCTCGTTACCTGCTCCACGGCGGTTCGTCGGATCGTATCGGAACGGAGCATTATTTTGCTAACGACCTATTATAAATACCTATACTAATTCAAGGACGTCCAAAAATAAGAAACCCTTGCGGTTCATTGGTTCAATAAAGTGTTGGTAATTTTCAGGTGGCTTGTTGGCATGGTAAAGTCGTAGCTCAGTGGTTTCAGGTAGATTTTGTTCCAATGACGTAGGTTTGCATTATGGATTAACAATGTTAGGAATGTCGTTTGGCCAATAAAAATTAGTTGTTGCAATTCACGAAGGCATGCGGGTTTAACTGTATATCTGCTCTATCGGGATATTACAATGTTAGTGCTAGCAATTCTTGCAAATCACTCATTGTTTATAGCATTCAAAATAACCCCTTCCTATATTAAACCCTGTACCCTGTACGTGGGACCGTCACGGATTTGGTAGTACTTCTAATTTTCCAATTTTGTTCACTGCAAATAGAGATGACGCTATGGTCGTTTTGAATCGCGCTATATTGTAACTTACATATTTTCATTACAGTTTTTCGTTCCGAAATATGTCATCTTCTTCTTCTTCTTTTAATTTTTGGTGGGTTATAATGTTCATTGGATTATATTCTACTGCTTTGAACGTTCGTAACCTTTAAATACAAAATTATGATATCTTATATATAAAATTCTCATGTCACAGTGATAGTTAACAACTTACCATACTCCTCCGAAATGGCTAGACCGATTCTCATGAAACTTTGTGTGCATATTGCGTAGGTCTGAAAATTGGACAAAAATTATAATTTTCATCCCCCTAAATGGGGAAGTCCACCCCAATTTTTTTGTTAATTTTTAGATAAACTATTGTTTTTATTTTTTTATGATACAGCATTATAAAATATATACAACCCTAAATTTTCAACCCTCTACGATCAACTACAATTTTTTCGGTCAGGACGACGTCTGCCGGGACAGCTAGTATATACATAAATATACGTAAAAATATCAAACGCAACAATGTTGCAGGTAGTGCTTTTTTGTTAAGTTCATAGTGTGGTAACAAAATATATTTTTTATTAAAATGTTTTACTAAAGCAAAGGCTTCTGGTATTGAGGAATTGGTGCTGAATATTTTATCGCATTTTCCAAGATTAGCAGGACGTACGTTGAAACATTTAGGCGCAGCTGGTCAGTAGATATCCGAAACAAATATAACTTGTAAAAAGGGTGGCATAAAAGATTCATACTACGAAATATCAGAAATTCATTATTCTAGATGTCTTGAGGTGGGTATTAAGTAAAATAGTATTTTCATAATTGTGCATTATGTTACATTAAGTTATGGAAGCGAGAGTTGGGTATGGAACAGAGAGCATGAAAGTAGAGTAAACGGCGTCGAGATGCGAAATCTGCGGAGTGACGTTCGCGGATCGCGTTCGTAATACCGAAGTAAGAAAGTGAGTTGGTCTGAAAGAGTGTCGGGGTGAGGGTAAGGAAACCTATAATCCTTTGGTTCGAGCATGTGGAATGAATGTATGATGAAAGAATGACTAAACAGATATACAATGCAAAAGGATGGATGAAGAAGTCGCGGAAGGTCACGCCTCACCTTCCATGATCAAATTGATCGTGTACTAGCAGAAGGTGATGTCAGGAGCCTTAAGAACAGACGAGCGTACATGACAAGAGCTATGAATGTCAAAGAAGCAAGTGAGATGTGTAAGAATAAGCCTGAATGGCGCTCTGTTGTTCGTGCCTACCCCGCAAGGGACCTGGCGTGAAGTTATGTATGTATGTATGTACATTAAGTCCTTAGGCTTTGAATTTGTCGATGTAGATGCGGTACAGATTCGATATCTCTGTGTACATGGTACCGAAAGCTTATCGAACACTGAAGTTTCTATGAGCGTTTCCTGATTCGTTCAGTGGAGGAGCGGCGCATACTTTTATTTAATAAAAAAACTCAATACCATCCTACATACGAAAAGCGGGTAAATTTGAAATAAAGAAGATTTAACCTGCCACCATTATGAAGGTCATCACAGCCAATACCATATCACGTTTCTTAACACCGTAACACGTTTCTTATCTATGCCATCTCTATATATACTCTCTCTACAGACTTTTATCCGTGCAGTAACGGTGAAAGAATACAAATTTCTGCGGCCGGGCGGCCTATGGTAAGAGGCGACAAAACAACCCACAGCCAGATGGTGGGGCATTTGTCCGACTGGATGGCTACCACCCCTAGTCTAGAATATGCCGCAATAGCAACCATCCAGTCTCCCTTAAGAGAGCAAGAGGGCATTTGTAGCACCGTTGGTGTTGCAAATGTCCATAGGCGATGGTAACCGCTTTCCGTTAAGTAGCCGTCTGCCTGTCTGCTGAACTCGCAAGTTTATTAACGTCCTGAGTATGCAACCGTTTGAGGCTCAACAAGTTAGCGTTTTAGGCGGTAACAATGACATGTTCTGACATGCGTGAATAGCAATAATTTTATTTAAACGTTTAATTTAAAGTAATTTAAATTAACTTGCGTTTAAGAACCCTACTTATTTAAAAGTGTAATTGTGTATTAATTAAACTTGAGAAACATTCTAGAAACAATTATAAATTGGCACCTTTGTTAACGGAGTTCGTACACAAGTCCAAAATTGTCTACTGTTTTAGTAACTTGCGCAACGCCATGCTCAAATTTCAATGTGAACCCATTCAAATGGGTCTCGACAATGGGATCTATTGTTCTCGGTCCCCGTAGAAATAGAAACCTGACTCCTAATTAGGATTTTGCTATTGTTCGCTTTATTACCTTCAAAAAAAGTTTTTCGATTAACATTATACCTTCAATTTCAGTTGAGTTAGCACGGTTTGCCTTTCTGATAACAATTTTCCTGTATTCTCTTCTTGTTCCTAGGGTGCTGTAGACATTCTGTCAAAAACTAGACACTTATGTTTATTATATAAATTATATTTATTAGTGCGAAGTTGATTGATACATGTATTAATTTTGTGTTTTATATTTGAGAATATTAATTATTATTGTATGTTTCCCAAACAAATTAAATAAATTTACATTCTCATATTTGTCTTCATTCATGTATTCAGTCATTTTTTCGGAAATCGAAAAAATGACTGAATTCGGGTCTATATAGGTGATAGAAGGGGAAGGTTTAAAGGTGAGTAAATATGAAAAAATGCTTGGAGTAAATTCCATCCAATTTCGCTTTCCCTTAGACACTATACCTACCTGTCAAATATTTGAGGTTTGATTTTCGTCCCGTCGTTTAGAAATCAATTCAATTTAAAAGTCGTTCAGACATGAAATTTATTTTAAAAGTGAGGATTTTTCTCATTGTTTTTGTTTTAAATTTCAACCGTTTCATGTTTGTCCCATCGTTCAGATATACCTTTTTTATTTTTTTATTCTGAGGCGGTACGAAGTTTTCCGGGTCAGCTAGTAATAAATTGATTGTTATTTAAACAAAACATATACATTGCTTTTCCTTAGAATATCATTTTCGTACAATGCAAATAGGATTTTTGCAATGAATTACACAGTTTAATTATATAATAGACAAGCCACGCCTAAAGTTAGATATTAAAGTAGAAATTTTTTAAATTTATCATCATTAACTAAAATTTTATCTTGTGCGCTAGGTATAGACAGAGATATAAGCAGACTGTCAGAAGAATGTGACGATTTGTAAGTGCCTAAATAGCTAACCAACCTTACAAAGCATAGGCATATATCTATACTTCTTATGAAACAGCTGGCATGAAATAAATAGAATGTTAATTAATGCCCGGTTTTAGATAAATGGGAAAACTTATGGTGAATATCATGAAATGGCTAGAACCAATTAAGCCGTCCATCGTCCAGGGAAATGAAACTATAATTGTCAATCTAGCTCTCATTCGGCAACGGATACAGACTGATGGACACAGTAACTCGATAACCTCATAAGATTCTCAATATTCGTCTAAATATAGTACTACTTTCTACAATACATACAATAGAACGTGGTAGAGATATGATGAAATAATTATCATACCACACACGCAGTTTGATAATGTACTTGTCAAATTTAAAAACCTGCCGTCAAGTTAAAATTTTGTTGCGACTCGATTTGCCATTTGTCCGTTGCGATTTGTTTTTCCACTTGTCCGTTGAAGATTCAGTTCTACTATGTGTCCCAGCACACATTTCGATTTTTCGCAGGTTTACTGCAAATTATAATTTGTTTAGATTAGGTACATTTTAATTAATGCATTTTTTATTTACATTATATTTTATTTACATATTTTATTTTATCAAACAAAAAAACTAACTCTAACATTATGCCGCTTTTCACCACGTCTACTCTAAACTTATGCCGCCTTTCACCACGGCCGTAACGCTTTTTCGTGACAGAAAAATTTTTAATAACCCGGTCTATATAGATAAAAGTTTCACTTCAAAAAAATAATAAATATGTGATAATCAAAACACAACTTTTAGTTGTGGTAATTACGGGTGGAGCAGAAAGTATTAGTTTTTTAATGGCTCAGAATTATCTTCAAAACGAAGCTAAGGTTACATCACATAAATGAAAGAAATCTAGACTAAAGGTTATTGTGATTTGTCCAAGATTTAATGAGACTAAGTTAACTGAGAGTCCTATCAGTTGGGACAGTGGTTTAACATTGGATTATTTGAAATTCCTCAAGTCCAAATTTTGGCTAAATTTGGACTACAACATTAATGTTGTTGGAAAACCGTTGTTACGATATTTAATAAACCAAGTTGATCAGCGTGGCAGATTGAAGGAGGATTGCCGCCAATCAAGGAGCCGTGTTTGATATATTATTATCTATTGTAATGCTTGTATTCAGAAGGGTTTATGATAATACAAGAACAGCAACTGATCACAACACTTTATAATCCGACAACCTTACGGTTTTAACACATATTGTACACTAACACCGAATACTCGACAAGCATTTTTAGAACACTTCGCCATCCCCCAACAATTTAATTTTGAATTATAATGTGTACACAATCACTACATTATAAAGAATAAATATTGCATCAAAATTATTGTAAATTTTAAACAAATACTTTATACAAAACAGGCACCAATCACAACAAATAAAAACATAACATTATTAATCAATTAAGGATGATCGATTGTATCGTTTAGAAATAAGAGGGTACACAACAAAATTAATTATTAACTTTAAATAGCAACATGACAAAAACAACTTTGCTACTAAATAACTGTAACACTATTGTGAAAGTTCAATTAGTTATATACCGATTGAAAGATCACACTTTGTTCATAGAACTTCACATACAGTCAAAGGTATTATAAAATAAATCGTTCCCGATTCCAACTCTCCGAGCCAGTCTTATTTCTTCACGCAATGTCTGAAAAGAAACGCCTACATTGTAAGTTGTAAAGAATAGCAACGAGAATTCTCAGAATGCCACCTTCTGGCAGTAGTAACAGTGTAGCCGATTTCGCACAAATACTTAAAATTTTATTCACCTTTGTGCAATATGCATAAAGCTTACTTTTCTATTTTCAAATATGAAACGAATACGACTTCAAACTTCTTCCTGCGTGAGCGATTCCTACTCGCACACGGCCGCTTGTTTATTACCACTTGAAAGTAAAATAGCAAAATATAACATAAACAGTTTTTATATAATATGATACATACATACATAACTTCACCCAGGTCCCTTGCGGGGTAGGCACGAACAACAGAGCGCCATTTAGGCTTATTCTTATACACCTCACTTGCTTCTTTGACATTCATAGTTCTTGTCATGCACGCTCGTCTGTTCTTAAGGCTCCTGACATCACCTTCTGCTAGTACACGATCAATTTGATCATGGAAGATGTGTCGTGGCCTTCCGCGACTTCTGCATCCATCCACTTTTGCATTGTATATCTGTTTAGTCATTCTTTCATCATACATTCGTTCCACATGCCCGAACCACACAATATGATAATAGAGTATTTTCATTTAATTGTTAATATTGATCAACATATAAATTTCAACTTTTAGTTTCGTACACCGTTGTCAATAATGAAAAAATATCACAAAGTATTTTTTATATCAAATAAAAATAATTCACCCAAATTTTCTTAAGTATTAAAAAAATAAGACGATCTTTTTTTTCAAATAATAATATGACAAATTAATGCATAGCGATTTTTTACCTATGCCACTCACAGGCATGGAAAATATTTTTGTTATAATACACAGAAGATTCATGAATTTTTTTTAAATGTTAACAATTCTGAAACAGTTTTTATAATAACCTTGTGTTCAAACTGATATTATTCTAACTCAACCATATGTGTTTCAAGTTAAAGAATTATCGTCAAAGAGAAGTTAATATAATAACTTTCTATAATTTTGTTATAAAAAATAATACACAAGAAATATATAATATTTTGATACCCTTTATCAATACATTTTTGTTGGTAAATTAGACCTTTTGTAAACATTTTTTGTCATTTTTATATTGCAATCCTAAGTAATTAAATAAACTCATATCTAAAAAAATTACAATCAGGCGGAACACGTAAACATCGAAGCAATCGAATTCATATAATAAATATCCCTCTTTTCTTTAGGAAGTAGAAGCCGCGCTTTGCATCAATTTCCTCACTACGACTCATATGCCAAAGGAAATACAGCAGTAACATTGCTATGTTTATTTCCATCCTTCTATTGTGTATTATCTATCCAAAATCTGTCTGAGCTGAGAGATAAACAAACTAACATATGAAAGTGTACTTTCCAGATTTATCTGTTGCTTCAATGGCATTTTCTGAATATCCTTGAGAAGTGTATAATGGTTTATAGTTTAATGATATGACTTTAATATCTTTCTATTATTTTACTTTCAAATAATCGTGGAAAGGGTTTATTGGGCTTACGTTGAACTTTTTCGAATTAAACTCTTTATAGTTCAAAAGTTCTTATTTTATTTGTTTTGTAATTTTTAAACAAATATCTCCATCTAGTGACTTAATAGAACGTCATTACAAAGTAGTAGTGTCTAGTTCCATGTACATCATATATGACTTCCCTTAATTTTCGACTTTTTTGCATTACCAAAGCATTGTTCATAGGCATATAGTTATTATTATATCTCTATCAAATATATAAGCTTAGATATTCTTCTGAGATACAGATCTGTAATTGGACGTAGAAAAAGGATCCAACCCACAAAATGTTACCTTGAATTATTAAAGATTAAAGTTTTAACTGTATTTCCGCATTGATGTACTTATTTGTGTTTATGGGTTCTTAGGAAAATATAATCGTACCTAAATGTATCATTTTTTGTACAAATAAGTTTCCTTTTTGCGTAACTACGTGCAATTGTTCTGAGATACAGATCAGGCGTAAGACCAGTAATAGCATTGTCATACATCGACCGATGTATAGACGGATAAAAAATGTCATGGATTCAGTTTTATTGTTTATTTGCAATAATTATCTATCTCTTCCTAAAGCCTACCGAATAATATCTTGTTAAATAGACCACTAAAAATACGCGCTAAGCTTTTTACTGTCCCTAAAAAAAAGACTTGACTATGTTAATCCCTAAGTATCTCTGGACTGAGTGTTGCCAATTTTCATAAAAATTCGGCTGTTAGGTAAAATAATTGCCATGAGCATCTATGTGTGAAACAAATAGGAGTTGTAAGTATAGAAATATATAATATTAATTGTTCTGCCTTCTATTGTATTCTTATTCTTAACTAGACTTTAATGTCAACGAGACACACACTTAATCAAATCAAATATACAGTTGGTATATATGTTATAATGTACACATGTTTTGCTCACATAGGAGCATACAAATAATTATGATAACATAAGCTTCAAGTGACCTATAACAAGACTAGATCAATTCAGTTTTTTCTGTCCACACAATGTGAAAGTAAGCAGCCATAGATGAAGCATTCATTTTGACCTTGATACATTTTTACATGAGATTTTACTAATTAATGACTTGGGTGCGTTCCTTCAGTCTCTCACAACGCCCGAAATGCTCCGTCTACCGTTCCACAGGGCGACCACGGTCGTTATGCTCGTGGCGAAAACGAGATTAATGATTATTATCGATCATTTAGCGCTCACAACACCCCATGTCAAGAGGTGGGTCGAAGTGAGCGTTGACCACAAGCATTGAATTCTCTTTATCGATTGAAAAAGGCGTAATTTTCAAATCAACTAATGACGCTTGTATACGTCTTCATCAACGCTCCGTGATCTGTTCCACTAGAGTTCATGATTGTAACTCCCGCAAGCAAGTGGAACGGGAAAACTCGCGGCCGTGAACGCGGTCGTGGTGAGTCTCTGGTGGACCGTAGCCTAAATCATTAATACAAATAGATCATTCAGAAATTGTATAACAACTTCAAATTAATCTCATTATCACAGAAGCAGTTCGCAGTTAGTATGAAGAGTTCAGTTTGCATAAAATAATCTAATGAATTTTAATGAATTTCTTTACAGTCTAGTGACTTTGATGATATGAAAATGTCGAAGACGTATACGTCATTGTTACTGGTATTTAGGATTCACTTTATTTTAATTTAATATATGATATCAATTATTGTGTAATAACATTTCGAGTAATAAAAAATGATCGAATTTACTAATATAAAACTAACTTATTTAACTGTTAATACATACTATAAATACTAATGCGCTAATAACGCAAGTAATATCCAACAAAAAACTAATCACTTAGTTATAATAATAATTATTCGGGAACAATGTAGCTTTGTACTTTTTAATGTGAATAATTTTATGAAATGAAAAACACAAAAAATATAAACTTAATTATATGTATTAAGATTTTGGTATTTGCCTACTGAAACTCAAAAGGCTTTTTGACCCAGCTTCTCTGTTAATTAACCTGCTCCGTATACATTTAAATCAGTTTTAAGTTTTCCCGGCTTAGAGTATCCAAAAAGTGCTTTTACATTTTAACACGAAAATTTTGCAACCACTCCTCGTAATCAGATGTTTCTATTACCTTGTCATTTGCGACCGGTTGGGATGTTATGAATGAATTTGCAACTAGAGGGTCGCAAGTCAGAGGCTCGGTGGGGCCTGTTGGAGTGTGGCCGAGGGGTTTATCTGCATAATG
The DNA here is from genome assembly GCA_012273795.1 of Dendrolimus punctatus. Taxonomy (NCBI): domain Eukaryota; kingdom Metazoa; phylum Arthropoda; class Insecta; order Lepidoptera; family Lasiocampidae; genus Dendrolimus; species Dendrolimus punctatus. The sequence continues at coordinate 7,080,744 of CM022539.1, forward strand.
GGATTACCTGGAGACACGACACCTCTTTGAGGTATTAAGTTACAATGCTACGCTCACTCGTGATTATGTGTTATGGTCAAACATCGAAGGTCTGGTGGTCCTAGATTTGACTAGTCAAACCTCAGGTCCAAATAAATGTCATTTTTCTTCCTTTGACGAGGAACGAATTTGTGTCCTAGGAGAGACTTATTAAAGTCAAACGCCGAAACTCATTTGCATGAAATCTGAGTTTGACCAGTCAGGCCATTTGCGTGCGGTAAATGAGAATAGCATGAGAAAACTTACACCGTTGAAATTACTATTTATTACTTAATAAATGAGCAAAACCTATCGAGTCCTCTTGGGGAAATGTGGCAGGTATGACATCTGTTCCTGTTTATTTACATGTAAATTGTTTTACTTGTTTATTACCAGAACACGCATTAGATATCTAATTGGATTCGTCACGCATCTATTGTTTAAAAAACACATATTTTATGTGTTAATTAAAAGTTACTTTTACTTAAGTATGCAAACAGTGGAAGCGGTGCGGACTACGGAATCCGTAAAAGCATGTTGAAAACACGTAGTTCCTTATGCTTGTTAACAGTGACAGGGGAGCGACTGCGCGAAATCCGCCACGGTATGAGCGCGCGAAACCGGCGTGACGAGAAAATGCAAACCAGTTTGCGTATCGAAAACTTAGTCATTGAGAAAACCGACTGGTCAACCTGCGTTCGAAAAATGTAGTGGGACATTTCAGGGCTGTAACGAGATATTATTCAGCCAAATATTAGCATGCTCAGTTTTTTGTAGATCGATAGGACTCGCCACTGCTACGTAAATGGGTGCAACTGCACCCAGTTAAATGTATGAGTTTGTTTGTTTGTCTCGTAGCCCAGTGGCAGAGTCCACAATAGTCCATAATTGAGAATATTGAGAGAATAGGTATAAGTTTCCCTCTGTGCCGTGGAGTAGGAACATTTATAATAATTATTGTGACGCGGGTGTAATGCTCTAGTATTTGTTTAATTAATTAATAGTAATTAGTATTAATCGTTGTGAACTAATTTGATGTTTTAAAATTGTTAACAGTGACATAATTTATGATACAAAACTGTGCAATATGGAAATAATCAATTTCTGAAATAACTGAATTTTGTATGCCTTTCAAGACCACGGGCCATAAAAATGGCCCGGACTTTTGGAGGGCTTGCGTGGGGCCATGGGGAGGCCAACACGTAGAGGCCCCTTGACAAATTTAATGTAATTATGTGGCGTGACACTGACCGGCGATTATCCCTGTCTACACCATATAATATGCACCAAAACCAACCAATAATGCACCCAAGGACAAGCCCCGGCCAGTGTAGGACTATTGTGGGAAATGTAGACAAAAAGTACCGGGCTATTGGGGTGAACTGTTAGTGGTACTAGCGGTCTGGGAATATGGGGACTATGGCGTCTGCCCGTCGCAATGTTCAGGGAACATGGAAAAATGGGCAGACGGTGACTCGCCACTCCCTGCATGGGCCCCTAAAAATGCCGTAAAAGGCAGGGGCAACATGGGTGTGAGTGGCAAAGGGGTGTAGAGAGGTGGGCTGCAGGTTCACCGAAGCTACTTCCGACGAAATAACTGAATTATTATTATTATTATTATTAAGACGCAATCCGAATAATGTGTATTCAATCCATCACTATTACTTACATATTACTAGCAATAGGTCGTGGTAGAGTAATAGCTATCACACGCGTCCTAAGCTCAAAGGAGGAGGCTTCGAATCTTGGCCGAAAAGCATGCACCACTTAGGTAGTTTTCTGATGTAATGCGTAAACTAATTAATGGATATAGTTAATGGGCCAAGAATTAATAAGTAATTAAATTAAATTACAGTTATATCAAAGTGAGATGCCATAAAAGAATATAGAAAATTCTGCAGCGTTCTCCAAGTGAACCTAATATTAAAAATTATATTTGCTATTTAGACGTCTACAATATGAAAAATATTATTGTTGGAATGTCTTCAGCGAAGTTATTAACATTAGATAAATATAATGTTAGAGAGGTATATACATTTTTCACTCAGAGAGCAACAGTAATGATTAATTTAACGCTGGCATAATCTAGTATTGTTGCTTGTCATAGCGACTACTGTCCTGCGATTCTGAATCAGGTGATAGGAGTAATAGCGGGATGGTTTTAGTGTATATTTATCTAGCACTCGCTGCAACCATTACTCCACTATTACCATTACTCCTCTTAGTCCTAGAGTAATAAATTCTTGGAAAAAGCTTGTATACACGTGTAGCTATTACATTTTCTACAGGCGCTTAATTTTGTTATATCTATATTACGCAATTTCTCCGTCAATTGTGGATCGATTATGAATTTTTTTATAACACCGAAGAATGAGATGGCAAATTTGTACGCGCGTGCCCGGTGTACCGTTTCTTCTGATATTGAAGTATTGGGGCAATTAAAAAATATTTGTTTAACAAAAACAAAACCGAGTTCAGGGTCAAGTAAAAAATACTATATTTATTAATTTCCAAGTTCTTATTTTATGTTTTAATTGATCGGTGTTGTAGATGCGGTAAAAAAAGGAGTCAACTAAATATTTATTATTTGGATTTTGGGATAAAGTCGGTTTTGTTTTGTTTAAAAAAATATTTCTGTACAACGCACAAGCATAAATTTATTTGCTATTTCGTCATTCGTAGAAGAGATGTTTCATTTAATATTCGCATCAAACATGACATATCAAGCTGAATCGTTAATTTTTTCCCCGTTTTATTTTCAGATTAAAACGGAACCAGTAAAAAGGCCGTATAAAATTTTAAACGAATTCAGCAAAACATATCCTATATCTGAGCTAATGTCTGGCTTGGTTTCAATCGACATTTTGAGGAATTTGCCACAGCAACGCCACCCAGACTATAGTGACATCGGAATTGGTACTGAGGTAAGAAGTAAATTATAAAATTATTGATTGTTTCATTTGCACTTAGCATTGAATAGAGTACACTTGTTTGCATAGCATTGATACAGTTGGAGAAGTTTATGAACAAAAACAAAATGTTAGTGGAAATCGGTAAAATCACTTTTTCCACTTCAAGCACGTCACAATTTTTGTACAATAAAATCATTGTCTATATATATATATCGCTCTAGTAATAATCTCTCGTTAGTGACACTTTTTCACACTTCTTCTCGTTGATAACTCTTTCATGGTACAGACTGACCGTTTATAGGACTCACTGCCACTCAACATCAGACAAGCTAAATCCATATTGTCTTTTAAATTGATGGTTACTAAATATCTTTGGTCCTCGCAAGTCTAAAACAGGCTGCTGATCCTATATATAGCATAATATAGGTTATTTTTGTATAGTATATATTATTATTTATGTATTTAGTTTTTACATATTCTTGGAATGTTTCCTATTATTTATTGTCTTCACCAAAACTGTTGTCTTAATATTTTCTTAGTTTAGGGGGTTGCCTGAAAGAGATCGCTTTGAGCGACAAGGCCGGCCTTTGCTCAACATTTACTGTACATAGTTTTAGTTTTTGGTGAACAATAAAGTGTTTTCATTTATTCATCCCGATTTAGATACTTCACAACCCTGTTCCATTTGGGAGAATGTTAGTGGATGTTTCGCTACATCTGCTGTAGCGATGAATTTAATGCTTTATTTCTGATGAGATATTTATAACGCTAAAAATTGACAGATAACGTCATATTTATAATGTATATCCAATAATCTAGCTAATCCTTAACGGCTTTCTCTTTCACGTTATAAACAAAACGAATTTTCTTACATTCACTAACACTTTCATTGTCTAGATGGAGCAGGAATATAAAAATAAAATTGAATTCTCAAACAATTTTTTAATGATCAGTAACATTATAATCGCGGAAGTAGTATAAATAAAACTTACTGACCTTAGACGTATCAGTCGTAAACCTTATGCGTATTGATGTAGGTCTCCCAGATTTCCCAATGGCTCCATAAAGTACCACTTGATTTACAACCTCCGCTCTATTACCTTCACGTATTGAAAGTGAATGATGGAATGGTAAATTTCCTAAAGTAGGCTGATCTTAGTGAAGGCTTTTAATGCTTGCAATATACCATAAACCGCTCTTCGTAACGTATCAGTGTGGCTTGGGACAAATGACATTAGTGACATTGGCGCCACAAAAACTATAAAAAACCTCCAAATTTGAGTACGGAGCGAGTGGTAAATGTTTTAAATAATTTCATTACAAGCCTATTTTAATATCAATATTTACGTGCCAATCCACACATTTTAATCTATTCGAGCCAGAATAACCCAGTTATATAAATAATTCATAAAGTTGAAAGTAAAATAAAGTGTTTTTGAACAATTGAAATAGCTTCATCTTATCGACATTATGTAGGTAGGTAATTTTCTTAAATTATGAATTTGTATTGAAATTAATAGTTTAATATTAAAAATATCATTCTAAGTAGTGAGTTGTTTTGTGTTATGATTATATTGAATCTAACGCAAAAATAGTGATCTAAATAGATACAGAAATAAAAAGTTATGAATGAAATAAGCTTTTTTTAAAAAGGTTTTTACAAAATTTTGTTTTTATAATAAAATAAATCGCATTCTTAACATTTACCCCATGCGACTATATGAGTCTAAGAAAAATCTGACCCAATGGCTCCTTGCCCTTAATTATGATGAAGTGGAAGACATCTTGCTTATATTAGCTTGAATATGAAACATGCTTAATGTAGTAGCAATTAGTAGGTATTTGTGTTCTATTTAAATTACCACACATACACACACACACACACACAGACACACAGACACACACACACACACACACACACACACAGACACACACACACACGCACTCACACACAACCACACACACACGCACTCACACACATACACATGCACACTATTAGTCTTAAAAAATAATGTAACATAGGAAGAGCGAGGTTTCCCAACACAAGTGTCATTTGACTACTTTCTGGGAAGCCCCGGCAACTTACATGTATAGACTTTCTGAAATAAATACATATATAAAAAAAAAACTTAAGCTCGTGTATCTCTTGTAACTTAAGCTCGTGTAGGTTATAGTAATTTTTAATTAATTGGAAACTGCTGCTATTTCACAGTGTCTCTTGTAAGAACATCACAGTCACCCTCCGCTTGGATACTTTTTTGGCCAGAGCTCTCTCGACCGTCTGGTCAGTGTACTAATGTTCATGACAACTCAGAGTTACCTGGATAGCGTATCCGTAGTTCTTGTACAAATATTTGTCAGAAACGTCTTTGGGGTTTATGCCACACGTATTATTAAGCTTTATTATTTTCTGAGATAATTCACAGACACACACACAGACATCTGAGTGAGACCCTAAAGGTTTCTGTTAAACTTTTGATATGTAAATACTAAAAATTGAATATTTTTTCGTGGAATCTTTTGAAAATTTATTTTAATCTATAGAAGGTAACCAATAACCATTATAATATTTCTTCTCACTAGATTCCAATCAAATGTGGTATATCAAGCTAACCCGTTGGCTTCTTACTTGCTTTTTATTTACAGATTAAACAGAACCGGTAAAAAGGTTTTATAACATTTTAAAAGAATTTAACAACTTGTTCCCTATATCTGAGCTAATAGTCAAGCATGGTTTTGATCGATACTTTGAAGACTTCGGCGCAGCAACACACCCGGACTACAGTCACATGGGAATTGCTACAGAAATTGGTGCAATGAGGTAATTGAAATGTCTTTACTTGTATATAAGACAATGACAGCATAGATTATACATTTAAGAGTAACAAAGTACAGCTACTTATTATATCCCATCGGGGCACAAATATTTCCATGGAGGCAAAGAATAAAAATGAGAAAGTAATTGATTTTAAAATTATTATTATATACAATGAATACAAAATTCGTACAAACTTTCACCCCTTGTTCACTCCCTTACGGGTTGAACTTTCAAAAATCCTTATTAGTGCGCACATACAGTATAAAAATTACTCGCATATAAAATTTCACTATCCTAGCCCTAGAAGTTTGGGTTATGTGTTAATGTCTGTGAGGCAAAGTAAATTTACATGTCAAAATTTAGAATAAAACATAAATGACTTTCTTTTTATTTTTCCTTTAAGTGCAAAGAGAATATAAAAAACGACTATCACCATTACCAGATGTTGCTACAGGTCATTCAATTTTAACCTGTTTTTACTAAAAACACATTTTAAACAACATATTATAATTAAATAAATTTATTAAAACTTGTGATTTTTTCTAATTGGTCTAAACAAACATGTTCTAAATAATAAAATGTGAATTATTAAGATAAGAATAGGTGATAAATTAAGATTTATAAGCTTTTCAAAATTATAATTATGTAATGGTGAATAGTACTTTTTTTCTAGAGAAAGGTACCCCATGTCTTATTCTATAATACACCTTACAACGTATATGCAAAATTTCGTGATGATCTGTTGTGTAGTTACGGCGTAAAATCGCAACAAACAAACTACATACACATTTATGTGTTTATAAAACAAGCGTAACTTAGCTTAAGGAAAGGAATGCTTCGGTAGTTCGGGTACGTGGAAAGAATGTATGATGAAAGAATGACTGAACAGATATACAATGCAAAAGTGGGTGGATGCAGAAGTCGCGGAAGGGCACGACACACCTTCCATGATCAAATTAATCGTGTAATAGCAGAAGGTGATGAGCCTCAGAACAGACGAGCGTGCATGACAAGAGCTATGAATGTCAAAGAAGCAAGTGAGGTGTGTAAGAATAAGCCTGAATGGCGCTCTGTTGTTCGTGCCTACCCCACAAGGGACCTGGCGTAAAAACTATATATGTATGTAACTTAGCTTAGCTTGGATATATGCAACATGTGATCTATCAGTCGGATGTAATTTAAAATTTATAACGAATTTTGCTTTCAGAGAAAGTATTTGCAAAGAATATGGCGTGCCAGCTACTGGAGCTTGGACAACCGTTGTAAATAGTGAAAAAGCAACCACACGCTGTGGGTGGCAAACGGTATATGAAATCTCCTTTGAAGAATTCGGTAAACGGGTGGGCCTTGATTTGAAACATATAAAACATACTTGTAAGTATAGGGTTTGTTACGCAAATGGAGTACCTGCCAGTCAAATCAACTGAGGCACTTTATATCATCATACAAAATGTCCAAGAATTTGTTTGGGTGTACTACGTTATGACGTCATAAATGTAACGAGTCAAGTGTAGTATTCATTACATTTTCTAAGCCGAAACTACATTAATTCATTTCTGTCTTCTGTACAAATAGAAATGAGATATAAAAAAATAAAACGATCTTAATCTTATAATAAATCAGTAAATATTTCGAGTTTGCACATTGCGTTTATGAATGTGAAAAAAATCAGGGGGCTAATTCGGACCAGGATTACGAAAATGTTTAGTTTTTTTGTCTGTCTGTCTGTTAGAGCATCACGTGAAAATTACTGAATGGACTTAAATAAATCTCGACATAGAGCTAGCATATATCCCGGGGCGTAACTTAGGATACATTTTATCTCGATAAATGACGTGGTTTCCGTGGGATAGACGTAAATAGTGAAAAAGATGGCGCTGCGATTGCAACTTTTTTCGAAACGTGAATGTTTATGATCGAAATTCGACATAGTGCTGGCTTATATCCCTAATCAACACTTAGGGTACGATCATCTCGATAAAAGACGTCGTTTACTTAGAATAGACAGATTAGCAAAATAGATGCCGCTGCAATTACGATGTAGACAACCATCGTTGTAATTCAATAACAAATACGTTCTCAGGTTGCCCACATGTTATTCATTACGTATTAGGTACTTCAAATCAGGTTGGCTGCAAGGTTTCTTTATGTTTTTCTATGTAGTTGTCTACACACTTATGCTGGTGTGCACCAACATTTAACTGACGGTTAAAATAAAATAATCACTGTTTATGCATACATTTTTAGCGATTATTTTATTTTAACCATAGGTTAAAAGTCGGTGCACACCAGCCTTAGTTTCTTTGTAATTGTAGCGAATTCGAAAAGAAACTAAAGTATTGAAGGTTTGTATATATAAAACACCCAATTATTTTAACATAGAGCTACTGCCTAGAGTTTTTCACGCGACGTAGACGCGGGGAAAGCTTTATTTGTTAAATAAGGTTTCATAAGTGTCTTTATCTGCTTTGTAGTTATAACTATTTTTTTCGTTTTTCTAATTTATTGTAAAATGTTCCCAATGTTGTTTTTTATTGCGAATCTCGCAAACCGGCACTTATGGCCGGTTCCTACGTCTTAATATTTATTCACTTGCCTTAGGGGCCATACATAAATTACCTCACACGTGAAAGGGGAGGAAAGTGTCGACGAAGTGTGACATTGTGTGACAAGGGGCGGGGGGGTGGTGTAAATTTCGTGACGTCACATTTAAAAGTCTAAATATATTTCTTTAAGCTTTAAGACATAAAATTTGAACTATTAACGAAAATCTCTAAATATTTCCAACTCCACCTGTATGAGCAGTGTTTAAATGATTAAAACATAATTTAAATGGAAATAAAATTAATTACGGAACTGTTGTTTTAAATTAATAATTTATTGTTATAAACTTGCAGAACATGTCTTATGATGTCACACTGGGGAGAAAGGAGTCTGTAATGTAACCAGTTGTGACAAGGACGGGGAGAGGTCAAAAAATTATGAAATTTGTGTGACCTGATTTGTGGTGACCCTTTACCACCGGTTGAATTTCGACATTAATTGTATGGAGCTTATGTCAAATTTTAACCAATAAGTTTAAATAGTAAGGCAAGTGAACGGTCGGTAAGCTATAGGAAGCGGAAGGCAGGAAAGCGATTACCGTCGCCTGTAGACTTTTGCAACACTAGCGGAGGAGGCAACGCGTTGCCAGTCTTTAGGATGGGATTGAGAGGTCAGGCAGGATACATGGGATAGGAGGGATATCATGATGAAATGGTATAGAGGAACGGGACGAGGCAAAAGGAAATGGGCATTCGGAACTCTCACTCATCGCACGAAACACAAATAGCTCAAAGCTAACCGTTTCACGCCGACATTCTGTGAGAGAATGGTGATACTACGAACAATACCGATAGAGCCGACCCTGGAAACTGTAATCGAGATGCTTGCAGCATGGCTCTAGCGGCTCTATCACGTCATCAAATCATCATTTGTATTTCTATTAATTATTTGTACACAACAATAATGTATACTTCAAACACAAGCTTGTTTATAAATATACTCTATTATCTAAGCAATAAAATTAAATAACGAATAAGCACAGTAACAGTTAAAAAAGGCACATATGAAATCTTTTTTAACCTACGTCCAAAAGGAGGAGGTTCTCGATCAATTCGTCGTCGTGTTACACGATTGCTCCGTCAATTGTGGACCGATTTTTTATTCTGCATTCGTAATTCTGTACTTTTGAGCTGGTCCCATGATAACCAAGTCAGGATCTGATGAGTGAATCCCAGGAAAATCAAGAGTAATCCTTATTTAAGAACGCCGAATGCCTACATTCTTTGACGAAAAAGCTTGTATATGCGTGCTAGTATTATATTTTCTACAGGCACTAAATATTTTTTTTGTATGTTACGCGATTTATCCCTCAATTGTGGATCGAGGTTGACAGCGCCTCATTTCTATCAACATTGGGAGACGGAAATGAATCGTTCATTTTAGGCACTAACGTTTGGTAAAATTGCTTCTTCGATGAAATTTCAATAATAAAATACCGGCAAATATTGGTACCGACGCTTTTCATGTACAGTCGCTGTATAAAAAGGTTCATCACCTTATATTCGACTTTTGCTTGCACGAGTACAAGAAACAATACTGACAACATTTTAATAAATGTTACGTTTATAAAATATAAAAACGTGAAAAAAGAAAATTGCAATATTGGCAATTACAAAGACTGAGATTGACAATAAGAAACAAAGCAAATATAATAACTTTTTTATAAAACACTAAAACTTTTTTATCGGTTTTAATATTTATGATAAGCGTTATCATAAATATTAAAACCGATAAAAAAGTTTTACATTTCCAAACAATCTTATTAGACGAGGTAGAAAATCAAACAACTTTGATCTACTTAGTTATTTACTTACTTATTTCACATTTTATTCTTTAACCGTTTAACATTATTTTCTGTGGAATAGTGTGTTCTGTGACTTAGTTTGAAAAGGTAACTTGTGGTCGAGGAACGTTAAATGAATCAATTTGAAAACTGACGAACCTTTTCATACCACGGCTGTAATTTTAGAATAATTTTATGTGAAATATGTCAAATACTATTTTTTTAAGTTTTCGCGAGTAGTAGGTACATCCTCAAGCGAGCTTCAATCAAAACGTATTTCAAGCCGCATAAGCCGATTACCCAGATTTGACCTATACCTACCTATATATGAAATATATGTATGAAGTGGAGTATTCCACTCCAGCATGCAGGTGTCTACAAGCTTGATAAGTGTGTACTTTAGATATCGGGTGTCTGAATTTTAAGTAGCGGAGAGGCGGCCAGATTAGGGAGGGGGGGGCGGAATTCTTACTCCTTTTGCAACTCGTATGCCCGAAAAGCCGAGCGAGCGAAGCGAGCTTGCCACGGTAGCGGCCGGCGAGTGTTATAACCACACACAAAGTGAGTTTATCAAATCACACTTTGTTGTCATTAAAAGTTTACTATCCCTATTGTAATTTTAATATTGTCATAATTAATTCAAACTTTTATATGGACCCTAAAAACTTATTTCCTGACCCCAATTATTTGTAATCGCAACTCAAATCGCCATTTATTTATGTGCCGGATATTTAAAGCCCACCCTGAATTACACAAATTCTACGAAGTTGGCACATTCTGTATAACCTAACCTAATTAGTGAATACACGCTGAATAAACCCAACCACTGCATCAGATTGGATAAACCACAAATCCTCGCAAAAGAGAATCGTTTCATACTTAAAATGATGCGCAAGGCTATTCAAATCAAAAAGCACCGAAATTTCAATAGAGAAGATGGTAGGCAATTACCACCTCTTTGCGACTCGATCATCAAAAGTATTAAATCCAGCGAAAAACAACCGTCAGACCTCAAGATACTGTGACGTCTTCTGCATGCACCGGAACAAAACCCAACTTGGTTGACAGTTTTTTTCTTTTTTTTACATCCTACCCATTTTCATACTATATACAGTTATTAGAGTTAGTCATGTTGCTGAAGAGTTTCTTGCGCCGCTTCTTCTCTTCAAGCTATAACATGTTGCGAAGCGGTGGTAAATTAGATTAGGCTCCCATAGAGTAAATATTATACATAAATTAAATAAATAACTATATAAAATAAATAATTAAAATTAAGAATTTGGTGGTAAGCTAAATAGTAACGTTAACATTACTCACACTACATTATTATCATTATTGACACTACATACTTTTGTATTTCGTAATCACGACTATTAAAAAGTGGCTGAAATATCTAAATGAAAAATCAAATAAAATGCCCCGCTTCAAACCTTTAAAACGTAGTTTTAATTATATGTCAAATACCCAATTGATTTGTCCGTTAAACTTTTTGCTAATCTGTACTAAAAAAGAAAAAACTGCAACACCAAAGGTGTTACAAATGCGCTGCTGCTCTCTTAAGGTAGACTGGAACCTGGCCACTAATGCCGGAACACAACGCAAGGCTGTTCTGGCAGCATACTCAAGACCAGGGGTGGTAGCCATCCAGTCGGGCAAATACCCTACCTCTCATATTCCAACGACAGGTAGTATTTTTTGATCATTCATGATCGTTTTAAATATTGGTAGTGATTTTGCTTGTCTGATAGCAAAAGGAAGCGCGTTCCAAACCTGAATATGATATTTTAATTCACTTATAAACATTTATATATTATATATGTATTTGTATGGTATATGTAATATATATATATATATATATATATATATATATATATATATATATGTGTGTGTGTCGGAGGGAAGCTATAATTGGATTGATTGATTGTTTGGATGTATAACGCACAATAAATATTATATGTTTACATTTTAACTACTTTTGAAATTCTTAATTAAATTTTATTTGATTTGTTAAATGTTTCTATAACTTAAAGATCGTTCTAACCTAATAAAAGTTATGAATATTGTAATTTAATAAACGACCAATGAGAGCAGAGCATGTCCTGAGCGGGGTCAAGACGCCGCCCTCTATACTTTAGTAGTATCTACTTCGGGAGACGGAGGAGTTTTTGTGCCACATTTTGTTAATGGCAATAACTAATGTTTTATTATAAATAATGTTTTATTTTCTTGTGTATTTCTGCTACCTAACGTATAACGATATCCCTAATATCTAATGTTGCATAATAAAATTCAATCAATTAATTCATCCAAATTTAATTTCTTGCGGCTTCACTCGGTCACGTTTATTAATCCTATTTTTCAGGATAAAAAGAAAACTGGCTTCTCTGGCATCTAAAGTACACAAACGGTTAATGAGCTCATTGGAACGCAAGAAAAAAAAATAACTTTTCAAAATATATCATTTTTTGTTTTACTTGCCAGCGACTTCAAGGTGTTAAATAAAATATTAATTTTTACTTTTAGTTACTTTTGAAGGCAGTTTTGTTTTTGTTTTTTTAAATATCTCTTACAACGTGTATGCGATATTTTATGCCTATCTCTTGTTTAAGGCGTGAAAATATCACAAACAAACTCATATTAGCTATTTTGATTCCTGAAGCAAGATTTAATTTAAAAATATACCTATAAACGGAAATAGGAAATAACATTCTCTGTCAAGGCAGAGAGTCTTATTTCCATTTATATCTTTTATCTTTTTTATTTCTTATCTTTAGTGAAATGGGTATCTTTTTTATTTATTTTCTTGTCTTTTACTTTGTCTAACTCTTATATCTATTACATATAGCTTATATTATATATTATCTATGTGTTTACATTTCCTTATTTATCTTTAAATTTATTTTTATTACAGTCTTTATTTCCTCTTCTGTTTATTTACATCCTTTAGCTTAAAACTAAGTGATGAGTAAGTTTATCCTTATTATTGTAACATATAACCACCGAAATGTCACATTTTATCCTGAGGCGTATTTGTGTTATAATATTTCCCGCAATGTCTCCACTGCGGTAAACAACAAAATAGCAAGAAAGTTACGTACTATTTGTATTATTGCCGATTGTGTTTTGATCCCTTAATTTTGTTTTTCAACCAATGTTATTTGTTATTGTGGAATCGATGAACACTTTTTCTTAATACTTTTTTAGTTTTTTTTGTTCAGAAAAATAAGTAATTCTTTTTCTAACTAAGGTAGGTTTATTCACAATATAAAAGTTAATCGCACATCATAATCTCTGGTCTAGATAGAGCATGCTGCCATAAAACCTTGAGTCGTGTCCCGATATTAGTGATCAGGTTTTAGTCTGCCTTAAGAAAACAGCAGCGCATTTGTAGCACCTTTGGTGTTGCAAATGTCCATAGGTGATGGTAACCGCTTTCCATCAAGTGGGCCGTCTGCCTGTCTGCTGAACTCGTGCAATAAAAAATAAAATAAAATACTATAACATAGACGCCAACTGTTTAACCGTGTTTAAATCTTGTAATTGACATAAATAAATCTTGGAAAACATTGGCTATATATAGACTGGAATATATTTTATTGCTTAACTAGCTTCTGCCCGTGACTTCGTCCGCGTGGTGCGGTTTTTTAACTATCCCACGGGAACTTTAATTTTTCGGGATCAAAAGTATCCTATATGTTGACCAGGGATATAAGCAACCATCGTACAAAATTTCATTTAAATCGGTCCAGTTGTTTCGGAGATTAGCCGGTACAAACAGACAGACAAACCGACAAATAGACAGAGGAACAAAAAATTTGAAAAAAATCGAAATTAGTTCTATTTCACTTCTTACATCCCCCTGACTCGGTTTTCACCAAGTTTTTTTATTGTACAGAAATTCGACTTCTACAGTTTTAATATATGTATAGATATTAAATACAGTTGAAACTTCTTCAACTACAGTACTTTTCTGCATATAAAGTACAGGAAACAATGGGCGACTTTATCACTAAAAGCAATTTCTTCCAGACAACCATAGGATGCAGAATTTACGTAGGCAATGGTTTAAGGATACAATGTAGGCTTTATAAAGGCAACAGTAAAGTAACACTTTTTTACTTAGCACCTAAAACAACAGGACTACATTAAAATGTCACTGTGAAAATAAAATACAATGAGAAAAGCCACGACGAGGGTTGGATTTTACCCTAAAAGGCGTACGTGTGGAAACGATAGCCTTGCCTCGTATAATTTTAGTCGATTTGAGAACAAATAGCCTTGTGAGAGCATATCTGAAAGTGCTGACTTGTTATTTTAGGATTCTGTCGGAAATAGGTTTCAATATAATTACGTACGTTTCGAGAATGTGTGTATATAATTTTAGCAAAATGTAAGCATGTTACATATGAAATTATAACTATAATAATATATGCGGCTTTATTAACGTGGTTTTAGAAACTGTATACCGCGAGTAAATATAAATATTCCTGAATAAAAATTCATATCATGTCCCGTTCCTAAATACGACATTGTTACAAGGCCTTGTCAGTGTTAGACAAACAACAAACTGTATCTAGTTTGTCTTGACATGTAGGTGTTTTGGTAACTGAAGGCCTTGTATAATAATGTGGGTAGTTTGTTAGTGCCGTAGATTTTTTATTCAATACCAATTTAACCAGTCTTCGCCGCAAGCATTTCAAACATAACTTACGAAGTTCAAATTTGGAACATTTAAAATAATTTCTACATCTTACTAACTCTAAAACCGAACCCGTTTGTGTGTTTTAAACAAGAAACCATTAACAACTACCAGTCCTGTTTATGCTGTGTATCTACTTCTTGGTGATTATACTAATACCTCAGTTAAGGTGAAATAAAAAGTAAAGAATTTGATCTTGAATCCCAAACTACCTCGCTGTTTGCTCCTGAGCAATGATATATATATACTTATATATAACATTCATAGAAGGGACAGCAAAGTGGTAAACGCAGTGCCGTAAATAGCCTTTTATGCGCCCTATGCGAGCTTCTAGTGTAGATCAATTAGGATCGGTAGTGGTCTGTTATCTGTTATTGAAAAAGCAAACAAGACTATTAATATACTATAATGTAAGTAATACACGACTGAAAAATTAAGACATAAGAGGACAGAAGAATATCACACATGGTGTCAAAACAATTCAAATGTAACATAACTTCTGAGGTGCCAGTGCCAAGTTACACGATCTCATTTCACCCTTAATTTATCTACATCTAGAACAACGCGCTTGGTTTTTTTAGATATTGTAGGCACCTGGAGCAATGCTATGTATGAGCCTACTTTATTTCATTTAGGGTGATAAAATAAATCACAAGAACCTTGAAGTTGGTGGAAAAATTATCTAATATTTTAGAAGGAAAATATTTTTTTTATTGCACGAGTTCAACAGACAGGCAGATGGCCCACTTGTTGGAAAGCGGTTACCGTCGCCTATGGACATTTGCAACACCAAGGGTGCTACAAATGCGCTGCTGCTCTTTTAAGGGAGACTGAAACTTGGTCACTAATGCCGAAACACAACTCAAGGTTGTTATGGCGACGTACTTTAGACCTTTTTTAAACAACTAGAACACAAATGCGACCGTGCGCTGCCAAAAAAAATGAGCGCGATGTTTTGTCTAATTTAGCAGACGTTTTTGATGACACTGGCATGTAAATAAGTATGTGTTGGAATCGAGCACTAGGGGCGCAGCGGGAACTTATCAGGAGCAAACAGAAAAAATAATAATCCTGACTGGTTTGACCATTCTTGCGCCCCCCAGAGTCTACGCCCTGTGCCTGGGCACCGGTGGCACAGCCTTATTTACGGCACTGGGTAAACGGTACGCCTGGTTGTAGTAGTTGACTACCGTGGCTCATGTTCATCTGCAAGAGCAAGGCCGCCGATGCATTAAATATTACTTCATAAAGAGTCACTCTATTTGTAGAGTCTCATATTACATACGCAAACATAATAATAATTACGTATGTATTAGTGGATTGTAGTAATAGACCACTAAATTTGACCAAATCAAACTCCTTAACATGCAGAATTGTACAATCTGCTAATTATGCTTTAACACAAGACAGCATTGTAATACGATTTAAAAAAAAATGGCAAAGCCTTGAGAATTGACATTCAAGGACATTTGTTTATCATTTAGCAGATTTCAGTTCAACAATCTGAAGAGACAAATAGGTACCCAAAAATCAAAGCGGCGGATAATATCAGGTGAAGCAATAAAGGAGATTCAAAGAGTGCTTAATAAAACAATTTATTTTAATTACAACATCAAGAGGTAAAGCTATCAAAGTAAAATCTTTGTAGGGGATCTCTGGAGTACCCTCGGACAAAAGAATAATCGATTTTTAACACTGCCTAATTTTTAATTAAAGATCTGTTATCTTAACAATTTATCTTAGATGGCTTGTCTTACAACTTTTACAAGATAAAATCTGTATTATTAAAATATTAATCAATTATTGCGGAATTTGTTAATATATTCATGGTTTTGGGGATGATCTGATAATATCAAAATTTATTAGTTTGTGCAGTTTTTATTTTCTATGATGATGTGTTTATCTTCCAGTTGTTTTTGATTTTAGTTATCTGCCTAATATAAACTTAGCGAAATTAGAAATTGTACTATATACCTAGTTATATATCTACCTAAGAATGCGTGCAGAGTATCTTTAGAGAGAAGTCTCATCGTAAATCAAAATGAGTTATTCGAAAAGATATTGTAAATGAGTAAATATTGTATTTAAATCTAAAATTTATCTCAAGCGAAAAATTCTGTAAAAATAAAAATTTAAATAATTCCAACAAAAATTGGTTTGAATATGATACGTGATATAGTTTTTGAAATATTTCAGATAATTTTTTCCACTTCTTTTTGACGTGACAACGTCTTATAATTCGATGGAGCCGGCTGCACGCACGAAAAAACATGGCTCATACGGCGTTACCTCGCTCTGAGGCGTTCCATTTAAGGCTTGAAGTGCAAGGGAGAGCGCGGAACGAGCGATAAAGAGGCACAATCGGCCTCCGCGTTCGGCAGCGTTCGACATCTGTCTCTCTCCTATTTGAGTGTTGAACGTTGTCACGTTCAACTATCGTCAGTAAACCGACTTTACAGACAACCGATTTTATTTGTATGGACATTAGCAATAGTAAAGGTGCTGGCGGCCTTCCCTGAAAGGGAAACTGGTACCTGGCCTCTAATGCCGAAACACAACTCAAAGTTGTTACGGTAGCATGCTCTATTAGATCAAGGGTGGTAGCCATCTAGTCGGCAAACTCCCTACCACCTGGCTGTGTGTTGTTTTATCGCCTATTACGACAGTCCGCCCGGCCGCAGGAATTAGATTTTTTGTCCGTTCCTGTACGTTAAAAAATCTGTATAGCCCAATAACAAAATCAATAGACTTTTGTTACATCTTTAGAACCTTAGGCTTGATTCGCCATGCATTTGGTTAATTTTTAAATCATCTTTTATTAAAAATTGAGGCAATCAGGGTGAGCGAAGCCAGCCCTAACACTGTCCCACAAAATCTGCATTTAAAATTTTAATATAGCAATTTCAATTTATTTCTAAGGGCCGCTTGCTTGCTTGATAAGGTTGCTTAAACTTATTTAAGAAACACAAGACGTATTTAACACCCTTAAATACAATTAGCGTCTTGCACAACACAAAAGATCTTATCTTAAAATGATAACTAGGTAGAATACCTCGCGAGCCCTCCTAAAGCACCATGTTTTGCTAATTATAATTATAAGAAATATCACTAAATTACATTTAGGTACTTTTTTTTTACTATCTCAAATCAAAACTAAACATCGTGAACTGTTCTCATGTCAGGATACTAAAGAATAATATACTCGTCTATACTATTATGTACTCCCATTACAGAAAGTGCTTACTTAATTATTGTCATCGAAATTGACTCGTTAATATGTAGACAACGCTTTCAGTCTTTGTAATGGAGAGAATAATATTTGTAATTACAAAGGACGAAGAGAAACGTGCCAGAACTATTACGATATTGGTTTAGTTCTGATATGTTATACTATTTTATTAATATCTTGTCAGTTTAGGTAAGATAATTAATAAGGAATCAAGTTTCATTGTCGTGTTAGTTTAGTTCCTAAGGCACATGTGTCACGTTCCAATGGATCGAGTCTCAGCCGAGGAGTTCTACCAGTTAAGCAATTTTAGTGAAGAAATGAACAAACATGCAGATGTAGATTACCTATATGCACCCGCTAACCCACGTTGGTGTGTAGACTATTCGTTCTTCAAAAATAGGGAGACATGAGCCCAGCAACGAGACGTTTATGGCTTTAGTAAAAGCCTTAAAATCGTTTGGCTAACTTTTACACGAGGCATCAGTCTTAGCCAATAAGACTGAAAATAGAGTATACTTACTTCATTGTATAAACACTTTATAAAATAAAGTACTCAATTAAAGTACATACATAACTTCACGCCAGGTCCCTTGCGGGGTAGGCACGAACAACAGAGCGCCTTAGCTTATTTAGGCCTATTCTTACACACCTCACTTGCTTCTTTGACATTCATAGTTCTTGTCATGCACGCTCGTCTGTTCTTAAGGCTCCTGACATCACCTTCTGCTAGTACACGATCAATTTGATCATGGAAGGTGTGTCGTGGCGTTCCGCGACTTCTGCATCCATCCACTTTTGCATTGTATATCTGTTTAGTCATTCTTTCATCATACATTCTTTCCACATGCCCGAACCACCGGAGCATTCCTTTCCTTACCTTACCCCGACACTCTTTTCAGACCTTCTTCTACTTCGGTATTACGAACCGGTCCGCGAGCGTCACTCCGCAGATTTTGCGCAGTGCTCGCATCTCGACGCGTTTACTCTACTTTCAGCTCTCTGTTCCATACCCAACTCTCGCTTCCATACGTGAGCGAGGTACCAGCACCACGTTGTGTATGGCAATCTGGGCCTTCTGGCTGAGGTTCTTAGCGCCTAGAAGTTTACCTAACGCTCCATTCACACTATTCCCCAAATTTACTCGTCTTTCTATGTCAGCGGTGTACCGCTGAATTATATATATATAATGAATGAATTATATAAATACTCAATTAAAGTATTCAATTAAAATTAACTAGTAGATGGCGTCACAGGTCAGTCTCTCTTCGCGTTTTTAATTTTTATTATTGATTTTTTTGCACTAAGGCGTTATAATATTTTAATACAATCTATGACTTTTTTATTGCGAAGCTTAATTTTTTCATTTTTTTTATTTTATTGCATAAGTTCAGCAGACAGGCAGACGCCCACCTGATGGAAGGCCGTTATCATCGTCCTTGGATATTTGTCACACCAAAGGGAGACTAAAACCTAGCCTAATACCGGAACACAACTCAAGGTTGTTATGGTGGCGTACTCTAGACCAGGGTAGCCATCCAGAAGGGCAAATGCCTTGGCCCCTAGCTGTGCGTAATTGTGTTGCCTCTTACGACAGCCGCAGGAAGTTGTATTCTTTCTCCATTCCTGCACGGATGGTAAACAGACAGACGTAAATAGCCCATCTAATGGAAAGCTACCATCGCCTATAGACGTTTGCAACACCAGGGACGAAGCCCACTGTCCTATTGCTGGGCTCTTGCCTCTCGCTGTAGGGGAACGGCCAATACACCCGCCACGCCCCACCGTTGTTAGCACTTGGTGATTGTAAGAATACATTAGGTCAGAAAACTACCTGAGTGGTACATGTGTTCCGGCCAGGATTCGTACCCGCACCCTTCGAGTCTGGATGCGTGCGCTAGCCATTACGCTACCACGGAAGTATAAGTTGTACGAAGCAAAGTCTAGTTTAAATCTTTGTACAGAAACCGATGAATAGGCCACGTATTGGAGCATATTAACATCTTTATAGGATTAATATTAAGCACGTGGATTATCGTATTAATCAAATTAGCTGCGAAATAATAACCATCACTAATTAGTTTACACGCTTGTGGTTGGTAATAGATAGCACGTAGTATTAGAATTAGTATAATAAAATATTTGAATCACTTTAGCACTTGGTGAGCCATGCTGGAAATAACTTATCAACTTTTCATCTGTGTAGGAAGAGAGAAAGACACAATTTCCTGCGGCCGGGCGGCCTGTTATAAGAGGCGACAAAACAATCCGCAGTCAGGTGATAGGGCATTTACCCAACTGGATGTCTACCACCCCTGGTCTAAAGTATGTCGCCATAACAAACTTGCGTTGTTAAGAGAACAGGCGATGGTAACCGCTTCATCAAGTGGGCCGTCTGCCTGTCTGCTGAACTCCTGCAATAAAAAAAAACACGGTCTAAAATACAGCTCTTATTTGCCACCTCGATTATTGCGATACCATGTTCTCACAAAATATCAGTTTGGGCAAAATTGTTAATTAATTTGTATATGAGTTTTTAATTATCTATGCGTTTAATATGCATTCTAATAATAATGCCATTGCATGGCTTCTGCAATTCCGACGAAGTTGTGAAGTTAATAGATTCGTTAGCAGCAGTCCCAAGTTTCGAGACAATGCATAAGAACCGCTTTGGAAACTGCGAAACTTGGTCTGAAACTCCACACTCGATGGATTCAAACAAAACAACGCCAAGTGTCTTGGCAAAGTAAAATACGATTCACTTCACGAATAGAATTTCAATAATATTGCATATTTTAGAGATTGCTTGAAGCAATCAGGCAGCGGTTTGTATCATCTTATAGTATCTCAGATTATAAATAGTTTATTTCTTTTGTATTAGGTTGATTTAGTAAAAAATATTCTTAATTAAGTTGAGTATTTCTGTGGTTGAGAGGCTAGGTCTTTGGTGATATACCTACAGAGGTTCCGGGTTCGATTTTTGGCATGGTAAATTTCAAATGGATGGGATGATAATGAATGGAAGGGATATAAAATTAGTGACTTTTATTTTTTGGTTGCAACTTTCTAAGCAAATATGTATGACCCCGCCTAATAAGGCCTAGTGATATTCCACACGCCTATATAAAGTATAAAAAAAATGTGTGTATGCAGTACACACGCAGTAAAAGCGAAACTTCAGAGAATGTACTACTCACAGATAATTCTTCCTTATCTTTTATTAATATAATATAATCCTTTAGCCTACATTCATCAACATATTATAATTGGAAATAAACTTCTTAAGTGTCACTTTCAATTTTTAACTGTTAGACTAATCTAAAAATATTTTTATCACTTTTATTTCGGTTCGACCTAAGCTTAATCATCGGTCTTAATCTGTTGTGCACAATGTAAAACTTGTATATCATTCTCAGTTTATCTCTTTTTAGCGTCGCTTTTTCGTTTTATCGAATTTCAAATCACAATGACTCTAAAGAAGTTTCACTTCAAAAACCATTCTTTAGTTACAGGTATGAAAACTACTCCTAATTTTTATTTTGTCACAATTTTAATACAGATCTAGCAGTTTTTGTGGAAGATAATTGTAAAAAAACGCATGGAAAAAATAAGTTGGAAATAAAAGAAGACCAATGAAGAAGTACTGGACATGATGAAGAAGAAACGCACAATATTAAAAATTCTGGAGGAAAGAAAGGGGAAGATCTTTGGCCCTTTGCTACGACACGACACGACATCTTCTTATGCACGTTAATCGAAGCCAAAGTGGAAGCAAGGAGAGGGAAGGGAAGACCGAGGCGAGCATTCATGGATAAAATAAAGGAAAAAGTGAGTGTCTTGTCGTACAAAGAAGTAAAACAACTGACCCATAATAGAGAAGGTTGGAGGAGGCTCCACCGACAAGAGCATAACTTTTAAATGATAGATAGATAAGCAGGTGGACGACTATAAGAATCTGACAAAAGTTTCATTTTCCCAAAATACCTACGGGACCACGCTATGTAATAACGTGACTTGACCTCTTACTTCTTTCAAAGTAAACACCACTATTAAACCCCACGCCTGCAAAACTATGAAACGTCACAATGTCGGACGGTCTATGAATTAAATATGACGGAAAGCTTCCCAGCAAAAGAATATGTAAATAGCAAAGTGATCCCCAGCTCTCCCTCTGACATTTGTTGTTTGCTCGAACGAACTTGACGAGCAAGGTAATGTTTCGGAACTGACGTCTTGCGTATGAAATCTTATTTTAGACTCTGTCTCACGGATTAAGTACCGCGTCAAAAAATGGAATTAATCAACTAATTTGGAACGGATCAGCCTAGCCACGTTATATTGCCTTTATCATGCGTTGTAATGACATGTCACACTATATAAATATTCTATTTATTAATACTATTAAATCGGAATCTTTCTAAAATTATTTTATATTCTATCCGTTGTGCGATCGCAGTGCCGGATCTGAAGGATTTAAGACTTGTAGCAAATCGTATAGGATTTGAAATCTTACAATTTAAGGGCGGAATATTGCATTTGTTAGAGGACGAAATTTTATTTTTGGGACATTTGTGGGGGGTCAATAGAAGCTTAACCTCACGTTTGTGGGGTCGCCAACCTTGTCCCCCGGCCGCCATCTTGGAAAAAGGGGTGAAAACACTTTTTTCGCGATATCTCGGAAACTATGCGTCTTAGAAAAAAAATTTGAAGTCCTAATTTGTAGCAAATTGTTTTGCCTACAAATATGTTCATATAACTATTTGCCCTAAATTAAAAATTAAAGAAGTTATAAGCAAAAAAGGGAGATTTTTTTATTCATTCCTAACTCTTTTCTTTACAATAGAACTTACCAAATTTAACTTATCGAATGTTAAGTAGGTATAAAAGGTTCCCCGTTTTCCCCGCCACCTATGAGGTAGAGTCCGTAGGGGCGTTTTTTTTATATATGTTCTGGCGAAACATGCATCAACCTTATGGAGATATCAAAGTTAATAGAAGAAAATGAATTTGAAGATGAACTTCCAACTATTTCTAACTTTCATGTTATCTTTATTGTTGTTTTACTATGGTTCCATAGTCATTTTTACAAAAATGGAATCCTTATAATATCTTCGTGTTTCTCTGTTCGTTTATATATGTATAGTATAGTTAAAAAAATGTGTGCGTGTACAGACGTATAAAGTGAAACTTCTTTATGCCCTTATTTTTCGAAAAATTATCTACTATATGCAACTTTACAGACCTATATATATATATGTAGGATACCAAATAAATTATTGATAAATCATCAAACTCGTATCTTAATTAAAACACAATAAAGTAACGAAATATTACAATGTTCGTCTCACAATCCATCTATCAACAACTCGTTGCTACGCAAGATGTTGATAGGTGGATTGTGGAAAAATGTGACGTGTAACCGAAAAACGTGACAAGACGCGTAACCGAAAAATGTGAGGGTAATTTTTTTTCCAACGCCGATAAAGAAGTTTTTTTTTTTTTTTTTTTTATCCTAGATAGGTTCGCGTTTGACCACGATCACGCCCGATGCTGGACGATGATGCGGTCGAAGATGGAGCACGCTTACCTAGATAGTACCTATTTACACGAGACTTGAAGATACCCGGATTGTATTTTTCGGGAAACACGGACTCTGGTAGTGCATTCCACAATTCTGCGGTACGCACAAGGAACGTGGAGGCGAAACGTTTAGTACGCACCGGCAGCGTTTCCACTGTGAAGCGATGGCGTAGACCAGAGCGCCTTGTAGTCCGAAGATAAAATGGTGTAGGGGGAATCAGGTCGAACAGTTCAGCCGCACACTCTCCGAAATGAATTTTGTAAAAAACCGATAAACTAGCAACCCGGCGTCGATGCTCTAGGCTTTGAAGCCTTGAATCAACAAGCTGGTCGCTACCTATCAACCTCTTGGCTCTTCTCTCAATCGACTCTAGCGCCTCAAGCTGGTATTTGGCAGAGCCGTCCCAAAGGTGAGAACAGAGATGCAAGATCTTACTTGAGCACAGTAAAGATTGAGCAGTTGCTCTGCAGTGAAGTACCGTCTCACCTTTGAAAGTATACTCAGCTTTTTGGCAGCCAGCTGAGCTACACTTTCAATATAGGAGCCGAAATTGAGAGTGGATGTTAAAGAAATGCCAAGAAGTTGAAGTTGGTCGGTTATCGGAATGGGCATTCCTCGAATAGTGGGACTTAGCTCAAACTGACTTTTTTTCGCCGTAAACAGACATGCCTGGGTTTTTGCTGTGTTGAATTTGACCAGATTAGCATCGCCCCAATCAGATACAGCTTTCAGGGTCAGATTCAATCTTTCAACCATGTCCGTCCTCAAAGATTGGATTTCGGCTTTGCCTGCCCGTGGATGAGACATATACCTCTCTACAACTGTGCTGTCATCTGCATACCCAAAGACTTCATTCACTTCAAAAATAAAATAACAGCCCATAAAGTTCCCATTAATCAGAGTATAATCGCCAGGTTACTCCAATGGTTACTACTCTATAACAGAATGAAATATAATATAGATAATCTATTAGTAGAAAATAATATAGATAATATTCTAGTAGTTTTACTAGTTTGTTAGTTGACCAGTAGGTCAGAACTGATGATATTATTTTTATTTGTCAAACTTCGAAAGTACGCTCGAAGTTCCCTAATCAGAAGGATGAAAATAGTACTTTCATCTCTGAGAAACGATTTTCCCTGTTGCCAAAAAAATAATAAGAGAGCCATGTCCAATTTTTTTATACAACCAATGTTAAATCGCGGTATAACATTGTAATTAAAAATATCATCATTTTTCAACACGATTTTATATTTATGAATTATTTTTTACTAAATTATTATTTAATTAAATTTAACGTCTGTCGGGGCCGCTAGTCTACTATAAAAATATCAATGATAACACAATGAGTACTGTTTTAAAATTGCAAATAGATTAATCTCGTATGCATGAAAATACCCAACCACCTTATCTGTCTACTTCCTGCTCTTTTAACACTACAAGCATATTGCTCACGATATAAATTTTACTGGAAGACGCACCTGTAGAAAAAATTGTAACGAAAGAAATACATTTCAGATTTTGTAATAATTTCCACTCAGCCGAGATGAGCACGCTAAGATGGATATGTTATGTAACGACGAGAATGGAAAAGTTAAAAATTTAGTCAGATAAGTAACGTATTGTACCTATTACGGAATTGATGTTGTATATAAAGTTAATAACCTAAGAAATATCAATACAGTACATATAGATATCTAGTGGTCATTTTGACTTCCTCAATTGAATTAAAATACATGCTGAAAATCCATGTAAATAGCTGAAAAGGCTTCTAGTGAAAGAAACAAGTACATAAGTACGTCTTTGATAATTGCAGTTATATATAAAAGTTTAGGTTATGACAGTATTCAAGTATCTTTCGGCTATTTAATTCAACAACACTTCCATTGAACTAAATGTCTAAAAGACACGTGTGGACTTTCTCCTATTACATGCCATCGCATCCTGTGCAACTTACTTGTTGTTGTGTAAACAAAGACAATACAATACATTTTGAACAAGCTTGCATTGTTTAAGCGCTGCCATGCACATTGCACTAAGCGAACTTTGAACCTTGTTTATATCCTATAATATATACGTGTATCTATCAACCTCGAGTTTCGCTGTAAAGTATTTACAACGCCTAGGCGTTCATGACTGTTGACTAACTTATTACAAATATCAGGCACATCTTTGAAGTGCACAAATTAATTTAATTTCGTTACGAAAAAGATGTACTGTTCTTGTTATTTGACTATGAAACCCTATAAAAAACCTGTGAAAGACCAAAGACCAACATCCTGAATATTTTCTGACTTTTCCCCTTAATACTTAAAAAGTTAGAAAAAGAGGGTGCATACTTTATATTATAATGGAAGCGAATATTGCCATTTAGTATGTAAATAGACATTTATGCTCATAACATTATGCCAATTTTCATATCTGCATTGTATAGAATTGAATCCACAACGCGTGAGGCCAACTCGCACACGGCCACTAGTTTGATAATAAATTTGCATACTATAACATAGCTTCCTTGGAACTAAAAAAGAACATTTGTCATCTAAAACTTACATAGGCAACCTTCGCAACTAACGAATTAATCAATGCCAAACGTCTTTACTTATTCCAAGGGGAGATAAAATGTAGCACTGTGTACGCATCAAAAAACTTTCAAGATGAAGAAATGTGTCAAGGAGTGAAGGTTAAGTGCAGTTTCCCAAAGCCATTACAGACTGGTCAAGTCATACTGATAGTCATACTGGTAATAAAGATCTACAATGGGAGTGATCGGCATAATCTGAACGATGATTTTGTTTATTGTATACACAGAATTATAGGATATTTATTGATACAGAGATTTAAAATTAACCCACATTTTAACGACTTTTACCAGATACCATATTTGAAGAAAAGTAAAAAATGTGATTGATTGACATGAAAATAGTAAGGTTTTCTTACACATTTTTCACTATTTCCTACTGTTTCAAGTTCACTACAAGAGTAGTATTAAAAAAAACTTTAGTACTAAGGTAATAAATAAACGTAACTATTTATCTACTAATCTTCCATTCTCCCTACCTTTATCCCCACATTCCTCACAACCTCCCTAGCTTTCTCCCGTCACCTAAACATCTTTATCTGCCTACTTAATTATCTCAACCCAAAAACACTCTTAGACTTGACAAAGGAAGCTTGGTTAAACATTATTTACCCACACAATTAGTCGGACTCTGGAAAGCAAGCCTTATCAGCCATAAGAAACTCTATTGCAGTATCATAGACAAGAGATGCTAACGCAATCTCCTAGCATGTCCTCACACATCCATCGCGCCATATTCCTTTCTGTATCGTACAGCTAAATATTAATGTCAAATTTTAAAAAGCCATTAAAAAATCGTGAATAATAAATAAACGACTACGTGTATTTGACTTCACTAGATATAAACAGTTTTCTTCGAATACTCGCTTGCCTACACGAAATCGTCACCCCTTTATTTGACCTAATCTCTGTTAGAAGCTTGCTAACACGCTCAACTAGTTCGCCACCGTACTACAAGAGGGCACTACAAGTGAATAACAGGATAATAAACCGGCAGTTACGTCATGGAACCGACAAGTAAAAGGATCATTGCCGGATAGGATCGACTATAACTTTGTCATGAAGGGTATCCCAAGATTCCGTAACCTTGATTCGGCGTGGATGTGGGTAGTAAAAGGAATATGTGTTATAATTCACGAGGCATAATAGGAAAGGGATATGTATTGACATTTTTGGTGTCATTCCTATTTTTCGTGCAGACAACGGAGTACTTTCAGGGTTTTATTACATTAGGTAATACTTGTTACCAGCAACTTTGTCCATATCACGATTTGATTCAGCTCATGCAGTGGTTACAGTCGCCTATAGACGTTTGCAACAAGAACAAACAGGGTAAAGTCATGAAAAGGGTGTGATTTACATATATGTCCCCGGAATCATATGTAATGAGGGAGAGGGGGGGGGAGTGGTAGGAAAATTTACCCCTTCTGCAACTCCTATGTGACGGAAATGTATAATTCCTGAGTTATTAATGTCGATACCTCCCACGTAAGTTGTTGTATCCCCAAAACTGCAATTTTACAGTAGAGCGTTTTAAAGATTCCAAATGGAGTAAACACTTAATTTATTATCGTATTATTGTAAAATTTGGTACATTAATGTAATTTTGAATACTATTTAATATGTTAAAAGGTAAATAATAAATTATGTATATTTTCTGAGATATTGTTCATTCAACATTTTACTACGGAGTACAGGCTGCGACAGTTGTCGTATCTCATACTACAACATTATACCGCGGAGTTTAGGTTTCGTCAGTTGTTGTTTATATAAGTTACAACTGTATACATTGAATAATATAAGTTTCATTCCACTGTAAGTGGCAATATCAATTACATCGGTAAAAAATTTGGTTCGCATTATCCTAAAGAAACAAATGCTAGGTTAGAAAATAAAAATACATACTATCAAGAATAGATTTCTTTATTTTTTTATAGGAACAACAAATATTCAGTATAATATTTTTAGGAACATTGTAATACTAGTATCTAATATAATAAATAAGCATTATAATTTTAAAAACATCTTTAAAAAAATATGATTTAAACTTTAAAAAAAGCTGATAATAATTATTATCAAATAAAAAGTTATTTAGAAACAAAATAAAAGGACATAAATCATTCTACGATATGTTAATAACATAACAAAGTCTTCTTAAGATTGTTAAAATAAAATCATAAAAATCAACATTATGGAACATTAAATAACGAAAATAATGATTTACTTAGTCATTTTTACGAGATCAAGTTCAAATCAAGATAACTAAAAATCAGGTAATTTTATAGTTATTAGCATGGTTTTATATGAATGAAAAGATTTACAATTTGCAAAATGATACATATTTAAAAACGGTTGAGTTACTTTCAATTATATAAACCTAGTTTTTAGTTTCATTGGAGCCTTAAATCAATGAAAACTATCATTATTTTTGAACCACAATAATGAAAACAACAAAAATGAAATTGAAAGAAATTTAAATGATTTAAAAAAGAAAATACTTTTTTACGTACTATTCCGAACCAGAAAATTCCACATTATGAGAGACAGCAACAAAATATAGACTCTTTAAAAAGTCATGATATGTGGCTGGAATAATTCCATTGTGACAAAGACTCATCAAGTCATCATATTTTGCCTTTGTTAAACGGAGATGGTTGGAATAGAGAGGGAATAGCTCAGCCATATTATTTAATTGACTTCTTCGGGTATTGGTATTAATGGCAATCGTCATAGCATTACTGTTTGCCAAATCTTCAACCTGCACATATCCGCATTTCTTTTATTTTGGTCCATTTAACTTCGTCTCCACTTATATTTTTTGAACAATTACGCCCGTCCAAAAGATGTTTCAAGTTATCAAAATCGCTATGCTTTATTTCTATGACTTTATATGGTTTTCCATCTTGTTTAGCCCACCTAACCAAGCGAAACCATTCCAGAGGTGTATATATGAGTTTATTTTTAGATGCACGTTCTATTAAAGCGTGAACGCTTTCACTGTAACACTATCATCATATATAACACTATCTCTGCTTGGTTATAACCTTTTTAGAGAAAGATATGTTTTATAGTAATGTTAAGTTTTTGAGCAATATACACATAAAACGCAAAAACAATGCGATTACGGTTCTGGCCGGCACAATTGTCAGACCAGAATCTGAATTATTTATCACTCTTTATCAATGTTTATGCATTTCTTTGTATAAAATAAGTAAGACAGCTTGATACCTCATTAGGACCACGCTCTTTATTTGCTAGATCAAACAAAGTAAAATAAAAAACCGACAACTTCCGCTTGTAATAAATATAAAATACACATTTGGCCATGAGTTGCATTAAGAATCTTTTGGAAATCAAAAGTAGTTGCGACAATTTTACCTTGTGAAGATTTACTGTCATTTTTGGCAAACTTCTTGATTTGTGGGGTCAACTTCTTGTTTGTGACATGAATTTCATGATCTGTTATTTGTTGTTCAGTAGGACTGTCAATATTTCTAAAAGTGTGACATTGATCGCATTGATCTTTCTTAGGCACGTAAAAACTGAGCTTAACATTTTCATTGTATCGCTTTCCTAGCAAATAAATAATTTCTTTCTTTCTTCTATTTACAATATCGGTTTCAGCTTTCTCTTCATATGGGTTAGCCTAAAGCCACTCATGTTACATTTCAAATAATTCAAGAAAATTTAAATCTCCATCCAAATATAATTTGTTTGACCTTTACCTCGTACAATGTGGCTCAACCGGCTGAAAGCTCTTAATATGAGTACACACACTGGTTATAACAGAAACTGATTTTTTTACAGGATGGTTTAAATGTCTTTCTCTTTGATCTGGGACTAGTAATCCCGTTGTCGTATCCATCTTTTCTAGAGCCTTATAAATTACCTCATCACTGACAGACAAAGTGCTGAAAAAGTATTTTTTGCACACATCCATATAATTAATATGATCTTTGCTATGCCCTACTGGTATTGAGTATTTTAACGTGTACTTACGTCTTGAAACTGTATCTGTATAAACTCTGCGTTTATTTTGCTTTTTTACTAAGTTAGCCACATATAAGCATTGCTTTTCTTAATCACCTAAGCTCCAAAAACTCTGAAAAATACGAGCTCCTCGTAATGAGAACAGCATAGCTGGACCAGCTGTTTAGGCTCTGCAACCTGCTTTGATAGATCATTAAGGCCCGTATTATAAAACATCACTCAATACTCAAGCATTACTTAGAAATAGACTCATGCCGTTTGATTGCTTGAAACTAGTTTTAAGTTATACTTGAGTATTGAGTGACGTTCTGTAATACGGGACTAAGTCAGTCAGCCAGGGCAAAGCATTTCATATGTAGCAAGATCCAATTTTAGAAAAGACCTTTGACATACATCATCGAATTTAAGTACATACAAACGGAGTAGCAAAGTAAAATATAGCATGTCACCATACAACAAAGTTTTTTATAACTACTCCCGAAGTAGAATGTTGTATGTATTACGTAAAATAATATTTTTATTTTAATGTAAACGTAAAATGTTTTATGTATTACATACAACATTTTTAATGAACGCTCAACGACGAATACTGTTGTAAGTAATCTATACAACATTTTAAGTTAGTATCACCACAAAGGAGTAACAATAACCGTATTAATGCTAATAAAATATTACATGCTGCATACTGCATGCTGTTCTTACATGCATGCGGCCGGTTGAAAGTCCGGCGTAGTCTGTTGTATGTGACCAATACGAGACGCAGCCGCGTAATTCTTCCCTACCCTCACCCCGCGTAAACTATTGCAAAGGTCCATACAATTCTGTAGTCCGTTCTCGTTCAAAAGTTACAACATTATACGACTGGCAAATCCTTGAAAAAATCGTATTTTTGTTATTTTTTCACTTTGAATGCAAAGAATAATGCAAATTAGGATAGTTTTTAGTAAAAACGCCAAACGTCATTTTTGTGGCATACAACAACTTACGTGGGAGGTATCGATGTTTTTGTCAATCTAACCTCACTTCTGTTTTTCACTTATATATAAGATAAATAGTGAATGGTTACCAGTCGGTTCTGCACAAAAAACGTCTCGGCGACAAAATTACCAGATCATTGTCGTGAATTTTAAACGTCGATAATTATTTTTATTGAATATGTATTTTTTCCACTCAAAACCAATTTTAGTTGTTATAAATAATTCTTAAATATATTCCTAAACACATTAACCATTAAAATCACCCAGGAAATCATCCGGGGATATATATGTAAACCCAACCCCATGAAAATGCCAACCTTTTGGATGAGATAAGGTGGATATATTAGGGGATAGGGTGGATATCTAGCCTAGCCATGCCACTTCCGCCAGGTCCCGGTCGAAGGGGAAGGCCCAAGAAATGTTGGCTTGACGTCGTGAAGGACGACATGCGTGCCAATGGTCTCAAAACGGGGGATGCTGAAGACCGCGCGAAGTGGAGTAGAAAAAGTAGGAAAGCAGACCCTGGGCGTCGGAGTGAACGCTTCGAACGCAACCGGGATTTAACGCTCGGGTGATGATGATGAAAGTGGATATAATAGGGGGATGAGATAGAAGGATCAGGTGGCATAGGATGGAGGGGATGGAATAAAATAACGTGATGAGATGGGGAAGATGGGATATGGGAAGGAGAAAGTAGGCCATCGGCTCTGACATACAAGCAGACAGAATGTTTGTCTGTCCATTTGTTAGAGAATCAGAACATTACAAAAGGCAGACTAAAATATCAAAGTTTATCTCTCTTAAATTTAAAAGTCGTTCAGAAATCAAATTAAATTGAAAAGGAATGAAGTTTTTTTAAAAAAAATTTTGGTTTTGAATGGCAAATGTTTGAAGTTCGTCCCTTCGTGCAGAAATAAACTTTTTTTTATTGATTTTGAAGTGGTACGAAGTTTGCCGGGTCAGCCAGTTCACAATAATTTTACAATAACGCATGTGGTTAAAAATAAGTGAATACAAAAGAGCCATGTCTGGAAAGAAGGTTCCAAATTGCACACAATAATTCACCTGGCGGTACCATCTGGCAGACGCTAAATGAAACACATTAGATTTCCAGAGATATTAAAAAAACAAATTGCTCTCAACCACGACAATGCGAGGCTTCACACATCTTTTGCAACATCTAAGAAATTAGAGCTCAGCTTCGAAGTTTACTAAACTTTTCAAATGACTAAAATTTCAGCAAAGCCTTAAATCGTCCTTGGTTGAACATTTGCTTTACTAATTAAGATCAAAGTTTTAACATTAAATAACACGAAGATACAAAATAAAGTAACAAAAATCATGGCACAAAGTAAAGCTGATTGAAAGCTGATAATAAGTTTTTGTAATTAGTATAATAAAAGTATATTTTAAGCGCTTTAAATAACTAAAATGGACAAGAGGGTAGGCTTAATAATATATTTAACATTACTCATTGACACTTGTCATTTTTGTCTGCCATAATCACGGCTACTGAAAAATGACCGGAACATCGAAATAAACTAATACAATACCGTGCAAAAACCGTTAAAATGTAGCTTTATTAAGAGTTAGAATATACACTTTCAATGATTTTTGATTCATATTTGTACAATAAAAATCTACTAGCAATCGTTACACGAGAGGTGTAAGTGGTCTACCTAGGTACGAAATGGTTTGGCGCACGAGCGTAGTGAGGGAGAATAAATCCAGTATCTGAATAGGCTTTTCACCCAAAGTTAATACTCTGCCATTTCAAATATGAGGAAAGTAAATAAAAACTGATTGCTTAAACAAACAACTACTTCTCTAATAAAATCAGGCGTTAAATCCATATATATAACTGATAAACCTTCATCACGTACGTCACATATGAAACTTCAAGTATTTTTTTGTCACTGATGATAGTAAATGTTTAGCTCAAATTTATGTAAATCACATAGTAATTTACCGATAAGTAATTTATTAGTATGAAATGATTTTAGAAAAGGGTTGATATTTTTGGGTTGTGACATGAGTCGCATGTATTATCTATCTGGTTTGTAAAGTTTTCTCAATTTTTTGAAAGCAGGGAGAATCGTTTTCCAGGGACGAAAAGTACTGTTTTCATCTTTGTGATTAAGCAACCCCGAAGCGTACTTTCAAAATATGAGAATTGAAATAAAAATTTAGTCACACTAACAGCTACTTATATTGTTATATATAAAACACACTTTAAAACAAATGTTAAGGTTGATTTGAACATCTTTGCAATTAAATTAGTTGTTGAATGATTTTTTATTCAATATTATATAGAAGTGTCAAGGTTGTAATATCTCTCAGAGAATTCCCGACGTCTGTTCCCTTTTGTGCTTCACAACTGTGATGGATTATTGCGACATTACTTTTAGACGTTAAAATCTGGGTAATTATGATTTGAAAAAGTTGTCTAATGAGAGTTTTGTAACAAAGATAAAAAATATAAAATTCTCGCAGGGGGCGATATAGACCGAGCCTAAGGTAAGCGCAACCTTGATTTTCGATTCCTTGGGGGCAACGGAAGGTCCCTAATTCTGTGCTTTACTTACACGTCGTTGGAGCTCGGTCGAGGACTCGACCTACAGGGCTATTACACATATAAAGCTAGAAGTGGCTTCGGTGAGTCGAGGCTAAGCGGCCTGTGCATGTTCAGTGTTCACAGGAAAAGAGTAGAGGAGGATATTATTGCAAGGTAATGAACAAATTTAGGTTTTATTCAAGCTATAAATCAATAAAAAAAATATTTTTTCTTCCTGACAGGGAGGCAGGTGCAAGTGCACTTCCTTACACCCTGCTGCCGGCGCCTATGTAGATGAACGTTATTGAGAAGATGACCCTAATGGTTGGATTGGTTGGAGGAGTGAGATGGATTGATGGAATGCTCCTCTGTCTTAAAGGAAGATCTTGCAGCGTAGCTATTGTCGTTCCTCGCAGGAATATGCCCATCTTTTTTTATTGCAGGAGTTTAGCAGACAGGCAAACGGCCCACTTGATGGAAAATTACCATCGCCTATGGACATTAACAACACCGAAGGCGCTGCTGCCCCCTCTTAAGGGAGACTGGAACCTGGTCACTAATGCCGGAACACAACACAAATGCCCTACCACCTGGCTGTGGGTTGTTTTCTCGCCTCTTACGACAGGCCGCCCGGCCGCTAGATATTGTATTCTTTCTCCGTTCCTGCACGGATAAAATGGCCATCTATTATTGTTGGAAATTTGTATATAACCTTTGTATGTTTCGGGAATTATTTGCGACCTCAATTATTGTACAGCGTCATCTATTGGCTTACAAGTGTTTCTATACAGTTATACTGAATCCCATGATTATACTTCTTCTTTATTGGCCGCGTATTAGGCAATCATTGAACTTGAAAAATAGTATTACGAGACCAATAACATTCGGACGGCTGGCACGGGCCCTGCCATTCCTGGTATCGCCATTAGCACGCTGAACTAGTGCTGCCGGTATTCCTGGATCTATCTTTAGACGTACGTATGGTATGTATCCAAGTGATGTAGCTTTTATTGCATAACTAGCTATGCCCGCCATTTCATTTCGGGTGTTCACCTTTATTGAATTTTTATCGAATAGAATAATTTATTGTTAAACTGTGTACATAAAAGTGATATAAAAGATTATAAATACAATGGAGAAATAATAGTTGTCCGATGAGACCGTATACTAACAATTATTTCATAAGTAAATTAATGACAATAATTTTTCATTTTATCATTTATTTACTCGCATTTATATTCACATCTTCTGAATTGCACAGTATATCTAAATTAATCAATCTATATCTCTCCTCCAAATTCTGCTTTACAACATGGAAGATGTCGCCATTGTGTGGTCGGATTCGTTTGTGGCGTTGAAATAAATTAAATGCCGCCCTTTAAAGTGATTGCTATTGCAATTGAAATTGAAATTTAAACCCCCTTAACCAATCATTCAGATTGGTTAAGGAGTTTTAAATTTCCGTGCATGTGTGGTGATATCTACTTCTAAAGTAAAGTCGGATTAATGTCACCGTCTCCGCTGGCTCGGTCATGTAGAACAGATGGAGGAGGATCGGGAAGGAAAGAAAGCATACTTAGGGCGACCACTCGATCGGCGATCATTTGATCGTCCCACGTACCGCTGGAAGGATAGAGCGGAAGCTGACCTGACCGCACTACAAACCCACAATTGGCAAGACACAGCGCAGGACAGAGGAAAGTGGCGTGCTCTCATTTAGGAGGCCAGGACTCACTTTGAGTCGCTAAACTAACGGAAGGAAAGGAAGGAATAACAATGTTGCATCACAAATAGCGCAATAAACCCATCGCTATGTAACGTTTCACACAGACTTCTGCGTAAAACGGTTACTGATACTATCATTATCCCAGATGAAGCAGGAACATATGAAATGCAGATATGGAAACTAGAAATTAAACGCGTAAAGTTTGGCCTATCCGAATGCACAGTGAAACACAAACACACTGCGTTATTATGTAGATTTAAATGGTGTTACTTATATCTAAAGTTGTTATATTCGAAATATTGTTAGCCAGAAACAAAACCAAACTCAAACCGCTATTATTTTTCACTTTCAATAAAATCAATTCACGATATTGCAGAAGCGAAAATTCAATAGAAAGTTTAAATGAGACGATGTCGTTTTTTCACTTTCATTGCTCCTTTGAAAAGAGACCTTAAACAAAGTAAATACTTTTAGATTGAATTCTTATCGCAATTTTATCTTAAATGCATTTTCATCTGCTAAATCGTGTTGACAGGTCAATCGAATCGAAAAACCACGTTGGGAACAAGAAGGTGATTCAAAGGCGAATTTGAATTAATTTATCGGTTTTATTCGATTTAGAAAATTGGGGACTGTGTTCTACGTTCAAAGCATTTGTTAACTAAGCCATCTTAAAAATTAAATTATACTAAAAAAACTTTAAAATTAAATACTATTAGTTGTTAAGGACCTAAATAATAAACTAATTACAATATAAATAAATATAAAGTATGTAACAAATCGCTGCCAGAGGGAAGCGTGCCCAGAAGGCTGGCTGCATTGCCACGCTGTATGGCAATGCTGATTCGTTGCGCGAAATACTTACCAGGCTTCTGATCTTTATTTATTTATCTTTTGTTACATGAGTTTGACAAACTGGCAGAAGACCCACCTGATGGAAAGCAGTTACCAATGTCTATGGACATTCGTAACAAGAGAGGTGCTAACAATGTGCAGTCAGTCTCTCAAGGGAAACTGAAACGTGACCACTGATGCTAAAACACAACTCAAGGTTGTTATGGCGGCATACTCTAGACCAGTGGTAGAAGCCATACAGACGGGCAAACAGTCTACCGCCTCACACGATAGGCCACCTGGTCACATGAAATTGTATTAAATAATTGTGTACAAATTTAGGTAATTACAATCGTAAAGTTACAGTTGCTTTATTTACTTAAGTATATTTAAATAGATGATTTTTAGGGCTCCCTAGCCGTTATGATAAAAACACATTTTATCCGTGCAGGAACACAGAATACTAATTCCTGGAGTCGAGCGGCCTGCTGTAAGAGGCGACAAAACAAACCACACCCGGGTGTTAGGGGCTACTAACTATAGTCTAGAATGCAGTCATAGCAACCTTGTGTTCCGGCATCAGTGGTTTGGTTCTAGTGAGCAGTTCCTGCCCTCCCTAAGAGGCTAGCAGCACATCGGTTGCACCTTGGGTGTTACAAATATCCACAGGTGACGGTAACGTGCCTGCTGTGCTCTACTAATAAAAACAAAACAAAGAATTTCCGTCTATTTGTCTGTCTGTCGGTCTACGTTCGTCACAATCATATGTCTCAGAAACTATTCAGTTAACATCTATAAAATGTATCACACATCAACCGCTCAATTTTTCTAATTGCAATTCAAACTAGGTTCCATTGGAGTACATTTTTGAAATTTATGTACCTATATAAGATTAGAAATAAATCTACTTTCTACCTTATGTACACGTCATGCAAAGTTTATTCCTGTTTGAGGAGAAGCTTTCATCATCAGCATTGTATGTAGTTAGTCATGTAGAGTACGTATCGTTAGTTAGGTCTTAAAATAGACTCCTATCTAAGAATATGCAAAGCTAACAAATAAACCTAAAACCGTCTATAACAAGAAATAATATTTTATATACAGATTTACGAAAACTGAATTCAGAGACAAATTATGTACTAAGCTTTCATAGACACCTAACATACGTTTATGATTTTTATCAAGCAAACATGTCTCGTCAAACAAGACTTGTTGAAACCGCGAAATGCTCTGTTAATCCCGTAGAAAAGCCAATGTTTATCGTTAGTCGGTCAATTTATGGATCTCCAGAAAATTACGTGAAGCGCACACACCTATCTGGAAAATAGGTACGTAAATGTGCCCAACACATACTAATCGTTGACCGCTTGAAAATCAATTCGATTTGGCTTGGATAAAAAACATCGGTGCATCGATATACAATATCGACTTACATCAGTACTATTTTAAATCTTGTTACATATCGAAATTGATATTTCAATAATATTGAAATTTGAAATCATTTCATTTCAGTTTCAATATAATGATAATCAATGTTTAGTGGCTTGTAATGAAACATATTCAAATGAATCATATTTGATTCATAAAAAAAAAGTAAAGAAATTTATAATGACTACCCAAATTTCTGAACTTTACTTAATTTTGTTGTGATTTGAAATTAGCCCTGGGAAAATATTGATATAATTATGGTAATATATGTAATAGAAACACAACAACTGTGTTCCAAACTTTAACCTACCAGTGCACCCTTGACAAGACTTGCGAATGTATCGCCCGATCCCAGAAAATAGTGGTAGTGCGAGCCTAGTAATGGGACGATAGTGGGTTGTTAGGCTTTAAAAATCGATACGAATATTATCGATGTATTTTTTTTACACGCCCATCTCTAATTTGTCCATCAATAGAAGCTACTTAGTTCTGGATGTATGGGGACTGGGACCGTACCTGTCTGTAACAGGTATAGGGGAAGGCGGGGCAGTCGGGAACTCGGGATCAGTGCAACCGCCGTCGCCGCTTGTATGAGACGTCGCGCGCGCTCTACACCCTATCGCACAATACGACCCCTGGGATACTGGGAAAATCAGTGGACAAGTGTTCATAAAAGTGATTCTAAGAACGTGTTAGCAACAGTACGAATTTTAAAATTTAAAAAAATAATTCTCGATTTTTATGTTTTATCTTCAATAAAATTAGGTGAGTAATATATTTAAGTAAATATTTAAAAAAATAATTTCATCTATATTTATTTTCATATTTTACAAAATTGAATGATTTTCGCTTATGAGGGAAACGTATGAAAATTCTCGCGTTTGACCTTCGGCGTAGAGCATAAAAGCTTTTACATATATAAATCTGTTCAACTCAATTCATTGTTTCAAATTGTTATGCAATGTTTTATAATTCAAAAATACCTTGTTTATCGTTTAGGATTGATTTTTAAAATACCACAGAAAAGTTATTCTTAAAATTAGAGTAAAAAATATAAAAAAATACGGCTCTATGAATAAAATACTCGTAGTATAATTACTTCATTTTATATATATGGTTATAATAATTAAGATACTGATTAACGTTTATATGATGATTGAAAATCACTCATCAGTCTTGGCTATAAAGAAAATTTAATGAATATCTAAAACTGGTTAAGCTTTTCGAATATAACCGAAAAATATTTTTAGTGAAAGTGCTTGCTAAGTTTAATGAGCAAAAGTAAAGCGCTATAGTATAATTGAATAACCGCGGGGACTTAACAAAGGCTTACTGGGGCGAAAGCGAGCTTAACTTGTTGCATTCAACCTCGATATAAGTATATTCCACGGAAAATATTATTCTAAAAATTCAAATAAGATGTATTCAGGGGTAATTGAATGTGTTTGAGTACATTTTCCGGAAACGAGATTCACTGTGCGCTTTTTTGAAAGGAAATATTTTTATTTGATTCTTTAAAATAAATCTAGTTATTGGTGAATCGGCGTTAAGGCTTTCTTCACTAATTCCGTTGTATATGCTTCAGTCCCATAAGAAGAAGATTTTTTTTGTTGATAAGTATTGTCTACCTGCTACTGCCCGACGGTAGTATAGACTTCGCGGTAATTACTAGATACACAGCAAAATTCGCCTAGTATTTCTTCTGCCTTAACTTAGTGTAATGAGACAATTCGTGATGGCAATTAGAAGCTTCTTTGGTTTCTCTGATCGTTGGTGGGATTTAATACTGGAATAGTTTTGTTGGCAGGGCATTTGACCGACTGGATGGCTACCACCCCTGGTTTAGAGTATATCGCCATAAGAACCTTTAGTTTATTCCGGCATTAGTGACCAGGTTCCAGTCTTCCTTAAAAGAACAGCAACGCATTTATAGCACCTTTAGTGCTGCAAATGTTCATATGCGCTGGTAACCGCTTTCCAACAAGTGGGCCGCCTGCCAGTCTGCTGAACTCCTGCAATAAAAAAAAATATCACTATGTATCCAATTGTTTATGTATTATTAAATAAGCCCATGAGGTTTCTGCTTCATAGTCGAATATTCTATTGCAGGTATATGAATCTAAGTATATTCGAAAATAAACTAAAAAAATCGCTGCTTACAACTAGTTGGTGCATATCCAAAGCAAAGGGAATATATAGATCAATATTTGTACAGACTCAGTTATATGTTAGTAGTTATGGAAGTATGAAAGAAATAAAGTGCGACCATAAAATTGATTACTTAGTAACAAACTGCCCCGCTTTGCACCCGACAGAAAGTAAATGGACCTACAAAGTTACAGCTTGAGAAAATTAAATTTTATCGATTTTCAAACAATAATGATTGCTTTGCGACTGGAATAGTTTACTTACAACAAACTAGTTGAGATGGATAGAACAATATTCAAAACATTCGTCCCGAAATAGTTAGTTCCAAATATTAATTTTCCGTTTGGCAAACGGATTCAACTTGTTATTAAAGTCGCAACGGATTGTAAGTTAGGGGCGGTCACAAAGGGTATTTCTTAGGGGACTGCTAATCTGTATTTTGGCTCCGATCCAAGACTCCGTTGAGATTAGATATGACTATACCCCGAGCCCCTTGTTGTCATTAACTTTGCGTACTGCGATTACTGCAAATACATTGATTTTAGGGAATATAGTTGATATAAACAAATAAAATCGACGAAAGACGTAGGTCAAATTGTACAAAGTGCTGCGTCAAATATCACGGACAGGACTATTGTAGCCAATAAGCCTCATATCGTGATAATAGATTGATCTGCGCGACGAGCAATACTCCTTGACATCAGTATCCCGTATAACGATAACCTCGTGAAGAAAGAAAAAGAAAAACTAAGTAAATACTTAGATCTTGCTCACGAGGTTACCGCTATGTGGCGGCTGGAGTCAACAAGCATTGTGCCGATAGTTGTAACCGTCAATGGTCTTATAGCGAAAAGCCTCGACCGTCATCTAGAGAGGCTTTCGCTGGGAAGCTGGGTGAAGGACCAGATACAGAAGGCAGCACTCTTGGACACGGCACGAATTGTGAGGAGTTTCCTGTCTCTGGAGCCCTAACCACCGGTGTTCGGACCCCAGGCCCCGCTGGCGGTGATCAGCAGCGAAGCCTTTAAAAAGGATGAAAATCTATTTTAGGTATTTTTCTGTATCCCCGATTACATGTATGCAAAACATAATGGTCTATCGATCGATTGAGTAACTATGGCTTCAAAAAGCGTAAAAAACAATCTAATATTCTCAGTAGCTATGATCACGAAAAAGGAAGATTACGGCAACTGAATAATGGCCGAAACTTCAGAAAAATTTATCCGTGCAGGAACGGAGAAAGAATACAATTTCCTGCGGCCCGGCGGCCTGTCGTAAGAGGCGACAAAACAACCCTCAGCCAGGTGGTAGGGCATTTGCCCGACTGGATGGCTACCACCCCTGGTCTGGAGTATGTCGCCATAACAACCTTGTGTTGTGTTCCGGCATTAGTGACCAGGTTCCAGGCTCCCTAAAGAGAGCAGCAGCGCATTCGTAGCACCTTTGGTGTTGCAAATGTCCATAGGCGATGGTAACCGCTGTCCATCAAGTGGGCCGTCTGCCTGTCTGCTGACCTCCTGCAAAAAAAAAAAAAAAAAATATCAAATAAGATAGGTACATGACACAGCGCTTATTAAAATCGTTAAAATACAGTTTTATTAATCTCACATTCAATTTTGTAATATTAGTTAGGATTGTTTTAAACTTTATAAAATTATGATAAGATTTGATGTAACATCGACTTAAATAACTCTGAGTAATACAAAGATTTAAATAAGTTATTAAAAAATACGCTTAAAACGGGTTCGATGATATCATGTCAATTTATATCTACCTATACATAATTTTGTGAGCAAATCTAAAAAATGCAATTAAATTTTCGAATGAATTAGAGCTTTTATTTTTATCTTTCTCAATGCGATCGACGCGACGCAAAAAATGTAATAAAAAATAGAACCGCAGAATTTTTTAGCCGGCTGAAACATCGTTGTTATGCACATTTATCAATACTAATCAATAGTCAAAATATCAACAGTTTACCGAGATCGCTATTATTTTCTAAAAAAATGTATTGCTAACAATAATTGGCTTTTTATTTTACATTGTTTCCAGGGCTAAGTAAAATTCGTTTAATTAAATAATTATTACGTCAGTAATAACCATTAGGTCATGTCCCAAATTTACGTTATTGCTTATAAAAAATTCAGTAGGCATAAACAAAGAGCGAGTTTGCTAGCATAATATATTATTGAAAAGCAAAAACGATAATTAAAAACCCTTAGAAATACGAGCACATTTTCTGTTGAAAGATGTGCGAACCGCAATCTGAATTCATTATTAAACTGAATGATATTGTTTATTCGTACCCAAGTTGCAAAAGTCAAAACCGCAACGTTTTAAATAGAACTAGGCAATTCTAAAAGTAACTTGCCCTACAGTAACTGACCGGTAGTCCGGCACACTTTATAATACGTGGCTTATGAACCGGTCAAAACGGAATTGACGAAGCAAAATATAGTCAGCTGAGATATTTTTGACCTTTTTGACCGGTTTCCTTTTTAGTACAAGGAGCGTGCATTTTATTGACAATTTACACTTACTTGGTCTGTATTTTTGATCAGACCTATATATTGTTACGAGTTGCAGGACTCGCATTAAAATGCCGTTGGAATAACTATAGAATTTATTAGAACTATACAAACACGTATACTCGTAACACTCGTACAAATATAACTGAACACAATCAGTCCAAACGTAATGCACGATTCAATAACACGCGCAAAGTCCGTCACTAAATAGATTATCGAATGTACACAAGTCTTGCTTCGCGGCTATTATCGCTCGACTGCCTCACCCCTCCGTTGGTGCATTGCTTTATACTGGATAAATACAATATGTCTGCTCGACCGCGTGGACTACATTTTCCAAGAATCACACCTGACTAATGACTACCGTAAAGATTACAATACACAATGGGCTGTTTTTCAAATCACAAATTTTAAACACAAAGTAAACAAAAGAAGAAAGTCGTAAAAGAGCTTTGTTTACAAATATGCAGGTGGCCCAAATTGTAATAATATTCATATATATATATATATTTATTTCAATGCGGTAAATCAGAATCTGGGGTGAGTTTGGTCCATACACCCTCGTAATTTGAAAAGGTGTATGAACCAAACTGACCCCAGATTCAGATTCAGCATATCGAAACATCTAAGAATGGATGAGTCACTTGTTATTTTTTGTGGGCCGGTATTATACATTACAACCTCCTTTCGTCATGTTAACATTGTAGCTATGAACACTATCAGTCGCATGTTACAGTGTAATTTGTAATACCTACTCGTAATGAATCTAATTTCTTTACATTTTCATTGTGTCAGGTCATGTCCCTCTTTTTAAATCGATATAGTGCCGAAGTCAATAAACCTCCAGGCATTTGTATCTATTTAGTATGAAGAATATTATATTAACCTTTTCAGGGTTCTGTAGCTGTTTTATCAAAAAAGAAACGTTTGTTTCTCTCTTTTAAACTTTTATACTTTAGAACTATTTGTGTATCTAATTGTCAAGTAGTCATCAATTTCAGTTTTAGAATAATCTTCCATAATATTTGTATCGGATGGATCAACAAAATTGTATCAATCTGGTTGAAAGGAATGCAAGTGAAAGGAAACGATGGTATTCAATGTTACTGAATGATTAAAGATTACACTTCATTTATGTAAATGGAAACTCTGAAATCCATCTAAGAGAACCTTCGGCAATTTGCAAATATATGACTGACGTTAAACAGCAGAGATCTTGCCGAACTTAAAGGTCACATGTCACTAACATTTACGATTTTCAAAATAAACTGACAATCCTTATATATATACTACCTTATGCAAAGGCGTTACATTAGTAGCTCCGTTGCCCGCTCCACAAGGCGATCGCGAACGTCACTAATGACGTCATCATTTTCGATCACCAACGCTCACAACGACCCATGTCAAGAGGTAGGTCGAATAAACGTTTCACTTGGGTTTACGATTGTAATGCCGGCAAGCAAGTCGAACGGGAAAAATCGCGGTCGTTGTGAGTCCGTAATGGAAGGTAGCAGCAGCCATACATAAATATTGATAAATTTTGACATAATTTTTACATTCTAAAAATGAAACTGGACAGCGACGTATTAACTGTTTAAGTGCCGCTTGTATAACGCTCCTTAAATTTATTTAAGAAACACTAAACGCATTTAACACTCAAAAATACGATGAGCATCTTGCACAACGCAAAATTTGTCGCTAAATATGTTTAAAAAACTGACAATATATTTTGTATAAAATGAATTTAGGCAGTATAATATGATTAACTAATTTTATTTAAAGGCGATCGTTATAAAAGCGACCCTAAATCTCGCCACGAACTCCATG
The DNA here is from genome assembly GCA_012273795.1 of Dendrolimus punctatus. Taxonomy (NCBI): domain Eukaryota; kingdom Metazoa; phylum Arthropoda; class Insecta; order Lepidoptera; family Lasiocampidae; genus Dendrolimus; species Dendrolimus punctatus. Next base: position 7,124,978 of record CM022539.1, read on the forward strand.
TCATTTTTGTTAGCCTCTCTAAAATCGTTTACTGCGCAGCTGTCTGTTGAGTCCTAAGGTAGATAAAGTTTGGCCTGGACTATAACAAATTTTATATTAGTGCGATCTCAACTAAAATGAGATACCTCGTAGTCATTCTAGCCACAATTGGTAAACTTCGAGAGGAAGCTCCCGCTTATTCGTGCTTAAAGAAAGTTTGAGGGTATTACTTTTATTTACAACTAGCTGTGTACGCTCCATTGTGGGCGCAAGACTGACACTTTATATTAGATAGATAGATAACTATTTATATACATAAAACATAGACAAACAGCACTTCTGTTTGTCTATGTTTTATGTAAAATATATGTATATTATTTATATGTTCTGTTCTATTTTTTCTATTCAAATGTCAGCAGTGATCAAAAGATATAAAAACAATACAGACGCGGAGACAAAGTAATGAATATAAGCCTGAAATAAAATTATATAATAATTTAGCCCTATATAACAATCCACAAAGAGAAGGAACCTTGGAAGATATCGAAATGAAACATATACAAAAAAAACTTCGTTTAAAAAAACCGACTTTGAAAAAATAAAAAGTATGAAATAACTTAATAGAGCTTTTTGACTAAGAATTTATTTAGTGCATTAAGAGACAAAATAATATAACATTTACATCTTGAAGTCGGTGCCAAGTAAATCATAAAAAATACAATATTTTACAACACTTTGTTGTTATGACAACGTACGAGTGTATGGTAATTTTTATGGTTTGCTCGAAGAATCAAATAAAATGCTTGTCATACATAATGTTGATAAATGTATTTATTTAGATATTTTCGTATATACGTATATTAAATAATTATATTAGTAAGTGAAGCAAAATCTTCTGTAACTTTACGAAAATCGCGCCGACGGAGGAGTATGAAATTTCGCCCACTTATAGTTTATTAGAGAAGGAGTGCAGAATTTAAAAACTCAATAAGAAAACATTACACACGCTACCATCTATTTGACACACACACGCATATATTACACTCTTTTGTTTATTGTTAAAATCAACAGAAGCCTTGTCGAAATTTGTGATTATACGTAGAAGTAGGTAGGAAGTAGTCTTTGACAACAGAACCTTAATAATGTTCAAACTAATAATTTAAATTAATTATGGTCGAAATTCTACCACTGGGCGGCCACTAGTATACTATAAATGTGTTTGGATTTATGTATGTATTAAATTAAATTTATAAATCAGTGTAAGTATATTTAAATTTTATATTTTAAATTTCTTTTAATCTAGGTTGCCTGGAAGAGTTCGCTTTTAGCGATAACTGTTGTTTTGCCAAGATCTATTGTATTTATGCATTTTGTTTTTATAATTGTTTACTTTGGTGAGCAATAAACCTATTATAAACCTAATCATGTAATTTTGTATGTCTAACTAGTAACAATTTTGTTTTTAACAAGAAAATAGCTATCATCAGTCTTCTGAGTGTTTTGAAAATTCTATTCATTATAAATGCAAATCATGCAAAAATTATTTTATTAGAAACGGATTTATATTAATTCTGATATAGTATAGTATAGTAATTCGAATGAACGGAAATTAACACTGGGTAGTTTGACTCCGGAAGATATGAAATCTTGCGAGGTACGGGTCTAAAGTTACCCTGATGAAATCGGAGATAAATTGTAGGTAAATTCTATTTATAGCGTATAGAATTGCGACTAGAAATTAGAATGAAATAACCCATTTTGGACGATATTAAAAAAATATATATATTTCACATTATGTAAAGAAGAAGAATATTACGAATGAAAGACGAACTTTTAACACTATAATAAGAGCTACAGGCAATATTTTTCCCCCATCTAATATATAAAATTCTCGTGTCACAGTTTTCGTTGCCATACTCCTCCGAAACGGCTTGACCGATTTTGATGAAATTTTTTGTGCTTATCCGGTATCTATGAGAATCGGCCAACATCTATTTTTCATCCCCTTAAATGTTAGGGGTAGTCCACCCCTAAATTTTTTATTTTATTTTTTAGACAAAATTTTTAATTTCTATTTTTTTTATGATACAGCATTAAAAGATACATACAACCCTAAATTTTCAACCCTCTACGATCAACCCCTATTTTTTACCGGGCAGGACGACGTCTGCCGGGACAGCTAGTTTTAATATAAAATTATTACCAACATAATAATTAGACTAAATCAATCAAGAAGAGAAACATCTATTTATGATTTTCTTAAATTTAAATTTAATTTATTAATAAACACCTAATAAAACTACATTTTAATGGTTTTAAGCGTCGTATTTACACAACCCAACTTACTTGACAATTTCTCTATTTATTTAGTCGCCCACCCATTTTAATATTATATAAGTATAAAATTGTTAGACTTAGGCATGTTGCTAAAAAGTTTCTTGCGCTTCTTCTTGCCTTTAAGCCACAACATATTGCGAATCGTTGATAAATACATAAGGCTCTCATAGAGTAAATAATAACCGTAAATAACGCAGGTTTTGGGGGTTGAAGAGAAGAGAACAAACTTTTTTTTTCGAGTTCGGAAAGTTTTTGACTAATCGAGGTTTGCCTTAAAGAGGTTCTACATATTATGAGGTCCCTTTCGATTAAAAGGAAAAAAACATAATATTTTCGATATGACCATAATATTGGCACTGCCCTAGTAGCATTTTGGGTAGGCTGATTGTTGGGCCTCTGTCTCAGTTTTGGTTGGCCAACAGTTAGACTTGTCATCCCTAAAAATAGTTGTGCCTACCGTAGGTAAACCGTTGGCCCTCCTTCAGGGGCCAACAATTTTTTTCCTACAAAGGCCCTATGATACAGTTCATACTGTATTCCAACGTTGGCTAAGCGTTCGTTTTCTTACAAAGGCCCTAAGAGAAAAATCATACTGTATGCCGATGTTGGCTAAGAGTCTATTTTCTTACAAAGGCCCTTAAAAAGAATTCATACTGTATGCCAACGTTGGCTAAGCGTTCGTTTTCCTACAAAGGCCCTATGATAGAGTTCATACTGTATTCCAATGTTGGCAAGTGATCATTTTTTTACTATGGCCCTAAGAAAAAAATTATACTGTATTCCAATGTTTGCTTATTGCTCATTTTCTTGCTAAGGCCCCTAGGAAAGAATGTATACTATGTATTAATGTCGGTCTTCCACACAGATGCTAATAAAGATTCAATACCTTGTCTATTGTTGGCTTATTAAGGTTCATAATAATAAACTGAGCTCACTTGCTGAAATACGGGTTGTAGCTTTTGACGATGGAAGGCCCATTAGTCAAAATCTGTTGATCTCAGAAAGTTAGAGAGTAGTTTATTAATTACGAACATATATCTGCCAAGCATAGGTAAAGTGTTAAACCTTCAGTCAAGCTTCTGTGAGAAAATCCATTATCAATACATAGCATAATTTTTTTGTTAAGGCCTTTTGGAGAACATAAATATTTAGCCAATATTAGTATACAGTTAAAGATTATAATAGGAAAACGATAGATAATCTCCTGAACAAAAAATTTTGTGTTTGCACAGAAATTTCTGCTTAGGAAATTAACCCATTCTCATATATATGAAAGAGAAATCATCTGAAATAAAATTCGTATAATTGTGTCCACCTGCTGTGGTGACTTTTAAAACATACTCGATTAATAAAATAACACATTGTTAATATGTTCAAAATGTATTAATTATCAAAGCAAAAAAAAAACATAGGAACTTAATGGTACCTTATACATAATTATGAGTAAAAAAGCTTAGGCTTTTTTTTTCGATAAATAACAAAATCAGCTTTTAAATCGAACAAGAGTTGATACAAAATTTGACCATATGATTATGCAACTACACTTTCACATAACTTCCGAACACTATGTTTTATCAATTGGACACAAATAAATTAATATGTGCATATACTGTATTACCTACGACAACTAATGATGTAATGTTACACTAACAAACGGTATACAAATAAAAGTACCATCATCAACACCAAAGTTAGGCAAAAGTAAACATTTTTTATATAAATCAGAAGATTTAACATTTATTCTCATTGTACCACTGACTTTATATATACCTAACTTGAGGCTATTTGAATTAAATGTGTCTCAAGGCCAAAATATACAAACGCGCCCCCCGCACCATTTTTTATGTTAACATACTGTGGCGTTTCCAATAATCTCCGTGCATCCTTAGGCAAAGTAGGATGGAAACATTTTAATGTTTTCAATAAATCATTGAGAGCATAGTGGCTTATGTTATGTTTTTTAGACCACATTATAAGAGAGGAATTAATATCCACCAAGTCCTCCCCTCTAACGGAATTAGTATCTTTGATGGGACTATTTAGTGGATCAGAAGCTATATACACAATGAGAACTTGAGGATACATTAACTGAAATTTTATAATGCAATATATTATCTGTATATGTAGTGTGCTCTGATTCATTAGACAGTTCAGGAAATGTACAATCTAAACTAGCTATTTTAACTGAATGCTGAGATTCATTATTTTGTTTATGCAAAATCTTAAACTCATCCCTTATGTGAGCCGTCCTTCTTGCTAGAATGCGTTTTTTGGACCGTTTTGATAAACCAGGGTTAGTGCCTAGCTCGGCGGGCATCCCGTCCTCCATTGAGATCCCTCGCGAATCTGAACCAATTAGATATCACTTCGTGAATTTCAGCATCTGTTACTTTTTCTGCAATTTTGTTTCGACGCACAGCTTCTACAAACAAAACAAAGGAAATTTCTATTAAAAATAAATGGATAAAGTACACTGGGCAAATGCTATATGAATTAGTAACTAAATAAATAAAAATTATTAAAAGTAGAGTTAAAAATCTTTACAAATAATAAAATTGAAGTGTCTGTTTGTGATGTCAAACAAAACAGCTTTTTACTAAATGCAAATGAAAGTATATCAAAAACGAATTTTTAAATTTTTCGTCTGTCTTCTGTTTGTTCTGCGTAATCTTTAAAACAGCTAGAGCGATTTTGAAGGGACTTTCAATGACAAATGGCTGATGTTATTCGGAACAACTTAAAATAATTTTGATTTGAAAAAATAAATTGTACATTTAAAATGAACAAACACTTTTTTGTTAATTGCACGCAGATGAAGTAAAGGGCACAACTAGTAAGAAATAATAACAAACATTTTTATTTTAATTGGGAAATTATCCTCAAGATTTATTTAATTGGAATATTTAAAGGTTCTACTAAGTTGGTAACAAAAATACTTTTACTTAAGACTTTAAGATTCATTTTATTCTGTTTCTGAAGATATAAACAATGTATATATATATATATATATATATACATAAGACTAAAAAAATGATTAATATTAAACAAATATATAATATTATGAAGACAAAACTTACCTCTTATAATTTTAATTAGTGTTAAATCCTTTAATGGTATTTTATTGTTTTTCCCAGTCCAATTGCACAGCAAAGCAAACCTATTGGTAAATACTTTTTCAAGGATTCTTCTGATAATTGTGGGTATCTTGTTGCCACCAACAAAGCTGAGATAATTAATCTGACAAATGAAATATGCATTAGAAATTGGCATGATAATAAGCTTAATAAATAACCTTATCATTATTGTTATTATTATCATGATTTTCATTGGTGTAGTAACTGGAGATTACCATCAGGCATATACTACATAACTAGTATGCAACTTACTGGCATTTTTTGTAAACAGCACTATTTAAAATCAATATGCACACTAGTGTTGAGTTGTACACAATTATAAAATGAGATTTTAAGAACAATGTGACAATTCTGTATTAAGCCAGTACAATGTACCACCTCATATGAGGTGAGGCATTTTGTATGGCTTCTACAACGGCAGTATATTTCAAGTGATGAGGCTGATGAGTGCTATTCCCTCATTCGTCACAATTTGTACTACACGCGGTACAATAAAAACTTTTAATTCGGCAATGTTTGTTAAGAATTGGATGTGATCACCCTTAATCACCTCCTTTTGCTTTGTACTTAAAAGGTAGAAGTCATACTGTGACATGTCATGTTGTCCCTTTTTATCATGTGAATTTGCCATAGACATTATTGTAGTTGCAGCATAAGCCTTGTTCCTTCCTTCCTCTTAAGTTTCATTTTATTTGAGAAGTAGTGTGATAAAAAAATTGAAATCTTACATTTTTCCACTATTGAATTGAATTAGTACAAATGTACTGGCTTATACATGTCTCACTTAACACTAATGCACACCACATCCAGTAGTATGATATATGTTAATAATAGATATTCTATGTGTATAAATTTAATACTACTGGCAAAATCTCATTACACAGCTTGAACTATAACTTGAATATATGCATGCTTAAATATGAATGTAATGTAATACACATGCTTCTAATTTATAGATGTAAATATACTTTGTGTAGCATTACCAAATGTTTACTGTTTTCTTCAATTGAAATCCAATATTCTAATTTATTCATTGCTTCATTATCATCACATGGTAATGTTATATCATCAGGGATTAAAACTTCCAAAGATGTAGCAGAAGAACATCTGATTCTTGTCAATATTTCTTGTTGTGATGTTTGGAGTTCTTTTATGCTATTTTCAATATGGGCCAAGTGCTTTGCAATAACATCTAAAATAAACATTCATCTAAAGATAAAAAAATTAGAAATTCATAATCCTACTAAATGTGAACATTTGTGAGTTTCAATATTTATTTAGAAATCATATCTTCACAGCTAAATGGATTTGTGATTCAGACTTACTGAGACTGAGACTTACCTTTACTGTAATACGTATTTTCTTGCACTTTTATATATTTTTTTACTTACACACAATACAAATATAAAATAACGGCGGATTGACGTCAAATCAAAATGGTCAAAATGAACTTGACAAAAATGTAACCAACCTAACCTGATTTTCGGAATGTTGCCAGATAATTATATAATTTCGCGAACTGCCCTAAGAAAATTTAGGTCTGAAGGTAAACAAATTAAATAAATAATTAATAAATCTTTATTTCATAGCCATTACAACATAATCATATTACAAGTAAAAGTTACAAAAAAAACTGACAAAAAAGAAACCGCTTTAAAGAGCATAAAATAAGTTTTTCTACGACCTCTTGAAGTCGGTGCCAAGTAAAACAAAAACTAACAATTGGCAAAAGCACTGACTTCGAGATTTTTGTAGAAAAGTTTATTCCATGCTTTTAAGAGCGTCTTGAAGGCGGTATCTTTTTTGTTAGAAATTTTTATTTTTCACTTTTAAGTTGCTTATATGGTATCCAATAAGAAACAAATTTATACTAAACTATCTCGATGTATTTACACGACGAATTGAGAACCTTCTTTTTGAAGTTGGTTGAAAAGAGATAATTGTACAAAAAAGAAGCAAGCTGTGTCTAGTCAGGTGGTTGACAATTTAAGACCCCTTATTAAGTTCAAACCGATGTTACAGTTAGAATTGGAAGCTATCCGACTGCAAGCAAGTACTTGTAGTAAAACGCTTCTTGGTTACACGAAGTAGAAAAAACACGTCGTCTTCAGTTCCATTTTTTTTAAATAAATCTCTTTAGCATCTTTGAATTTAAAATTGATTCATCCTTTCAAGTTCGTAAGTCTAATTTCATTTGTATTCTTCTTAATATCTTCTCAAAAATATTGTTCCTCATAACTATAATAACCACAAACGACCGAGAAAGTGTTACTAAACCTGCTACATAGTATGATGAAATGACTTTAATTAGTAGTATATACAGTAGCACTACTAATAAAACCATCGTCGCTTCAAAGATAATGAAGCGCTTAGGATTATTTATTTATTTTAATCATTTATAAAGACTACAAGCAAACGCCTGTAAGATTTTACGTTACGTACATTTGAATGTATTATTATTATTCAGAAAATCAGTAAATTATAATATAAAGTCGGTAAAGTACGAATGATTGCCAAAATCTCTAGTAAAATGAGACCTTGGCAACATTGAGATCTCGGTCGAGGCGTCCCGCGTCGCGTTATATAGGTTTCCCGCGTTTTTATTAAATGACGAATATATTACAACTTTTAAGTTTTAACGGTCTCATCTCATTTAAAAGCATTTGTACTTAAATCAAAATTAACAACAGCACTTTATTTCACTGTATTTGGGGCATTTTTTTTATTAAAACGTTGATGATAGATGTCCTATTGTTAGTACATAATTATTACATAACCGTTGGTGATACCTATTACATTATTGCATCATTGGCCCACTGCAACATTAACCACATTGCATGATTTTCTAAGAATTGCATATACACCAAGTTAAATTATAACATACAAATAAACTTTCCAAAGTTTCCAATAAAATTAACAAAATACTCCTTTAAAGAATAGAATAATAAAATAATAGGAAAAAACATTTATAAAACAAGCTTTTATATACATACTAGAAAAGTCTGTAGCGAGATTTATCCATATAATACAGAGTTTCCTGTGTAAAATTGTAAATGAGATTTCGCGACAAGCTTTTATGGCGTAGACAGGTACGTTTTATGGCATATAAAAGCTTGTTGAAAAAAATTATGTTTGTTTACAATTTTTTTTTACTGATCGCTGATCTCGTCGAAGGGTCGAACGGAGACGTTAGTTTATTCGTATTAATCTTAGCATACCCTTTAATCTGATACCCATATCACGGCAGTTCACGAAAAATAACTAGTTTACCATCTTAAGCAATCCGCCATATTGGATTTAGAATGACGTCGCCACAGATCAAAAAAACACAGGAGATATGCTTTGTACACAAATTTATTCGGGTTCAAGTGTCTTCGCATTTCTCCCACTTATTTCACTAACACAAAACCAAATGCTGTAAGAACGACACACGAGCTTATGTTTCACCCGCACACAAAGAAACTTGTAGCAACACCAATAAACTCACTAATAGAATACACGCAAAAAATGGGCGGCGCATCTACCTGTAGCTACGGACTCCGAATAAACACACATGTGCAACTAGTGATGTTAATTAATAATCATAGAAAAATATCGATAAAATTAAGTTGCCATTTTCTGCTCTTTCCTAAAGATTTTATAAAGAAAACGACATAGGTTTTCCTCTAATTTTCTATACCAGCGAAGTTTTATCATAATTGGAATATTATCTAATTAACTACCAAGAAACAATTAGGATATCAACTTCTCGAATCTAGACTAGAACACAAATAAAACTGCAGAAATTTTATTGTTAAGGTTTTATAGATAGATAACACTTTATTGTACACCAATACAAACATGAACTTAAAGACTACAATTATATCTATTTACTAGCTGTACCCGGCAGACGTTGTCCTGCCTTTAAAATATAAAAATCTAAAACCCTATTCCAGCTTCATCTACTAGTACCGAATGTTAATCTAAACTATTCTCAAATCTACTTGAACAAACAAAAGAATTGAATCAAAATCAGGCCCAGCGTTTAGGAGGAGTATCGCGACGACACCTACTGGGTCCAATAGTTTATTTAAACCATTCCGGGACAAACTTCACAACAACTCGTACAACAACAAAAAGAACACCTTAATTCACCCGATTGCAGCGCCATCTACCTGGTTCAAATTAAAAAAAATATAAAAATACTAATATCGCTATTAAAAATAGGGGTTGAAAATTTAGGGTTGTATGTATGTATTTTTAATGCTGTATCATAAATAAATAAAAAAAAATATCTAAAATTTAAAAAAATATATTTAGTGGTGGACTACTCTTAACATTTAGGGGGATGAAAAATAGATGTTGGCCGATTCTCAGACCTACCCAATATGCATACAAAATTTCATTGGAATCGGTCAAGCCGTTTCGGAGGAGTAACTAACACTGACACGAGAATTTTATATATAAAACTAAAATTTTGAAATAAAAGCAAGGCATAAATGATGATGTTGACGAGGATATGAATGATGCATGAGTACCACAATAAATTAAAAACCAATACTTTACCTAAACACTTTTTACGTTTAACATCTATTTAGTGCTCGGTTTCTAAAAATCCTATTTAACTATATTCTCATTAACTATTGATTCAATAAAAAAATAAAAATGAAATAAATGGAAACAAATTGTGTTTCCAATAATTATTTGTATCTTAAAAAATCATTCGTACGAAATAGGATTGTACAAAATATCGACAACCACAAACATAACATCACATCTCTAACGTACAAAAGCCGACAGTGGCCGCTTTGCAAAACTATCGCGCGAGTGACACTATCAGTAAAAACACATATTCATTGCGCTATTAGAGCAGCTGATTTATTCATTGATTTATACTCAGCAAGCAATGGTTTTTGTTCCTAATGAAAATAATTGATTTCGTGCTTTACCATGTTTCTAGTATCACGAAGTAAAGTTTTAATGAATTCAATAAGAAAAACTCTAATATTTTAGTACTTAGGTATGAAAAGAGATGCCATCTTTCACGTAATTCACAATACAGCTGTTATTTTTACAAACAATCACTGAACAACGCGGCATTATTTCAAAATTCGTGAGATGTAAAGACGTCGCAAGTTGATATTCGACTAACAACCGAAACTGGCATCAAGCCGCTTTGCGGCCAGATACGTTCGCAAGCGACACGCCTCCTTGCCATATCTCCTGTGTTTTTTTGATCTGTGGACGTCGCCACAGATCAAAAAACTGTGTTTTTTTGATCTGTGGACGTCGCTTAGCTAAATATTTGTCATCCAAACTAATGTGTATACAAAATTTCATATCTACGGGTTGAGGATAAGTACTATAAAATTTAGTTGTAAGATTTGGTTCGAACACAAATACATTGTAAGTTAATAAGCTTGTAAAAATAACAGTGTATTTTCAATATAGTTAGGCCAACGTAACACCTGTAATACAAATGCTTTGTGACAAAACCAACTACTGTAACATTTGGCCCTTACTTACACGTTTGTGGTAAATATAACGTTGTTAAATACGTTATTGGCCCATTGCAATAATAACCACAACGGAACAATTCACGGACAATAATCGATAAATTGCAAGTCTATAATAAAAATGTAGTTTTCTTAAACTTTATAAGTTACACATCGAAGATTTTTGATTAAAAATAAATAATAGCTTTTTTATTGTAGTTGGGCCAACGTTACACCTGTAATACAAATGCTTTGTGACAAAACCAACTAATGTAGCAGTTGGCCCTTACTTACACGATTGTGGTAATTATTATGTTGTTAAATACGTTATTGGCCCATTGCAATAATAACCACAACGGAACAATTCACGGACAATGATCGATGAATTGCAAGTCTATAACAAAAATGTAGCTTTCTTAAACTTTATAAGTCACTCATCTAAATTTTCTTGATTAAAAACAAATAATAGTTTTTTTATTGTAGTTGGGCCAACGTTACACCTATACTGCATAGTACGTTGTAGTTAAACCAACTATACTGGTAGTTGGCCCATTGTTACACGATTGTAAGCAATGTAACGTAACATTTATATGGTTGGCCCAATGAAGGGGCTCTGTTGGCAATAACACTACCATGTCCCAACGGCCTGCCAACTGTGGGCTATGGTTGGCTACGACACCCCAACAGAAATTGCTACTAGGGTGGCTACCCTTAATGCGTAAAGTAATTTCTACTATCCCGCCCACCGCTCAGAATCTGGGCCGGGATTTATAGCCTTCTTCAATACATCAACAATAATATACGTACCTGCTTTCATACAGTTTAATTGTTAAATTGCATTACACGTGATTCACAAGCGCTTCGTTCAATTAATCTGATTAAATTAATTTGCATATCTTTATTGGCTTTACCTGGATACGTAACTTGTCAATCTTAATTTGGCGTTATTTCCCGTGAGTAATGCTGACGACAATGTCAACTCGTCAACGATGATGATGATTTCCAATAATGTTATAATTATTATTGAGTTCCATTTGTTCAGTTTATCCTATTATTAATATTATAAAAAGTGTGCTTATGGAGATGTTTGTTACTTATTCACTCAAAATCTTGGTGATTTTTACAAAATTTAGCTTGTACAATAGAATATCATACATATTAACAGCCAGGTAGTAGTGTATTTGCCCGCTTGTATGGCCACCACCCCTGGTCTAGAGTATGCCGCCATAACAACCTTGAGTTGTGTTCCGGCGTTAGTGACCAGTTTCCACTCTCCTTTGAGAGAGCAGCAGCTCATTTTTAGCACCTTTGGTATTACAAATGTAAATAAAAAAGCAGTTAGAAAGTCGCTTATGGAACCTTTTTGAAAAATAAGATCAGTATGATTTTAAAAGAAATCTGAACAAATTGAAAGTTAGAGATGAACACGTCTAATTTCGCCTTTAACCTTATCCTAATTTCATTCCAGTTATTTCTAAATAACTTAGACAATACTGGATAACTTCTAAAATCAGTCGGTATATAAGTAACTTGGCCGTCGGATGTTTCGATTTTTCCCGCCGAGAAATACGCTTGGAATTATTTATCACGACTTGCGCCGTTCACTGGACTGGCTTTACAGATTTGAGAGATAAAGAAGATTATAGCCGTCTGAAGGAAATTCAAAATACTTCCTTCATAAGCTAAATTGTTTGTCCTGTTTATTTATGATAACTATTTTCGCTGGTAAAATAGTTCATTGACAAGTGTTAGTGATGCCGAAAATGGAAGGTTCAATTTTAATAAGGCGTTGCCGTTTTAAAAAGATAAACTTAATGATTGAAAAAGGTTTCATAGTGTTACTTTTTTAACTGATTATCTGCTTATTTATTATTTAATGGTGTTTCTTAGACTGTGGAATATTTTCATAAACAAATTTGGGTTTGAAGTATAAAATGTTGTGTATAAATAATGAAAAATTATAACAAAATTTGGACCTTTTAAGAATAAAATAAGAATAACGAAAACAAAAAACAATTAAAAATACACTTATTAAACCTTTTTAACAAATAAGTTCCTTTTATTGTTTTAAAAATTTGTATGTCTCGATACTTCAAATTGAAAAACAGGAATGACCATCTCTTATTCGTATTTCGGCTTAGTATTCAATTTATAATTTTTGAAATATTGTGTTTTTTCCGATGTTTTTCGTTTGTATCAATATACACACTTGTATACAATACAAACAAAAATAAATTATTAAGAATTTTAAGTATCGTCTAATATTTGCTCTCAATCCTCTTGAATATACGGATTCAAATTAAACCTCGTTAATTCCGTAGCCCACGGGTTTCACAATCAACGGGTCAACAGCGGGTCCTTATACTAATGAGACAGTAGACGAAGAATAAAATAGAGTAGCCCATAACCCCTGGTGTTGCAAACGTCCATAGGCGACGGTAACCACTTTTCATCAGGTGGGCCGTCTGCCTGTTTACCTACTTAAGGCAATAAAAAAAAATAAAAAAAATACCCGATAATTAGAGGTTGAAAATACTGCAGTTAAGCATGTCTATTACAGTTCAGTATCATTTATTTAAACTTCGAATTCATTGATGATTTTAATTTATTGAAAAATTACATAATAGTATATTGCATGTATAGTTCAATTTATTAAGGCTTTTCTTGTAGTAAATGCGTGTCAAAGTGTGCGTTAGAAAAAAACCGCTATAATTAGACGTCACGTTCACAACTGATCGTTCCGGCATACATACATACGTTTAACCACGAGTATAGTCCGCGCAACTTCGTGAATTGATACGAAAATTGCGTCGATTTTAAATATTTTACATTTAACATGTCACCATTACCAAAATATCAGGCATGTGTTTCAAACTAATAAAAATGCACATATTCCATTACGTTGAATATAGTAAGAAAATTCCCATCCCTGTTAGCAATTATACTTTATTAGTCATGGAACAGAATTCATTTCTAGAGAAATAAATGTAACACTCTAAAAAAACTTTTCTAATATTTTCGCTATTGATATATTATATAATAAATATTACAAATTAATTTATGAAATAAATTACTGCCCTGGAATTGAAATAAATTTAAAATCTAATACATAAACACATCATGTAAGTCTATCCTATTTTCGTAACAATTTTTTTAGTATGCCATCTTTACATAATACTCCCTCTACGAATGAGACCAAGTCTCAACTTGAAAATCTTACAGCATAGTTCACTTAAGAACTTAAGTGACGTATCATTAACCTTACTAATACAATCGCTAAAGTAAGCGAATTAGTAAGTTCTCAGTTATATAATGCCTTTTGAAATTTGCTTGAGGCGAGCTGATTTAGATTTGCTTCACTGAAATACTGTTCACGTAAAACGTAACTGTTTACTTTGTTTCTATCACGTTATTTATTCGTATGTAAGAATAAAACTAAAGAGTAGTTTTGAACAAAATAAAAAAAAATATTTTTGAGGATATTATGCCTGCAACTTCGTCCACGCTTGACTTAAAATTCATGCGAGCTTCTTGGGACACAAGGGGCCTTACTTATAATGGTTTCTTAAATTGAAAGAAACTGCTCAGCAACTGATTAGTGAAAATCTTACCCATAAACTCCTTTTATTCGAATATTTTGGTTACAACCTACGTTAATCATACAAATTTAATCTATATGTGCTCCTCTTAGGTAAACAACAGGCAATACGCGTTTATAAGTGAAGAAAAAATATTCATTTATTAGGGTCTGATTCTCTTGCTTAAGACACGCCTAATCGTTTCTTAACGAGATTATTATAAGTAAGAACGAAAGTATTACAGCATGTAAAAAATAATGAAAGATAACGTTTGAGTGAAAAATGTGTTGAAATAAGCTAATTTTTATGTAACAAATAACTGCAAAAAAATATCGTACATTTTATTATATAAACTAGCTGTCCCGGCAGACGTCGTCCTGCCCGGTAAAAAATAGGGGTTGATCGTAGAAGGTTGAAAATCTAGGGTTGTATGTATTTTGTATGTTGTATCATAAAAAAATTGAAATTAAAATTTTGTCTAAAAAAAAATAAAAATTTAGGGGTGGACTACCCGTAACATTTAGGGGGATGAAAAATAGGTGTTGACCGATTCTCATAGATACCGGATAAGCACAAAAAATTTCATCAAAATCGGTCAACCCGTTTCGGAGGAGTATGGCAACGAAAACTGTGACACGAGAATTTTATATATTAGATTTGCTATCCGTAAAACAAAGTAAAGAAATTTGTACAACATGTGTAGAGATTTTTTTAAGGTAAAAAGCTAACATAATCGTAAACAGATTCTTATACAACATTTTGCGGGATTTCTAGAAGGTAATATAACACCAAAAATGTCATCATAAACTTAAAACCTTGGTTGATGTGTGTTGTAGAAGAAATGTCATTTGCAAAAACCTTCTTATGTAGAAGAAACGAACTATGAATTGTTCACGGGAAATGTCCATATTTTTTTTTATAAGAGTATTAATGCCAGCCATAGATATTTGTACATTTCTTACTCCCAGTTTAAATTATGCCTGCTTTCATGGTAGGAAGCAGAAGTGGTGAGGTAGTTAAGCAGCGCGATATGCTATGGTCGACAAATATTATCCTTATATTATCCCGTTGCTTATTTTTTCGTCGTATTTCTGCCGTGAAAAAAGACATTATGTAAACTTATTTATTAATAATTTCATTTATTTATATACCTTTCTACAAAACATCCTAATAAAAGGGATTATTTTTAACTATAGGTGCAAACACCGTGAGCCCAAACTAGGAAAAGCCTGTCATTATGGCAGTCTTTATGTCCACTTTATAAATAAATACTAGCCGACTATGTGTTTAAAAAATATGCGTGTACCTGTGGTGTGGTGCATGTGTGTGTGTGTGCGCATGCGTTCGTGTGTGTTCGTATGATTGTAGTCAGTTTTATAATTACACCCGTATGTCGATATGCCGTATAAAATAATAGTGTAGCAAGGTGCATAATAAATTGGAAGCTAATTTTTTATAATGGTATACATTATTGATTAGAAAATTCCAACGTATTTACTGTTCAATAAATTATGAAAAAATAAATCATAAATCTGCACGATATAAGACGTAACTAAGTTTTCTCGTTGTTTTAAGTTAAGAAAAAAAATCACCAAATTACTTCCAAATTATTGACATGAAACCATTTTACTCTTTCATTTTTTATAAAAACATTGAATAAAATCTATATATTTGTAAAAGTAACATAAATAATTTGTATCTTTTTTAAAAATACTACTCTATATATACTATTCACAATAAAATAATAATTCATCTGAAAAACTATTGCGTTCATGAAATCCTCAAGGACGTTAGCGTAACTACAAGCCCTAATTAATCAATTTGGTTAATCCATCTAAATCAGCATTGATATTGAATAAAACACTAGGTATTCAGAATTTTCATACTTGGACGCAAATATATAAAAAAACTATTAAAATATGGTGAACAATATTAAAATAATTATGTTAAATCCATCTAATATCAGCATTAATATTAGATGGATTAAACATATTGTTACGAGTTCCAGGACTCGAATTAAAATGCCGTTGCAATTATTATAGAGTTTATTAAAACTACACAAACACGTATAACAAGGTACAAATTTTAATATAACCAAACACAACTTGTCCAAATGTAATGCAGAGGCTCGTATTTCATTAACTCGCGCAAAGTCCATCACTTAATAGATTACCGAATGTACACAAGTCTTGCTTGGCTGAAGGTCACCGCTCGGCTGCCTCGTCCATCAATCGAGGCATTGCTTTATACTGCACAGATGCAATTTGTCTGCTCGGCCGCGTTCACTGAATTTCCTAGAATCACACCTGGCTAATGACTGCCATAAAAGATTACAACACACAATTTTCTAATAACAAATTTTAAACAAAAAGTAAACAAAAGAAGTCCAAATGCCGAAAAGCGAATAAAATGTGTTTCTACGGGGCTGCAGGTGTGAATTTGCCTTTCTCGGCACCTAGGTCGTAACAATATTTTAACATGGTATGGTATATTTAAATATGGTTATAGCCATGTTTTTTTATATTCGCGTCCAAGTATTTAAAATCTGAATACCTAGTATCCAACGATTTTTGCCAAACATTAGCAGGTATTGGATCTATAAATATTTGAAAACGCTTGCAAGCCCACATCACGTGTAAAATCGGCCGAATTATAAACAGAGTTGTCCAAATATCGGGTTTATTTTCAGATGCAGCTATTTGGAACTTGAACTGAACTATTAGAGGTTTTTCGTGGTCACGTTTGCTTCGAAACATTGGTATAGATCACGGTCATATAATAAAGTTTATAAGTTCATTAGTTAGGCAGGGAATCGATATTATATCACTGAAAAGTATTTATTCTACACTCTGAAATCAAACTTTTGTGTTATTAAAATCACATAGCATGTTTTAAAGTAAACCATAGCACTTTGGTTTTGGAATTAATACCATTGGTGACACATTAGCGTTGTAATCTAATTCGAAAATGTGACTAGTATTTTGGAGTCAGTGATTACACACATTTAATGCTTATGCGGAATCGGAAAAAACCGTATTGTCGTAGATACGAAGCCGCTGAAGATAATAGAATAGATTTTGTTGCCTTCAGTTTTTTTGTAAATGTTTTTCCAATAACAATAAATAGATACATTAAACAGACTCACCCAAACTCTTGTCGATTAAGAATATCCACCTTGGCTTCAGACGCAAACATCACACATACATGGAAACTAAAACAACATCCACCAAGTTTCAGGGCGGCTGCCATTAAGTTTGTTTCAACAACTCATTGCACTTGCCAAAAACCTTATTATATCTTACATATCTGTTTTTTAACTCCGCAAGGGAATCTGACGACAAAATGGCGACGTCTTCTATGTACCGAAGCAAAATAGGGGGAACAAAATAGATATACATACATACTATTATACGAAAGGGAAGGAGTATGTATGTATCAAGAATGCGTGTGGTTTGAATGAACGAGAAGCTGAACTGACTGAATGAGACCTGAACAAGAAAAAGCGATATCATGACTTGAAATCTATTGTTCTGCAATAAATAATAAACACTTAGTAAGATTCAATTTTCTGCTCGTATCAAACTGACAAAAACTTCAAATATTAATCAAGTATTGTTTTTTATACATACACAGTCATGTGAGGTATCGTTAATTAGATTTCAGAAATAAAGTTTTTTCAACAGCATTTTAATAAACCGGTTAGATATCAATTTCCAAAAATCATAAAACTTTTTTTGGCCATCCTTAGTTTTGGATTCATGGTTTACGAAAAATTAACTTCATCAAGATACACCAAGTAGTTTTTGAAACGGGAATTAGGTAATTTAATGCGTTTACTAAGGTCCTGCACCCAAATCATATTCGAAAACAGTTAATATTCGTCATCTCCACAAGGGTCCTTCACTGTGTTGAATCATGAAATATTGTAATTCATGAGTACTTTAAACCGTTGTTTTTAATTCTAAATTATTACACTTCTTAATCAGTTGTGATAGTAAATAAGACAAGGGGTATTGACTGAAAAATAAATCAAATCCGGATTTGAAAAATGACCAAAAATTTGTTGAATAAATTATTGACAGAAAAAATACTGTCTACCTCTTACAATTTATCGTGTAATTCGAAAAGCCTTTTCATTAGCATCTGACACATTACTGAGCAAAATAAATCGTTATTCTCAATCTATGAATTTATCAACACAATACAACCTCGACAATACGAGAAATAAAATTTACAGAAGCAGATACGGTCTTTGTCCATTTTTTTTAAAATCTAATTCTCGCCATTGTTTCGAGAATCTTCGGTTTAAATGACTTAGTTATCTTTAAAATGGCAAACAATAAATATATGATGGAATATTTGGAAGCTTTTATGAACTGTAACAGAAGGGTAGCATCATTTCAAGCGACTCAATTAATTAAAAGTTTGACTTTAATTATTTTGGACAAAGATGTTTTATCAATGCTAAGGAATATTCAAATCAAAATGTAGCAACAACATTGTTATTAATGAGTTTTGAATTGACGCAATCTTTGAAAGTAAAGTCTTTCAAACAAATTAATAAGTTAACTATTTTTGCATGTATATTATTATTCTAATTCCTTGATAAAAGATAAAGGTAGAGATACAAGCATTGTCTGAAGGGTGACATGATGATATTGTTGTAGTGTGACAAAGAAAGAATATCAGAATAGAGGAATATGGTACGAAAAGACACATTGTGACGACCTCGCATAATTGAGAGAAGATGAAAGAAATGGGGTCTTGAGGCCATGAGTCTCTATCAAAACTCTTCAGTTGATCAGAGTGCTGGTGCACCTCGGGCAACGGATCAGTATGGCGATCCAGCGAGGAAACGTAGCCAGCTTTCTGGACACCTCACCCATAGAAAACGGTGATCTAGACTCAGTATCCTACTTATAGTCTTGAGGGACTATGCGTAGAGTACGATACAAATAATTTAAGTTTTCTTTTATTGTATTCGATTATATATAATTTCATAATTGTTTTGTGAATAAATAATGTTCACGAAAGAAAAAATAATAATCCTCATTAGCACCATGCAAACAGAATGCTAAGGATGAAAGTAGTCCTTTAGAAGTATAACTCAGAATAGCTCAAAAATCTAGGTTTTTTTTTTATAATGAATAGGTTTGCGTTTGACCGACATTGCGCCTGATGTTAGGCGGAAATGCAGTCTAAGGTGGAGCACGCTTACCTAGAAGGTACCTGTTCACGCGAGACTTAAAGACACCTAGATTGTATTTTTCGGGAAAAACAGACGACGGTAAAGAGTTCCATAGGTGCAGGTTATTCTCCTCTTGCTCTTAACATTTTGCTCCTTGGGTCCCATTGTCTTTGAATATGTAATAATGGATATTATTTTAGATGTTATGTCATTGCATCAAAGTTCGAAATTGTATGATAAGAAACATAACGCTTTTGAGTTAAGGTTTGTATTATTTCACACGCCTTAAAAATTCCACGCCTTATCTGAAAATCAATTTTTAAGGAGTAAATTCCAAAAATGAAAAACATGTCACTAATGATGTAATATTTGGAAGTTTTTCAAAGCTACATTTTCGGCCACTTTTTAGTAGCAGTGATCATGCAAACCATTAAAAACGTGGTTTTATTATGTTTACTAATCGCGCAAAATTAATGAAAACTTTTTTTTAGCGCCCATGCGCATTCAGCAGACTGGCAGACGGTCCTGACGAATAGCGGTTAACATCGCCTATAGACTTTTACAACACCAAAGGTGCTACAAATACGCAGCTAATCTCTTAAGGGAGACTAAAAACCTGGGAACTAATGCCGAAACGCAATTCAAGGTTGTTATGGCGGCATACTTTAGACCAGGAATGGTACCCGTCAAGATTAAAAATAATAAATTTTTATTACTTATAATTTAATTAACAAAATTAGGTCGTTTTGGTCTTACGCCAAAAGGAAGGTTTGCACTGAAAATCAGCGTTGTGTCGGATATAATTCCGGCACAACAATATGCTGAGTGCAAACCTTGTTTGCTGGAAATGCGGCGTACAAATTTTCTAAATATGCTGTGTATAATTTATAAGTAATGTAATTACATCGCTATTTATTCAAGTAAAGCTTTTCTTTCTTTCTTTCTTCTATATCTAATAAATTAAAAGTGCAACCTTCGGCTTGAATTCTCTTCGCAAATTACCTTATAATATCTCAACATTTTCTCTTTCTATTATAAATAAACAATTACTTGACTGTTGATAAGCTTTACAATGCGATATTGAAAGTCTTATATTAATGTAAAGCCTTTCTGATACGTAATAAATTAGAAGTGAAACCTTCGCGTGCGTTCTCTTCGCAAATCACCTTGTAATATCTCAACATTTTCCCTTTCCAAATAAACAATTACTTGACCGTTGATAAGCTGCAAAATACGATATTAATTAACGGGATGTTTATTTAATATATTACAAACATTTCAAAACAAAACTCATGGAGCATCGTACGCAAACAATAATGCTTCAAGCTTCATATGTATTATTGAATGTATTTTCTGCTTCAAACAAGGTTTCCGGGTCAAGAGTCGGTATTTTACGATATATTCGTAGCGATGGACTGTTACTGAGCTATTTAATACAGACTATACCTCTTGTGAGTTTATGTAATATTAAAATACTACCGTAATTAGAGAGCTTATGTAATACATACATACATATATACATAACTTCACGCCAGGTCCACTGCGGGGTAGGCACGAACAACAGAGCGCCATTTAGGCTTATTCTTAAACACCTCACTTGCTTCTTTGACATTCATAGCTCTTGTCATGCACGCTCGTCCGTTCTTAAGGCTCCTGACATCACCTTCTGCTAGTACACGATAAATTTGATCATGGAAGGTGTGTCGTGGCCTTCCGCGACTTCTGCATCCATCCACTTTTGCATTGTATATCTGTTTAGTCATTCTTCCATCAATTAAGCTTATGTAATGATTGAACTATTTTTTATTCATAGATTCTTCTAGCTTGGCGTCTGTAAACTTTGGTGACGTTTCAACACGTTGACTTGAAATTCCCGCGGGATGCCCGGGATACAAATTATCGTAGAATTTAAAAAAGAATGTAAGCTAGTTTTAGTGAAAACTGTGTTGGAATAAGCAAATTTTATGCACCCGAACAGCTACAAACCGCTCCGGGGAAAATTCTCGCGGGATTTCTGGGATAAAACATATCACACATTATATAACATAACATTTGCTGTCCATCAGTGAAAAATACATTGGATTTCGACTTTTTTTAAATCTGCCCTCTTTAAATTATTCTCAGAAAAATTCTCACGGGATTCCCAGGATACAAGATAGTGCCGAATTTAATTCTATGAATTTACTGGATCAGCAAAAACCATATCAAAATCGGCCCAGTAGTTTTTACGTGAATCCCGAACAAACAGACACAGACAACAAATCTAACAAAAAAATGTATCATGTTCACCATCGTTTCTATAGTATATTCTAGTTGTTTTTTATAAGTTTATTTATTTTTTCCTCTACCTACAAATAATAATAAATAAATAAAAGAATTTTTATCGACACCAGAAATATAACAAATAAATAGTCAATACTTTTTGTGAGGTATATATAGATACTTTCTTCTCACTTCGCTTATTTTCGTCACCATGGTAGGTGTTATTTATTTTATTCAAATAGTATATTATATTTATGTTATTATATTATGTTTTTTAGGCATTTTATTAATATAGTCCTCATCGACTCATAAAAAATCATTCTATGAGATACTTTTGAGATTTATTTATAATAACGGTAATCAGTGAAGTTCGTTTTAGTAAATTTGAACTCTTATTCGGTGGAAGCTATTTTCCTGAGATAAACAAACAAGTATATAAAGTAATAATACATATTTCAGTATTTGCGTTTATACATACATTATCACTTAATTTACATATTTACAATAATTTACTACACACAAACAACTTGTTTACATATTATAGGTGCCCTAAAAGCATATCCCGATAATCATTATTGCCATTACATGAATTATTCATCTGATTTCACACTATTGAACGCTCAGATCAGATATAGGCGATGTTTTCACCTAGTTTAAATTTTCTATAATAATATATAATATTAGGATTCTCTCGCGACTTCGTCTGCGTTGGAAGGGTAACAAAGATATCATTTTTTTTTTGGATCCAATAAAAATATTGCATCTGACTCCGAAATTTTTTTTTCGACCTGGTCACTTTAAACTGCTCCCAAGAAAACTCTCGCTAGATTTCTCTACATTAAAAGTATAGCAGATTTTAAGTCCGGAAATTTTCGTGGATCACCGAAAACTGCATCGAAATCGGTCTCGCAGTTTTTGCGTAAATTTCGAACATTATTTACATTTATTTTATGGACAAACATGTCTGGTCATGGACAAGCACAAAAATATAAAAAAGAAAAGACCATACTTTTACAATTTTATAATATTAAAAATAATACTAGCTTAACCGTGCTACGCTTTGTTTTGGCTCAGTCTGTACTTTATTTATTTGCAAAGTTTATCCATCAACTATACAATTCTTTTAGAGGTTTCCAGAGCGAAATATAAGAGTGATAAATTTTATTTGTATATTAATCACTATCAGGCCCAACAGTCCTTGTCCTGCCCTAAAAAAATAATATTTGTTTGGAACCTAATTGCAGCGCCACCTACAGGGTCCACTAAAACACACAAAAAATATAAAATCGGTCTAACCGTTTAGGAGGAGTTCAGTAACACACACGAACAGAAGATTTTTATAATATACGGATAAAAAATCTTAGGATGTTGGATAATGTTTATATATACAAATACTCCTCTATTAGAATGCAACTGAAATTATATCAAAATTCAATATATCCAGCAACAAGTTTTCAAAATTTGCGGACACAAACACATTTAGCTGTTTATAAATATATTAGAACAAAAGATATAAAATAATACATGTTGTTTCAAAAGTTAATGTTAACCATATCATGGAAGAAGAAAACTAATTATTCTTTTTCCATGCCCATATAAAAATTTTAAGGCTGATTATCGATTATACGCCTGTTTACCGCTGAAAATAACTAGTTTAATTTTTGTTTTTATTCAAACACTAAAATGTATTAATTAATATATATTATTTAAGTGAGGTGATATAGATGGCTAGACAACACTTTTTTATTCACCAAAATAAACAGTTAATAAATTAATAATAACAATACTGTGCGGCCTTATTTATAATAATATTTACTTTTTTACTATACTTATAATAGATTCTGAGAGATATGGCACTACAACGTACAAAAAGAAAACGGAAGAAGTGGACGGACATGAGGATGTAATAATTTCGTTTTTTTTTTAATGGTTTGGGAACCTTAAAAATAATAATTCCCCATGATGGTAACCTCGAGAAAGAAAACAAATAAAGTATATTGATCTCGCTCTTGAGTTTACTGCCATGTGGTACTTGGTTGGACTCTAGAATCATAGTAGCAATGGGGGTGACAGTGAATGGACTAATAGCGAAGAGCCTTGACCGAAACCTTGACAGGCTCTTGTTTGGTATCTGGGTGAAGGGTCGGATGCAGAAGGCAGCCCTGCTAGACACGGCCCGTATCGTAAGGAGGTTCCTGTCTCTGCAGCCATAAGCACCGGTAGCTTGGACCCTAGGCCCTGCTGCCGGCCGACATCGTTTTTTTTAATATATGTTATTTGTGTATAGTAGGTATGTATATAAAGAAAAATATAAAGAATTTGAAACCAAATAAATATGTGAAATAATAATAATAATCTGCAAGTAAACACACATTTTGTATTTCAGCAAGCAAAGCAAATTACGATTATATTATGAGTTATATAGAACTAACTACTCAGGAGCCGATCCCAAATAACCAGACCATAGTAAATAACGGAAAGTTCGTTAACGAAATTTACCATGCCAAGAACTGAAGCCGGAGCCTCTGCGTTATAGTGACGTCGGCCGGAAAAGGTTTAGCCCCCTCAACCAAGGCGGCTGTCAAATACGAATGAGGTTTAGGAGGTGAAGGCCCTGAATATTGTAAAAGGGTAGCCGTTATGTATGTTTCACCACCCCATTCCAAAGGACCGGAAAATATTGTGTATAGAAAAATTTAATATCAAAAGTTGAATGTCCAAATCCGACGGTCCGAAATCTAGCGATTTCTGCGTCATTTGTCGCGGTAGACGGGCTTTTCAAGAACCTTCTCGGTGATCTATTATTATAGGATCCTCGCGAGGATTCTAAGTGAATATATATTTCCAATTTCGCCAGCGCCGGGGAAGCGTTGAGCTTGCAGACGTACTGATATTTTATCCTCACTTCCGACTGATAAAATACATTTATGCATGAGTATATAAACGTAATAAAGGGTTTGTTAGATTATATATTTATGTAATAAATAAATAATAACAAGTGTAAGCATTTATCTATTTGTATATTTTCTATAGATAAAGTGCCCTGCGGGGAAAGGGTTGTAACTTTACCTTATGCTGTGTATGATAAGCTGATGCCCGTCTTTAAAGCACACGCTCCGGATCCCACCATATACTACTATTACTCCGTTGATTCAGGGACCCAAAGTGGGTCTTGACCTCCGAAAAGAACATATGCCTTTTTCCCCTGTCCTGCGCCGTTTCTTGCCAATTATCTGCTCGAACGGACAGGTCAGCTTCCGTTCTGGCTTTCCAGCGATACTTGAGACCGCCGACCAACCGGCGACCTACCGGCCGTCCAATATGCATTCTTCATGCTGCGACCCTCTTCCGACCATTCTATGTGACCGATTCAGCGGAGACGGTGATCTTTTATTTCTCCTATTATGTTGGCCTCAGCCACAAGATTCTCTATTTCGAGGTTGGGTCAGACCTTCTCGCTACCATCATCTCTCTTTATTGGACCAAGAATTCCAACTATGACTACTTATTCGAAAAAATCATACATATGCTATACATATCATAAACTGAAAAACCCCTTGTTTTTATGGTGGAAATATTCAAAAGCAAAACTGCGTGGAAACATTAATTAACCAAGCATACAACAACATTAAGGATTTTGCAGGTAATTGTATATTTACTTTTAGTATTCCTCTCTCATTTCTGAATCGGCGAAACAGCTTTCCAGACCCTTTGTCGAGTAAAGACACATTACCAAGCCATTTATGCGGCCTGAAACTAAACAATGCTCGTTCTTTCCGACGTTAACTGGTATTTACTGTTCGGTTTTAGTCCGTTTTTCTTTTAATCTCGAACTTTCGAGCTAATAAAAGTGGACGTAATTGTAACATAACCAGGGTGATTAAGAAAATAATGTGGATAATTGAAAGATTAAATAATGGTCAAGTGCGTGTCAGACTACGCAGTGGACTCCGTACAGGATGATAAACCTTTGCTGTTGCTGTTATTCAATGATGTCAGGAGTCTTAAGAACAGACGAGCGTGCATGACAACAGCTATGAATGTCAAAGAAGCAAGTGAGGTGTGTAAGAATAAGTCTAAATGGCGCTCTGTTGTTCGTGCCTACCCCGCAAGGGACCTGGGGTGAAGTTATGTATGTATGTTATTTAGCAACGAAACATTATACATTTGATCAAAAATGTCGTATACCTCTCTTAAATAATATTTAACAGATCTTGTTTAATGAAATTTTCTTTGTAAGTAGGTGATTAACTCATAACCGTCTAATCATGTTCTAGCGCCTTGAGTTCTTTTTAAACATCGTCGTTCCTAATTGACAAATTTCTATTAAATACTAATCATAATTATTTTAAATACCTATCTAATAATATCCCCAAACGCTTGTACACATGGAACGATAAAATGCATTAATTAACTACGCGTATGGCAGTCATCCCGATATTTTTTTTCCGATTCTACTACAATAAACAGCCTGGCCACGGACTCGGGTTTGACGACGGGATTTGCGATAAACGACATAAAGTGATTAGAGTCACGTGTGATGCAACGGAGTCATAGCATGCTTCATACGTTTTAATGCTTTTATTTTTGTCGCTCGTCGTTGTCGCTCACAACGACAAGTACGTGACCATGTATATTAAACCATTCTTTAGTTCTCATTCATTTAAACCCAGCTGTTTTTAAGAAAAATAACTGTGACATACATACGAGTAGATAGACAAGCAAGCATACATGACGATTTTATAACGAGACTGTTTATGCTAAAGGGGTTATGTACGGAACTCTAAAAATGTACGGAACTCTGAAAATGTTCGTAATATGCCGTCATCATCAGGCACTCAATATCTAACGCTGAATATAAAGGTTTAATTAATTTCCGTTACCTAATAATTCATGTCGTGGTCACATAACGGCTAGCACACGCCTCCCAAACTCAAAGGGCGCGGGTTCGAAACCTGGCCGAACACATGCACCACTTAGGCACTTTTTCTGATCTTACATGCATATCGGTACAATTAACACGTGTTGACGACGGTGGAGGAAAAACATCGTAGTGAAACCTATACACATCAAGATAACCTATGTGTCAAACCTGCCAAGCTGCTTTGGACAAGCGTGGTGGGTAAGTATACTGTCCGTTCCCTATAGCGGTAGACCCGAGCCCAGCAGTGGTACATCTATGTTATTTATTTTAATCATCAATCGCCTAAATAAATGTCTTTCATTTAAGTTGCCTGGAAGAGATCGCTTTGAGCGATAAGGCCGCCTATTGTATTGCTTAGAAAATATGGTAAATATGATCTGTTTTTGTAATTGTATATTTTTGTGTGCAATAAAGTGTTATCTCTCTACTCTCTCTCTCTCTCTCAATATTAATTATTTCATATATCAGAAAATTGCTACGCAATAAAATTTGTACCTATTAAAACGTAACCATGACACATATTATTTAGTCTATGTAATTGCTAAAACAACATAATATACGTTCCGAATATTATTCTGGTAGAAAATAACTGCGTCCACAGGAAATGACTAGCGCAAACATTTTGATGTGAGCTTGTAATATGAGTTGATACATCTTTAAGATTCAGCATAAATGCCAATGTTGTTTTGATCTTATTAATGTCATTGACACTGCAAGGTCTTGGTAATGCTGACATGAGGATACTGTTATAGTCATCAACACAGTTGCATTTAAAAATAGATTCGATTCAAAGTTCAATTTAAGAATAGCAACGTATTGTACTTTTGAAGGTACGTGCATAAAATAGTATAAGAGTCCATGTTATATAGTGTCAATATAACATTCCTTTCTACCTTCTGGCTATTTCCTTATACGCGTAGCTGATTTACAATGAACCAGGTACTTACTCATACTTCAAATTCGAAGGTAACCAGTTCTGACTTCATACTGGCATTGTGTAAATTGATTTGAAGTCAGTAGACACTACAACGTCTGACTGACTTTAATATTCCCGATTGAATATTTTGAAGTCATTCCTTAAGTCAGTAGCTGGATCAATGTAAGTCAATCGTTGATATTCAACCGTTTCACTGTATCGGACAACCAGATGCACCCGGTTTGCACCACCGTTACACCATCAGTCAGAACCAAGCTTTTCGCTTCATTTTTTTGGTGCCGAAGAGTGGAATTATTTGCCGGTGTCTGATTTTCCTGACAAATATAATCTTGAAGTCTTTAAGTCACGAGTGAATAGGTATCTTCTAGGTAAGTGTCCTCCATCCTAGATTGCGTCATCACTCGACATCAGGTGAGAAAGTGGTCAAACGCCAAACGTCAAACCTGTACTTCCATAAAATAAAAAAATGATCAACGATTGGATCATATGGATATTAGATATTGGATATATATATTCAGTCGTCATAACATATAATATAGTACGCAGTTCTTGTGAATTCAGCCACACTAAAGATGACAATTTGTTGACATATCTTGTCCAATGTTCGCAAGGCCTGTATCATCGGCGCCTTATTAAGTAATCTGGCGTTGTAGGTGCAGAAGAGAATGAGATAACATTAATCAATAAGCAATATATTGGAACTACGAGTATACGGGTCATATTATTATTATACATAAAATCTGAGCCAATCCAACTTAAGGAACAACACACAGAGATAAGTAGCAAGTTACATAGAATGTTGGAGGAAGTTATACGCGTGGTAAACGAGGCGTGAAGCCTCAGCTCGCGTGCCTGCAATTCCCTTTGCACGGCTTGTGACGCCGTGATTGTGTTCAGAGAAATACGACTTGTTTCTATTACCATCAGAACACAATTTGTGTGTTTGTTGTGGTTCGAGACGTTTTTAATTTCCGTTTATCTTTATTTCTTTTATTAATAATAACGCAATTTTCCATTTTCCTTTTTATATGGATGTATGGAATTGCGTTTGACCACTGTCAACTGATGTTGAGTCATGGATGGAGTGATGGATGGATAGGATGGGTCATGCATGCCTAGAAGATGAGGTTCATATGAAAGTCTGTAAGCAATATCCGGCCTCCAAGGCCGTTTCTTTTATCTCCTGTTCCGTCTGACGCCTAGCTGCTAACTGCGCGAGTTAAGGGCGTCGGCGATATGCGGGTGTGAAGAGGAAGTGTGCTTTGGCACTCGCCATTATTGGGTCAGGGGCTGCTTGAAGTGACTTGACGAGTTCAAGATTGTATTTGGCAGCAAAAACAGACTGCAGCAAATGATTCCACTCTTTGGCAGTGCGCACCAGAAAACCCACATCCAGGTCACAGGGCATTTGCCCGTCTGGATGGCTACCATCCCTGGTCTAAAGTATGTCGCCATAACAACCTTGAGTTGTATTCCGGCATTTGTGACCAGGTACCGGTCTCCCTTAAAGAGCAGCAGCGCATTTGTAGCTTTGGTGTTGCAAATGTCCATAGCGATGGTAACCGCTTTCTTGAAGTGGGCCATCTGCCTGTCTGCTGAACTCCTGTAATAAAAAAATTAAAAAAGTTGAAGCGAAACGCTTGACTGGAGGTGTTTTCATCATGTAACGGTGGCTCAAACCGGTGCATGTGGATGTCCGATAGTAAAACAGGGATGGAGGAATCAACTCGTGCAATTCTAAGGAACAGTCCCTGAAATGTATCGGATAGAAGACAGTTAGCCCCGCGACCTTGCGTCTATGCTCTAGACTCTGAAGTCGAGCATAAAAAAGAAGATTCTTATTTATTCGCTAACCACTACATTATCTACACGTATAATACGGTAGTTAGTTGTAATTTTTAATGTTGATTACTTTTTACATTCCTAAAATTACCTTATTTTTAGTGATTTACTACACGAGTGTGTAAGTAACAGTATATAATGGCCCTTCTTTGCCAAATTTAAACTAAAATGTTTCAGTAGTTTTTAACCGACTTTAAGAAAGGAGGAAGATCTTAATTCGACTATACCGTGTTTACGTTGCTTACGCGATTTCTCCATCTCCATTTTTTATCTGAAAGAGTATTGAGGTGGTTCCAGTGTCACCAAGTCAGGATAATAATGATTCCAGGAAATAGGAAGCAACCTTCGAATACGTGCTTCATATATTTTTTCTAAAGCTATTCAAGTATCAATAAGCCCCAAATCACCGATAGCTGGGAACGTTCCCAAAACTCAGCCGCGTTACCAAGTTCGATGGCAACGCTTATATCCCAAATACAGGTCAGCCTTTTGGTCGTTCGAAACTTCTATCAACCGTGTAGATAGGTCAACCATTAAATGTAAAGCATTATATTTTACAATACATGATTAAAGAGTCAGTTCCTTTTAGTAATGTTACATTTCTTAAGTGAAAAGCTGTTTGCCACCAAAGCTCTTTTTCCCGGAAGTTACTTAAGCTTCTAAAAC
Organism: Dendrolimus punctatus; assembly: GCA_012273795.1. Lineage (NCBI taxonomy): Eukaryota > Metazoa > Arthropoda > Insecta > Lepidoptera > Lasiocampidae > Dendrolimus > Dendrolimus punctatus. Next base: position 7,155,299 of record CM022539.1, read on the forward strand.
AATTTAACTTTTGAGAGAAACTCAGAGTTTTATCCCGTTGTGTAATCCTTGGTTTGTTATTGCACCCGTAATAGTTTTTTATTGAAGATGAAGGGTCAAAACTTTTAAAGCTCATTGTCTGCCATGCTTTTTGAAAGCAATTTTCACATGTTTAAATACGTATATTGGGTGCAAAAATTTAATAATTTTTAGACCAAATTAGTAAACAAAAGGAAGTATTATCAGAGGTTTTTTTTATGCCGATTTGTTTGATCTTCAAAATAAGTTTTGCATAGTAAAACGTTAAACGTTACTTTTCACTAAAGTATTATTTAATTTGAGCTATACATTTACTATCATCGATGACTAAAAAGACTAGTAGAATGCCACAAAAAAAAAGAAATTTACTTGACGTTTCGTGGGTGAAAGGCCTATTTAAGCACTCGAACTTAGCGCCCTTGCTACATTCGTGTGCCAAGTGTGTGATGGCACATGCCTAAATAGGCTTTCATCTCACGCGTAACAATCTACTATTCATTGCTTGAAAAAAATAATACAGTTAAAGCTCTTTATTCCCGGGGTATATTTTCCATAAATATGCCGCGAATACAGAATCCGTGAACACGTAATGGTAATTTATATAGGATTATAGGGGATACGTTCCTAGGTGACAATAAAAACAATAAATATATAAAAAAACAATTTAATTGAAGTTTTAGAACATTTTGATTAATTATTTATAAGCCCAGCTTACCATACACAACGCGGTGCTGGTACCTACGCTCACGTATGGAAGTGAGAGTTGGGTATGGAATAGAGAGCATGAAAGTAGAGTAAACGCGGTCGAGATGCGAGCACTGCGCAAAATCTGCGGAGTGACGCTCGCGGACCGCGTTCGTAATACCGAAGTAAGAAAGAGAGTTGGTCTGAAAGAGAGTGTCGGGGTGAAGGTAAAGAAAGGAATTCTCCGGTGGTTCGGGCATGTGGAAATAATGTATGATGAAAGAATGACTAAACAGATTACAATGCAAAAGTGGGTGGATGCAGAAGTCGCGGAAGGCCACGACACACCTTCGACCACCAAATTGATCGTGTACTAGCAGAAGGTGATGTCAGGAGCCTTAAGAACAGACGAGCGTGCATGACAAGAACTATGAATGTCAAAGAAGCAAGTGCGGTGTGTAAGAATAAGCCTAAATGGCGCTCTGTTGTTCGTGCATACCCCGCAAGGGACCTGGCGTGAAGTTATGTATGTATGTATGTATGTATTTATAAGGCTTAGGCAATAGTTTGAAGAATTTTGTAATTTTCGCTTGCTTAGCAGTTTTTAAAGCAGCTTTCATTCTGTTTGTTTGCATTCTCAAAAACATCGATCGCGTCGAGGCGACTTATGTCAAAGTCCTCGGTGATATAATTTAACAACATACTTCAGGCAAAGTTGTAATAAGATCTATTTACTTTTTTATTAGTCCATTTAACGGCATTTACAAAGGATATTGGGTTGGATACCTTTTGGAATCCTTTTATTATTATGTATGTACTTATTAAATCCGCGAATAGTGAAAACGTGAATGAAGGAAGCGCGAATAAGACTTTACTGACAATTCAATGTCATGTACATGAATTACATTAAAAATTACTTACACAAATTTGGACACGTTTTGCGTCATATCACTATCTCGTTGTGTTTGTTAAGGATTTCCAAATGATTACACCCTTGAGCGGGTTATCAGATGCCGCGCGTGTCGTGGCGTGGTGTGACATAAACGCGATGACGGGTACAGTACGTGACATCTCGGAAGCCACCCGAGCGGAATGAACACTGCCAATTCATATTGTTTTGTTCAATGACGTTGAATAAAAAGTTTGTTTGACTTTCACGTTAATACAGTGGTAGAAAAATTGGTAAAATTATTGCTTTCTTAAATGGATAAGAGAGAAAAATAAGACAAAATATAATGCTCATATATAGGCGGTATTTATATATGTAGATAAGGATGCCAAAATTCTACCTCTTTTAATACAGAGGCTCCGGGTTCGATTCCTGGTATATTAAATTTCGGAAACGTATTTTTCGTTATTTAATATGGTCTGGGTGTCTGGAATCAGCCCCAGAGTAGTCCGTTGTATATTACCCATAACACAAGCGTGACTTGCTTAATTTAGGGATATACAATATGTGTGATCGTCTGCCGATTTTTTAAAATGTATGTGTGTATTGGTATATATGTATATGTTTAAACTATCTGTCTATCTATGTATACCCATAGAAGACGATTATCTAGGCTAAGTATTCTACTTAGTCTTGAGGGACTATGGGTAAATTACAATACAAATAAGTGAAGTTTTCTATTATTGTATTAGATTATTTATAAATCTCTTCATTGTACTAGCTTATAATTTATGTATGTAAATTAAAGTCAATATTCTATTTAATATTAATGCTATAAATAATACGTTTTTGGCCATAGTGAGTAACAATAGCATTATCGCAGGTCAACCCCAGCGGTAATATATTGTCTGTATCGCCAAAGCCACCCTTATCAATCTAATTTAGTTCGGGAGTTGTCTAGGAGATCTCGCTCTTTAGCAATAAGACCTGTGGGCGCAACTGGTCCTTAAAAGCGACTCACCCTTGACCGCGACTCGCACAAGACCACCATCTTGCGAGGTGCGGTCAAGTACATAAGAAGTCGTACCGTCGCACGTAATGGCCGCCTAACAAATAAGATCATTGTTATTATATCGCTATAACGTCAATCATTATAGTGTCAACATTGTTATTTATAAAACACGCAACAGTAATATTGTATATCCCTACTAATATTATAAATGTGAATGTAAGTTTGTTTGTTACGCTTTCACGCCAAAACTACTCAACCGATCATCATGAAATTTGTACACATATTCTTGGAGGTATTAGAAGTAACATAGGATACTTTTTATGAAAAAAAACTCCACGCGGAAGAAGTCGCGGGCAGAAGCTAGTAAACTATAAATTGAGCGCTTATTTCAATCATATGTACCTCTACCAAGACTTCTACAGACCGTTCTTTGTGAAAAATAGATATAATTTTAGTTTGTAAGTTTATTTTGTGATGATGTACTCGTAAGGATAATTACTATAGGTCTATCTATCAAAATAAACAATTATAGAAATGCTAAACTGCCAATAATTTTCTGAAAAATAATAGGCGGCCTTAGTGCTTAAAGCGAAGACAAACTAAAATGTTTTTTTTAATCCCATAACGAATATTCTAAAATACATTTACATACGTACTTATAAGACAATTTTGCTTACTTCTAGACAATATTATATAGGTGGGTATATGTTTTGAAGTTAATTACTAAGCATCAAAATATCACTTCAAATTCCGCCCATAAACTCTCCTTAATATATCAAAACCGCATATTAATCTGAATATATACATTTAGAAATAAACAAACAACACGCAGCAGCGTTTATTAGGCAGACGTGTCAATGATTACTAACAAACGCTTGAAAGATATGTACGTCATATATTTGATTATTGTCTTTGTTTATCTACTTTCACCGGGTTGAATGCAAATAGAAAATTGTTTAAGATATTGCCTACCTACGTTTCAGTGAATTAATATTTAGGATTCTGATACCTAAAGAAAATATGTTGAGTAAAAGCTTGGCAGTTAAGTCTTTTTGTATGGGATTGAACGTGGCCCGTACTTGAGCGATTCAAGGAAGAATTGCGTGCAACTGAGATGAATATATTGCAATGAATGGGTGGAGTGAAAATAAAAAATCTAAAACCTGATTGCAGTGCCACCTACCGAGTCTAATTGTGAATCTAAACTATCCCGTCGTCGCAAGCCAACCACGGCCACTGCTAGACGTGAGCCTCCCCAAGTCAGCGCCTCTCACTAAACCATTCCGGGGCTCACTCAAACACACACAAAACTTAAGCAAAATCTGTCAAGCCGATTTTGAGTTGTGGCCGGGCTAGCGAACAGTATATAAGAAAAGAAGATAAACCATTAAACAGACGGGCGAACCAGATGCTGTAGGCCCCCATTTTTGCCGAAATAGCTCCCAGTACCTGATAATGTATAACACGAATTACAAAATTCACAATAAATTTCCCAGACTTAATCCCCTACATGTTATACATTTTATATCCATCATCGATAAAAACTCGACGTTGTTTCGTGAGAATTTAATCAGGTCGCCGCAGGCGTCGGGAGGCGCGCTGCCTCTCCGTCATTGTCGTGTAATAACAATTTGTTGGTTGTACAAAATACTGGGTGAATAATAAAATATACCTAACGTAAGGACTTTCACAAATTTAATCTACTTTCAAATTTATTCATTTTCGCAAGTTTACAAAAAAAGCTTTCCCCTTTTTAACCGAATTCAAAAAAGGATGAGGCTCTCTTTATTCGTCGTGTCTTGTTTTCATTTTTGCGCTTGTGTGTATAACTTGAATCTTAAAGGAATCGTACTGAGCCAATGTCGGTGGCTCGCAGCGCATTCAATTAGGTACTACTTTAAGTCAGACGCTTAGCTGCTAATCGAGTGAGCCATATATCTGCAGTGAGCTGGACGCGGAGGTGTGGTAATTCCGAAGTCAGAGGGTTATTCTGTCTACATCAGAGATAAAAACTACCCTATCTTTTAAGTTTGGCCAAATTACACATAATTATATAATTTGATCACTTATTGGTTGATCTTACTTCTTACTTATTCTTATATCTTCTTACTTATTGGTACTGATTGGTTTAGTAGTTTCGGAGTTTATCCCGGAAATACAACGCCACACGAGATTTTGATATGAATATATCTTCAACCATAATATTTGCTTCTGCACCGATACTAATACTAATTATAGTCATATTGATAGAAATAAATGATTGTGTCATTGGTGATCTGAGATCTACAAAGTCGTTCGGTGTATGCTAGTTGTAACTCAAACGTAATTTTCTTAGATTCGGAACATAAAAATATTGCTAATGTTTTTTAAGTAAAACGATTTTGACACACTCAGATAGATAGATAGGTACAGAACTGGATGGGTAGGTCCTGTTTTAAATTGTTAAAAGTTCGTAATGGGAAGCTATTTAGGATACCAAATTTGAGGAATATTGTGTCTGTGACAAATAAGACAATCCATGAAACATAACAATGTCACTTCGGTATGTAAGCTCCCGTGAATTTCGTTTCCATTAAACAACAAGAGGTTTTTTTACGTGCTCCCGACAAAATAAATTCAATGAGAACTTAAAATGAGAACTTCCCTTAATTTAAACTGTTACACTAAAACAATAAGATTTAAATTGGAAACGAACGGTTGATACTTTTCAGATATCTACGTTTCTTTGTGAAAGATAAATAGGTCTGGTAATAGTAAAGGCGATAATAGAAAGACTATCGTGTGTTTCAATACAACATTTCATAAACAAATAAGTAACTCCCACGATACGGATATCGTAGAACGATGAAAAGAAACTATTAATGTACAACAAAGCTTTTATGCATTGCAAAATAATGGGAACAGTAGATGGCTTTGTATTTTTCCAACACAGATAAAGCAGCACCTGTTTCATATCTAAATACATTAGTGACCGCAATGTATTCGGATCAATTCATTTTATCACATATAGGTACTGCGAATTCCGCATTATATCAATGGTTTAAACATAGTAAAAGTCTTATTACACTCCGCGATTTTAGGGAATCCTTACTTTGAATCGGAATGATGTAATGAATAAAGTCCAAGATTAGAACGATCAACCGTTGCTGGTGATCTTGCTCCCTAATCTCAAAGAGGCATAGAATACATGCAATAACGCATAGACAGTTTTGTATTTATAACAAATACGCGTTTAAAATCAGACAAATGAAAATGAGTTTAAATGCAGTCTCCATTGCCGAAATCGGTCGTCAAAGATCATAACACATGAATAGCTAGACTGGTGTTGTGACTGATGTTTTTTATTGATGAATATCAAATTTTAATACTTATTATCCTATTCCGGACGAAGACAATTCCAAAAACATAAAATCGGTCCAGCCGTTCTTGACTTATAAATGGTGTAAATAGGACGACTTTCTTTTGTACTTATATATATAGATGTGGTCCAGTTACCGCATTCGCAGTCATATTATAACTTTTTAGTACAATATTATAATAGGCGCTATTGTAAGAGCCCAACCACAACTTCCTGCCAGGTCCTAAATATCCTGTAATGTAGTAAGGCTATAAATCCGTTGTTACATCATCCAAACGTCAATCAGAAATACCTAATGCAAACACGCCGCAGCATTACAGATAATACGTGAATTGCAATGATAAATCTCTAGAGAAATTCACAAATATATATTGCGGATTGGATGAACTAAAACCACGACTGATAATGCCAACTCAATAACTAAAAGCTTTGGCACGTCACTTTGTTAACAAAATCAAGAGTAAATCAAGCTGATTTGTTTTGTCAATTAGGTATATGAAAGAAGAAATCTGTATATCGCATCTCCGATAGAATAATGTTAGGACTGAATTTGAGTTTTAACAAATTATTGATAACAATTTCAAAGGATGCGAAGAGGCAACAAAGGTCCACTGCTTTCCTAATTGAGCTGGAGAACCATAAAATTACTCAAAGATATTACACAAACTAAAATTCCTTGAAAGTATTTTTGAAAATATTTATACAAGATCAATTTTTTTAATCTTTGGCTTCATACTTCAAAATTAAGAAACAGATTTTTACGAATTTGTAAGTTAAGATGGATACAAAGAACACTACTGTTATCTTTTAATTCTGAGTGATCATGTTCCACAAGGATATTATTATTACACCCAAATTATTACTTGTTTCACCTTAAGAATGATGAAGAAGCGTATAATGTACGCTATAAATTTACTTCAACTCAATATGAATAAGACTATACATATTTTTGTTAAAATCCCATCATTATACAAGCAGTAGTTGATATGAAAGATGAGTGTTCACTTGACTGTCATAACGAGGACATAAGGTTCATTTTTTGCAATAATAGCTTTGGTACCTTCTTGTAATATATGTAATTTTCTTTTCTGCAAATCGTCCTCCATACCCCGGTGTAGTTTGACCTTTATATGAGGATGTAGTTACGTCATCACAATTCAATAGTTTACATTCTGTGCGCTTTACAAACAATACAGAATTTAATTTTGGCTCAATGAATAAAGTTAATTCACTGCTGATGTTTTGTTTTGAAACATTGCAGCGAGTCAATATTTCTTTCCTCCAATGAATTCTTTATTATAATGATAATAATTTTCGTTCGATTGAATCTCTTTTCAGCCGTTTTCTTATTAAAAGTAATCTGATTTACAACGGATTGTTTTTCTATTTTTGATTATTACATCTTTTATATACTCTTATATGTTATATAGTGATGCAACGTACATAACGTTATGCTACTTCATCTGAGATAATTGTGTAGTTAGTGACCGTTTATGTGGATGTAATATGATCGGTTTAATGCATTATTTGTAATGCAATATTGTAATGAATTTTTGATGGTGTTAAATTTTGACATAACGTATGTATATACACTAATGTAGCTATTTGTTAACGGCGTTATTTTTAACGCTATAAATAATACGTATTTGGGCATAGTGAATAACAATAACATTATCATTACTGAGGTCGTCGATTATAATTGGTGCGAAATTTAAGTATTATGTTGTTTTATCGCAAAAATAACAGAAATCTGCTTAAAACCTAAAACTTGTTTTAGGAACAAGTTTTAGTGTATTTTTCTTTTAATATTGGGAATTTTGGGGCTTAGGCAATCGACAATTTTGTATCAGTCAAAATCCTATGAATTGACGGCTAGTATACTTAAGTTAACCAAAAAATTCTTAGAAGTGCATATATATAAAACCTTTTTGGGAACCGTTCGATATTTAAATTAAAGAGTGTCAATCAAACAATATTTATGGAAAATGTCACTTGTTTTCGACAGTTTTTTCGCACATAATAAACTGTTTTGTGCAACAAGTTGCTTAAACGCAAAATTATGGACTAATGTGAGTTATGTGCTGTGATTAAAATACAAATTTTCGGACATTTAGCAGACATTAGGGGATGATGCTATACCCCATTATACGGTTGCATACTGGGAGGCTGAATTTAAAACAGGTAGAATAGAATAGAAAACACTTTATTGTTCACCACATACACATAAAATAAACAATTTACAGTAATCACATTAAACAGTAAATGTAGGAGCAATGGGCGGTCTTATCGCTTTAGATCGATCTCTTCCAGACAACCCGGGCTATGCATTTATGAAATGGAAAATGTAGGAGCAATGGGCGGTCTTATCGCTTTAGATCGATCTCTTCCAGACAACCCAGGCTATGCATTTTATGAAATGGACTTTCGCAAGTGTATGAGGTAGATCAAGCTGTAAAGATGACCCGCGTTCTTGGCAGTCTTCAACCTCCGTTACGGAAAAAATGTTAAAAAAGTTGAGAATCAGGTTTTGGAAGATAGAAGAATAACTATAAAGCATATAGCTGAGATCCAAAACATATCTTTTGATAGCGTCCAATCCGTTTTAATTGATTATCTGGGATTCATAAAAGTGTCAGCGAGATGGGTGCCACTAATATAAGTTAGGAAATTTCTGAGCGTAATCTCGAAAGTTCCAGCGTGATACTGATAATTTTTCTATAGCCTTGTCACCATGGATGAAACATAGGTCCACCATTTCGACCCTGAAACTAAAAGACAAAGCAGCTCTTGGAAACTACTATCTTCTTTATTATTATTTAAGAAATTTCGAGACCACTGGCAAAGTTATAGGCTGTGTTTTGGGAGAGGAAGGAATCCTTTTTATTGATTACATGCCAAAAGGCCAGACGATTACTGGACCCTATTATGCACTTTTAATTACAAGAGTGTGTGAAGCGATTAAAGAAACACGACTTGACAAACTGTCATTGGGCATGTTGTTTCTTTACAATAACGCTCACATTCATCGACCGGAAGTTGCGTTTAACGCAATCCGCTGTGCTGGCTCCTAACTCCTTGACCACCCACCATAATCTCCAGACTTAGCCTCAAGTGATTTTCATTTATTCCCAAAATTAAAACAGGAAATTCGTGAAACTAAATTTCCCAATTATGACGCGGTTATGCCGAAGAGGAGTTTTTCGAGAAAAGCAATTTTTTCGCCAGGAATAACAAAGTTACCGTTGAAACGTGTTACTGTAAATGCATTACGTTAGAGGGAGATTATGTAGAAAACAAAATATTTTTGTATTTTTAATATTGATTCCAAGAACTTTTTGATTCACCCTCGTATGTGTGTTAATATGTACGGTCCGGATTTCGCCTAATGTTTGTTTCGAATTGCTGCCACGCTTCGTCTTGCATCAAAATGTAATGTAAATTCAACCCCCATATGGCAAAAATCCGGCTGATGTAAAGTCCCCCAGGAATCTTGCTTCATTAATGAAACGAAGGTTAAGGAACGAACGGATAAAGTGGTGAAGTATTTCGACTAACAGGATGTGGTGAAGTCCCTGTAAAAAGAATCCCTATTTACCTGAAAATTAATCTAAAACTTGTATATTCATAAATATTACATATCGTGTTAGGCTTATTTTTTATGGGGCTTAGTAGGCCCCAGCGACTTCCCCTAACTTTGTATTAGTATAAACTACATTTTAAAAAAGACGAATAATAATAATTACGAAAGAAAGATAAGTTGCTGGGGCGTTTATTGTGACGCTTCTTCTCCTTTAACAGCAACTGAAATTGCTTTGGAAGCGATGGAAGAATCATGGTGTTCAATAAGTAATCTGAATGATTTCATTAGGATAATAATACATTAATTTTAAATTTTAGCCATGATGGTGATGTTATTACCTATAACATTATTCATTTATTTTACTTATTTTTAAATTATATACGTATAGGGTGTATTATCAAAACTTGGTAATACAAATTGTTATTTAAAAATCAAATCTTAATCAAAATGTATTTATTAATTAGTAATATTATATAAACATTTACAAAACAACTATGATGTGATTTGTGTATTTACGTATATTCATAACGTTACCGAATAAAACAATACGATGCCAGCACTCAAATATCTCCAGCTATCATAAGCCTCACTATCTAGTACAAACACCACTTGGGTTATCGTGAATCTAATTCTGTTATTGTTTTAATAATAAATACATGGATTTATGTACCCGTTTATACTTGTAATTTGCACGTGTGTTTCAATATATTTCAATACAAAATGATGGACGTTTTTATAACCAAAATCCTACCCTTACTTCTAAATATATAGCCGGCTAATAAAGCAAACCACTACATCATTACTGCAACCTTGCGTAATATATTATTAGAAACAACCAACTGACCCGTACTCACTTCGCTGGAAGTTATTAAAAATACGCAAGCATCCACGCACGCACGCACTTATATCAAGGTTTAATTAAGCTTTATAACCTTTAATTAATTCATAAACGCAAAACGCACTCGCAGTGCCTCGTACGAGGATGTGCGCAATTCTTGTGTGGAGCGCTATTGCTGTAACATATTTGGCAGGCGTTTCCGAGCCCACTTCGCTGGGCGTAAAACATTTTAACTTTTTTGATTTATTAATCACAATCAAATATCTATGTCACTCGAGAATAATGTAGCTTTCTACTCGCGAAAGTATTTTCAAAATTTAATCAATACTACTGGAGATTACCCCGAACATCTAAAGTCACACCTTACCTGTTTATAATATTAGTATAGGTAAATAAATTATATTTTTTAACAGTGGATCAACAGTTTTTATCAAGTAGCAGTTATAAGTTTATAATAAAATAGTATTTTTATTTGTAATCAATAACATTTTCCTTAAAATCCGTCAAGCCGGACGCAATATCTAAATACAGTCATTCATAATAAGTCTTCACATCAATAGCTGTTGTTATTTTGAAATCACAGGCAGCTTATACATTCATTCAAATAATTACAATTTATTATATTTTATTAGCACAGATATAGTCCTAAGATGTGTAATTAATAATTTAGTTAATTATATATTTTTTGTTTCAGATACCTATTTCTCGCGTAATAATAGTCAACTATAGTTTCCTAAAGTAGCAAGTGAAGTGTGTAAGGTTTGAAGAAGTCTAATTAACTCTGCCGTCTTATGTTCTTCTAATAAAGAAAGGTGAGTAATTGTTTGAAATAAAAACTTGTTGGAAGTCTGCAAAGTTTAAGAATTTAATTTCCCTTGTATTTTCAGTGTGCATTTAACCATTTATTCTTGTGCCACATTTGCAAAATAGGACTTTTATGATAAACTTACTATGAACAATAAAATATTAGAGAAACAGTTGAGATGAAAATAATTCCTTGTCAAGAAACTTATCATCAACTATATAACTACAATTAAGAAGTATAGTAAACACTGTCACTAGTACTAACTAGTAACTAGTGACAATAAAAGTAAAAAATTGTTACAACTTAGGCTCCGAAAAAGACAGATTGCATCTACAGATCTGTAAAAGCACATTTTATTACCTGTCGGCATTAGAATTTATTATAATCCTTTTATTATCGTCTTCTTTTGTTCACTTATTTGTCTTGTCTACTGTCCTTTTGTACTCGTTTATAGCCGCTCAGGGACATAATTAGCCATGTGTTGCGGATTATAAGTACAAGCTAATTCTAAGAAATTATGTCGACATTGCCAGGCGGGCACATATGCATTTACAAGTACAAAACGATAGCCTGATCGAGAGAGGGGTCGGTTGAGCAACAACTATGATCTAGACGTCACGTGTACATTCGGGAATCTAACAGTGACGGGCTTTGCGCGTTTTATTGAATCTCGACCTTCTGCATTACGTCTGGATTTGTTGCGTTCGGTTATATTCGTACCCGTGTTATACGTGCTTGTATACTTCTCTCTATAATAATTCTAATTCGAGTCCCGCAAACTCGTAACAATATTATAGAAATAATTGAGATGAAAATAATTGCATAACAAGAGATTTATCATCAACCGCAAATAAGTAACACAGTCTATCTTATTCATAATAAACCTATTCATTTCCGTTCCGTAACTTGATCTTGACCACCGGAGGCCATGAACAAAGTGCATTGTTGCATCAAATCATTGCGGAACGCGATAAGGCAGCTGAGATAGGCGCACAAACTGACCCAGTTAAAAGCCTTGCCTATGACGCCTCTATTCACAGCCCACGCTTTCTTAAATGAATGTGAAGCCTTAAACATTGTTACAATGTAATTTTCCTTCGACAATCGAGTTGTGATGTAGTTTTGTGGAATATTCTAGTCTATTCGATTGCTTACCCGTTTTCAATTTAGAACGCAATCTTGGTGTGGTATCTCTGATTACACAATTGGAGAATAATTATGCAATAATTATACCTAAGTTCTCGATGGTTTGTGCTGAAGATTGTGAATCAATATGCAAATCACAATCAGTTCATAGCAGGCTAGCGTGAATAAGGTCCATTAACATTTGTGAATTGAAGACGTGGTGACGTGCTGCGAATGGAATAATTTATATTGGTTTATTAAATAGAATATTAGTTATGCATCCTAACACCCAGGGCCTTACTTATAATAATGTCCTTGAGTAAGGATTACATCTCTTAAGTAAGTAATGTAACCCCAGTGATTTTATATTGTTTGATTTTGTAAAACTTTTAGCATTTGCTTTAAAAAATATCCTTTTAGCTACAGTAGCGCCCACCAATTTAATTCCTTTTTACTGATATATTTTTATACACAGTTTCGGTCACCTTAATCCCGTACTCGGTGACAATCAGCTGTTTCAAATCAAAATTGCCCTCTTGCTTCTTTTTTAGCAGTCACTTAAACTACCTCTCGATGCTGTTTGTTTTTTACATTTGTTTATGAGTTACTTTACCATCTCTTTTCCTTAAGAGGAGTTTATGCGTAAGATTTTCACTAATCAGTTTCTGAGCAATTTCTTAAAATTTAACAGACGATTATAAGTAAAGCCGCCAATTATTAGGTAAGTGTTGTGTTTAAAATAAAAGAGAATTTCAATAATCACTTCTTTTGTTGAAATATTTTAAGGAAACATTGAGTGTTCATACAAAAAGGCTGCAAGTAGAGAGAGAATAATATGCTCTCTCAAATATGAAATGATTTTGAGGAGGAGAGGAGGAGACAGAGAGAGAGTAGAGGAGGAGGAGGAGAATCGAACTTTGGATAAAGTCTACTTTTATGTTCGGATACGACAATAATTTGCTTTTTTTTATTTTCAACAATATTGAAATTACTTTTACGGATGAATGGAATTCTTATAAAATCGTATTGTTTATCCAAAGGTCTATCAGTCATTATGTAGCAGCCATTTTTATTAAAAACTGCTGTATCTGAATGGGTGGAATTTTGTAAGAAAGTGTAATTTATTAAGCCTGGGTAGCTTAATAAATTACAGTTTCTTACATAATGTATTGGAATCGTAAAAAATAATTATTATTTAAGTAACAATAATATATAATATATATATTAGTTAGTTTGAAATGATAATACTAGGTAATGGTAATGATTTTAATTTAGTTAGTTTCTCAGATACTGCTTTTAAATTCTTAAAAACGACCCTTACTAGTCTGTCAAACTAAGTTACAGAGTTCTGAAAAGTCTGAGTTGGGGAATAATTTTGATTGATACGTGATATGGGTTCCAAACAGGTGAAAAAGCAGTGAATTAGCTGCGCCTCCGTAGTCCACTTTATTCTGGATCAACACATATACAACTTATTTTTTATTAAAACATAATAAATAGCTTCAAAAAGTAGCAAAATTAGGCACACATGACTTTTCTTCGTTTGGTTATTTTCACTAGTCAATTAGTTTCAACGTTCATTATATTCTATTAAAGACATTTAGTAAACATAATTTAAAAAATCTGGTGTTAAATATACAATTGTATAACTCATTTTTGTTAAAGAAAACAAATAAAATGAATGAGTAATTATGACACGACATACCCACGTATTTGCCCGTTGCTTGAATCAAGCAAAACCATAACGTGTGAATATCAAGGTCGGATAAACCACTTCTCTAGAGCATAAATAAAATATATGTTTTTGAGTGGGGAAATCTATTCACAAATGCATCTTATCATTTCATAGCAGCAATATTCATAAAACTACCAATTTAATGGGGGCTTATGAAATTTCTATTAATAAAAGTACTTTGTAAGCTCTTCTGATAAACGATTTGATCGTCATAATTCAAGGTTACATAACAAATAAGAAGTGGGTGAATAATGAAGATAGTTCCTAGATACGCATCTCCTAGAAAATAAAGCTATATATAAAATTCAAAGTAGTCTGCCCATAAAACAATTATAACTTACGCTTTCTTTTTTAAATATCTCTATCTCCACGATTGATGTGTCTAGCCAGTGTTAAGTATCTAAATTAATACACAAGTTTTCAAAAGCCTCACTCAAATTGTAGGTTTTACGGAACCAAACAAGGGATTATTTTAAAAACGTATGTCGTAGATCACATGCCTAAATACAAAAGGAATGGTCTCGAATTTGCCAACCAAATCGTAGAGGTCTTATCGACAATTTAATGTAGATGTGGCGTCACATTAACCAATATTTATAGCTGTGCACACTATAGGAATGCACCTAAGAACAAGACTTGGTCGATGTAGGACTATTGGATAAAATCAGAATAAAAAGAACTGAGGTATTAGCATAAACTACTAATGGAGCTGGGGATCTCGGAGTTTGGCCTTTACTCCTCACAAAGCTTGAAGAACATGGTTACAATTGGCAGACGATGAGTCACTACTCATTGCATGGGTCTCCTATAGCAGTAAGAAACAAGTAGGGGCAAGCGTGTGAGTGTTTAAAGAGTCTGGAGAACTGCGGTGCAGTTTCACAGTGGTTACTTCTGACTTTATACGTTCTTCTTCTAACTTCTCCTTTGGAGCTCGAGTTACTCCTGTCTCTTCTACTTTGTGCCGGCTGGTTAAGGAAGTAGCAAGGACCTTAAAATTAAATGAAACAAACATTCAGATTGTATTTAAAAGATATATTACAACGTTAAACGCAATCATTCGCTGTAAACAATGAGATTTCAGATTGGCTTGAAAGAAAAAACGAGAAGGGCATTTAATATTTCATAAGCAATAAACATAACAATAAAAATAAGGACTGAAAGTGAACCCTTTTTCCTTCCAATTTGTATACAATTTATAATATTTTCTATTTTACAGATATTCAGTGTAGAGGAAAAATTATGAATATTTTTTCGAAGTTCTATTCACGGTTTACTTTTGAGATAAGAAGGTACTCATACAATATTAATATCTCCTAAAGAGCTGTTATTGTTATGAGGCTCCCTTTTGCTTGTTCAGAAAGTGTTTGCTAAATATATATTGATTATAGAATTCTGTAAGTAATGAGAACTAAAGAAAAAAGAAGATGGTTTGGAAATATAGAGAGAATGGATAAAAGGAGATTAACAAAAAGCGTATTTTTTATTGCATGAGTTCAGCAGACAGGCAGACAGCCCACTCAATGGAAAGCAGTTACCATCGCCAATGGACATTGGCAACACCAAAGGTGCTACAAGTGCGCTGCTGCTCTCTTAAGGGAGACTGGAACCTGGTCACTAATGCCGGAACACAAATCAAGGTTGTTATGGCGGCATACACAAGACCAGGGGTAGTATCTGGGTTGTTTGGTCGTCTATTACGGCAGCCGCCCGGCCGCAGGAATTCGTATTCTTTCTCCGTTCCTGCACGGATAAAAACAAAACAAAAATATAAACACAAGCTTACATATTTTCCTGTATAGATAGTATGTACGCGACGCACTCAACCGCACGAACCTGATACTCGATATAGCACGGTTTATAATAAAAGCGGAATTTTACATGATGCAGACGCCGCTCCACAGGTTGGAAAGCTTAGGGGAAAATCATGACTACATTTCAGCTGAGATTGTTTTCTATTTTGTAATAATCGATTTAAGAAAATTATATAAAGTGTTTCCTATTATAAAAAATTAACTGATAATAACGGTAAAATTTTGTGTGAATGATTTTGTGTTTTGTTCTTCTTAATGGCATTATGAAGGCATCGGTTAAACTAGATTTTCATTAAATCTTTTTGTATCTTTACTTACAATTATATATCTAAACTAGCTGTGCCCGCGACGTCGTCTGCGTGGAATTTGTTTACAAAATTCCCCGATTTTGAAACATTCTTAATTGGTGCTCCGCTCCTTTGGTCTTAGCGTGATGATATATAGCCTATAGCCTTCCTCGATAAATGGGCTATCTAACACTGACAGAATTTTTCAAATCGAACCGGTAGTTCCTGAGATTATCGCGTTCAGTCAAAGAAACAAAAAAACTCTTCAGCTTTATATATTAGTATAAGATTATATTTGGATTTAGTATTTTAATGGCTGATCATTAATAAATCAACATTAACATCTATATGTTTATTATTTAAATCATTTTTTTCTTACACTTCTAATATCCTTATTCCATATATCAATTTTCCTTTTCTTTTCATATTAAAAATTAGCATTAAAATAGGGAGAAACATGGATCTACACGTACTACAATCCAAAAGATTAAACATTTTTTGCTTCATTTACTTGCATTAATCTTTTTATACAAATTGCGCAGCAAAGCATTCTGTAGCTAACCTGAACATTAAGTCAGTGACCAACAGTTACACCAGAAAAAGATTATATTATTTTCTTCAAACAATGTGGTGAAAGAACTCAACTGTACAAAGCAGATGATATTTCAATGCAATAAAGTTAACTATTTAAACCAAATCGGTTCAGACTAACAAATAGATAATAATCTCATATATAACAAATTCAACTAGCCAGTACACGGTAATAAATAATGCACATCCATGAAAACAAGCAGTAAGCAATATTATAGACACACAAGTTCACTTTGAGAACAAAGATAGAGATGAGAATTGTTAATACTGATATATCTCATAGAAATATGTACTCGAGAAACCATACGACTGGATTTATTTGAGTAAATAAATGGGATTGTTGGATTGTTGCCATAATATTGACAAATAAATTATCCAGCCCTTGCTACAGTATGCTTTGTGGGCAAGAGAGAGTTATGAATATATGAAAGATTCAGAGTTGGAACATTTGCAGTATTTACTAAGCGTTTAACATGACTTATACTGGCGACAAATAAGCGCTGTAACAAATAACAATATATGCATGGTAACAATAAATAATATGTGTCTTTGTATCGAAAATAATGGCAAGATATAAACAATAATTTCTAAATAGATCACTCTTTATTGTACACAAAACAAAGTGGAATTTACAAAGTCACACTACATCTAATTATGCACAAACGCCGATCTTATCGTTAATAACCTTTTTTTTTTAAAGGCTTTTTAATACAACCTTTTGAGATCCTGGATATCATGTGGCAGCAGAGTGCTAGCCAAGACAACTAAAACGATTCCAAACACGACGGGTCTATTTGTTTAGTATAGGAGTTCCTATGGCCACCTTCCGACACCATCATCAAATCACCTCCATGGTACCATATTATTGCATTGTCACGAGATACACATATGCGTGCAAAATCGCAGCTCAATCGGAAACCGGGAAGTTAGTCAAATTTAACTTGCAAGATTCCACCAGACTTACTAAGTTAACTTACCGAACTTTATATGTACATTCATTGCAAGTTAAATAAAAGCTTGTAAAAAGCGATATTTTCCAGTTCTAAGATGATTAACAATTAATGACTGTTTAAATAAGTTTTGTTTTCCAGTTTGTCTGAGGGTTTGTTTGCAATAAGCATCGAAATAGCTGAACGGCTTCAAGGGAAAGAACAGACAAACAATAAAAATCAAGATATGTGTGTTTTTTTTATTGCTGAAGTAGCGAAGACAGCGCTTGAAAGCCACAACTTACTAACTCATGTGTATTATTTTCTTGTGTAAAAGAAAGAATATTTTGTTTCTATTCTATTGTCCTGATGTATGGGTCTGGACATGGCCACTGATGCCAGAACACAACTCAAGGTTTGTATGAGGGCATACTTTAGACCAGGAGTGGGAGAAATCCAGATGGGCAAATGTCCACCTGGCCGCAAGAATTTGTTTTCTTTCACCGCACAAAACCACGTTATCCGAATTTAATTTAACATATATAACTAAGGAGAAACTAATCATATGTATTCGTGCAGGAATGGAGACAGAGTAATAATTCCTGCGGCTGAGTGACCTGTCGTCAGAGGCAACAATACAACCCATAATCAGGTGGTAGGGTGTTCACCGTTGGATGGCTAGCACCCCTAGGATATAGTTTGGCGCAACCTTGAGTTGTGTTCCGACACTAGTGGCCAAGTTTCAGTCCGCCCTTTCTAGGTCAGTAACACTTTGGCAGCATTTGATGTTGCCAATGTACGTCGGCGATGGTAACTATTTTCCATCATAGAGGCTTTCAATGTCTCTGTGTGTACTTCGTCTATTAAAAAGTTTATAATTATTATCAGAACTTGAATGAAAAGTCTGGCATAACTTCCATTTAATCTGCTTCCTGTTACGTAGTTTCCCCTTTTCGCATAATTTTATTCGAACTTTTTGTGGTCGTCAGATAAATGGAGCACAGTCTGTATTTTCGGCCGAAAAAAATCAACACGTCGTGATTTCCATTTAAAAATCATTTTACACCAGATTTAAATGCTCTATAAGTTTACAAATTAAAGCTATTTGCTTATTGGATAGATAACAAATGTTACAATTCTAACCAAGTAATTGTAAAACAGCGGGTGTTAAAATACTATACTATCGTCTTCTTCTTTAAATAGTACCAACATACAAAGTCGCTTTTTGCGTCTATCTATATATGCGCTAACTCTTCCTAAACCGCGCAACGAATTTTTGAGCGCTTTTCACCATCAGTTAGATAAATTTTCATTAACGGTTTATGTTTAAAATATAAATCTTAATCAAGTTTTTATGTAAGTAGAGTAAAAAAATATTTAAAACTGAGTAGCTAAAGTGCACTCAGATAAAAAATTTATGCAATAAAAGCTGTGTGATAGAAAGCATGCTAGCTAAATAAACAAGGGTTACGTACTACGATTTGACCCTAGTACTTAATCCTTGTTTTGTATAGGGAAAATCCGATTGAGGACCATAGGCCACGTGAGGGGAAAAGGCCACGCCCGAGTTTGGGATTCGCCAGGTCGGGGTGAAACTAGCGCCACACGAATGAAGTGCTATTTCCACGCCGCAGTTAGGAAGATTCACTAAACCTCTGTCTGATCCTCGAACGTCCTTTGTTCGGGCTATAAGTTCCAGCTCGGACATACGACGGCCTGCCTAATATGGACTTGCCCCACCATCTGTTAGCCGGAGAGTTGTGTCTCTCCGGCTACCTCGGATCTCGTCACGAGATAATAGATGGCGGATCGGTACGCGTCCCTCCTATACAAACTTTATGCGCGAGCGGCTCTGGTTTCCCCTCCGGTCGCCCGCAAGGATGTATCAACGACGGTTGGAGGTCGTCCTGAACATCCTTCCGTTGCTCTACCTAACCTACGTAAAAACCCTTACAAACCCTACGTAGCTAAATCCTTAGTACTTTATAATATCACGATAAAAATAAATTTGACTAATGTTAAATAATGGTAACCATTTGCCAACAGGTGGGTTAGGTTAGCCTGTCTGCTATACTCCAGCAAACTGAATATTTATTATTTTTAAGCCAGAATTGTATTAGTAAAATTACATTTCTCATCTACTTAGAGACTTTTCGCTACCACAAACATGTATTATTCGGCGGAACTTTACAATTTTGCGGACTTTAAGAAATGAAGTTATAAAATAATCATACAAGACTCAGCTTATAAAGCTGGTGTGCACCGACTTTTAACCGATGGCTAAAATAAAATAATCGCTAAAAACGTATGCATAAACAGTGATTCTTTTATTTTAACCGTCGGTTAAATGTCGGTGCTCACCAGCATAAGTTGTTACTGAGTCATTCAATCCTTTGCAAGGCAAAAAATAACTAAACAGTTAACTTTCACAATAGAGGATATTATACTGTTAGGTATAAAGTATTGTATAGATTTTTACGTTACGAAAACTCGTAATACAATTCTCCAAAAATGGTTACTTTAATATAGAAACATGCCAGTAATATTCATATTTGCAATACAGTGTGACAATAGCCAAATATAATCTATCATTATCCACTATACCCATACTCTAAGAAAGTAAAGATAATAGACTTTAAGAATAAATAATTAGCAAAATAAGTACATATATAATATAAACGTAAATATTATATATGTATGTTATAAAAAATATTATATTTTGCAAATTTGTTGATATTTTTTATGTTTTACTCGACACTAATTTGATGTTATAATATTTATGCTTTGTCTTTTAGTTACTTTTGAAATCGATTTCTTTTTTGCTACATTCTTTACTTTGACATCAAGTTACGTATTTCATGTAAAACTATCTTAAAGCTCAACTAAATCTTACACAAAAAGAATGATCAAAATCACAAATCAACAAATTATAACAGAGCGCCATAAAAAGGTTACAAGACACATTTAGAACCTCCTCTTTTTTGGAGTTGGATAAAAATATACTAAAGCCTCAATCGATTTGGTTACAGCATAACGATGCTACAAAAAACTGGCACAACGAGCTTACATGCCCAATGGTCATGAACAATTGGCACTCGAAACTGACCAGAGTTGGATTAGACGGCCGTATGTTATACAGATGGTTCAGTTTTATGTGTCATAAAACTGATATCAATTGTGTTGAAAAAAATCTACGAAAAAAAGGAAAAATATCTATTTATGTAAATGAAAAACGATTTATTATTACAACTTTTTTTACTTAATAAATGTTTATTGTTTGTTGTTTTCGATACACTATTTGATTAAAATTGCAAACTGAATAAATTGTAAAAGAAAAATAAATTCAAATAAAAGAAAATGATCCATCCAACTTTATTCACTCCATTATTAGTAGGAATACTGAAGTTAAAGCAAATGCGTTAATGCTAGCGTTAATGAGTGTGTCCAAATGCGCTTTATCTATAGCGTTAAAAATGACGTATTATAATTACCTACTTTTTTAACAACTCTACGGACTTGAATTCCGTACCCTTTTTTACAACTTAATTTCTAGAGTTTATACAATTTTTTAAGCTTATTGGTTATTTTGGTTATTGTGTGTGACATTAATTTAGTTTATTCTAATTAATTGATTTTAATGCTTAACTTATACTAATGTAGAGTTTATCTGTTACATACTGGTGTTGTGAGGAAGTGCATGTGCAGTGTGTGTCTTATGTCTATTCCTATATATCTTATCCTAGATTACTTACATTTACTTACATTAATGAAATTCACATCGTCGCATCCTAAATAACGCAATAAAACCTTGGCTATATCTGCGTTATAACCTTATTAGTGTTTCGCGGCTTTTTTTCTTTCCTATTTTCACTATTTTACCGTTATCATCTTTTAGCCATCTTTTTCGATTCTTGTTACTTACCGTGTATAATACTGTCTTTTTACAGTCGTCTGTTGACCTCGTCAACGTATCTACGCGTCTCGTACGACAACCGCATATCCTTCCGCCAACTGCTATGCAGTTATACCGCGCGGTGTACATTTATCGAGGCGAAGAAGAGACCAGATTGCTGCAGGCCGATGTGACAGACGCATAGTAGCAGAGGCAGCAGGTTAGTCTTTTTTATATAGATTTAATTTTGGATCGCGTTCACTACTGTTGCGTTAAGTGGTTAGTTAAACATTACGGCGCAGGTGTAGAAGAGGCATTAGGAGGCAATGTTAATGGAAGCCTCAATATTTAAATGATTGAGTACGACCTTGGACTTAGATTTGCCCTTGTAAAATATAGGTCATCATGTCACCATATTTTCCAATGTTCCTGAAATACCTTGTCTTCATTCGGTTCTGAAGGAAACGGATATGATAAGGTTAATTTCTATCTTTTAATTTGGATAAATTAACCACAGTGAACCATATAAACATAAACATTTATCATTCATTGCCATTAAATACCGTTGTATCGTTTCAGGGGCCCAACTCTGCTATTACTATGTTGTCAATGTCGCAGAACACTATAGTCGCCTGATTTCGATATTGTACTATACCAGTTGTGCCCGTGTCACGCTACTCTATCTTTTATGAATATTTAAAAGCGAATGCGCTGTTGCTCTATTAAGGGAGACTGGAACCTGGTCACTAATGCCAGAACACAACACAAGGTTGTTATGGCGGCATACTTTACACCAGGCGTGGTCGCCAATACCCTACCTTCTGGCTGTGTTGTTTTCTCGCCTCTTACGACAGGCCGCCCCGCTGCAGAAAATTGTATTATTTTTTCGTTCCTGCACGGATAAAAAAAAGTTAAAGACACCAAACAAACAGTTAAAGTTAGAACAAAACGGAAAGGAAAGTTTCCGGTTCCACGGCCAAAGTTCCGGTTTCACCGGTTTCCAAGCCCTAATTGAAACCATCATTTTCGACTCGAGCACCAAATAGAACTTCATAATCAATATGAAAACGATACGCGTCGCCGAGTCTGTGAGCTCAATGAAGCCACTTTCCGATACGAAATCGTGTCGCGGTGTTCCCGCCAACCTTATCTTACGAACATTCGCTTCCGATGTCACCGGTTTATTTAGTGCCACCATCAGCTATACGTGCGATATGTAGTGGATTAGCGAACCGAATTATTCTGCACTTTGGCGAATATGTGATCTAGGTTAGCAGGTTGTGGCAACAGTATATTGACTGTAAAAAATGAAAATCCAACAAGTTGTCTGTACGAACTTTTCAGCAGAGGGAATGTGTCACGATCATTAACGACATTCGGTTTAATATTTATTTTAGCTTATTTGGAGTTATATCCTGTTTGGATACAAATTTTATATGCTGCGATAAGCACAATACAAATATAAATACGTTTGATGTGTATGTTATATGTGAATATCAAGTTTCTTAAATATTTGAAATTTCTAAAATAATAAACGGTTTTTCGACCCTCAATTATAGTTGAGTGAAAATTATGGGCGACCGCCATACTGTTAGTATGAATATTAATAGCCTACAATTTTCAGTTGTTACGCAATTTGACTGCACAATTGTGCCGGGAAATATAGATTACACCTTTCTGTCTATCAGGGGTTACTTAGACCAGGTGATTCCGGAAATGCAATGTTTAGATTTTTTGTGTCTGGATGTTCCGCGTAATCTATGAAACAAGTCGACCAATTTTCACGAGACTCACTGGCAGATTCCTGATGATACAATTAATAACTCATTCATTCGTTCATTGGCTGTGAAGTGAGCCGCCTGTGTCGCACTCTGTAACAAATCCGTCTGAATAAAAATTGATACGCTACTTGATGCATTTTACTTGCATGTACTTAAGAAGTCATAAATGAGTTTGCACCCTCGTACAAATCTTTTTTTTGTTGCAGGAGGTCAGCGGACAGGCAGACGGCCCACTTGATGGAAGCGGTTACCATCGCCTATGGACATTTGCAACACCAAAGGTGCTACAAATGCGCTGCTGCTCTCTTAAAAAAGACTGGAACCTAGTCACTAATGCCGGAACCGGAAGATTATTATGGCGACATACTTTAGACCAGGGGTGGTAGCCATTCAGTTGGGCAAATGCCCTACCACCCGGCTGTGGGTTGTTTTGTCGCCTCTTACGACAGGCCGCCCAGCCGCAGGAAATTGTATTCTTTCTCCGTTCCTGCACGGATAATAGATCTATGTAACTGTGACATTTTGCAAAATAATCAGTTAATATGACTGTCTGTTTCCCTATTATGCTTATTGTAAATATCCAATATTTGTTAAAACGTTGCATCAAATATGCAACGTGTGTAATAAACTCGTGCCAGCAAAGGTAAACATTATCCCTGGATAAATAAACTTATAATGTGAGATCGCTGCTGTTATCTGACACTACTTCCGTTGCGAATACAGTTATAGTTGCATATCCTGTTTGCGACGATATTGTGGACTTTTATTGGGGTTAGTTTTAGCTGTCGTAAAAAAGGCAGAGGATTAAAATTATTTATATATATTTATGTTCTTTTAAACATATAATATGTATTATTACCACGCGAACAAAGTCGCGGACAAAGTATATTATATACGTTACATTTAGGAAAATGTTCACAGTACTGTTTCTTGTACTCCTGCAAGCAAAAGTCGACTTTAAGGTGACGAGCATTTTAATTCTGTGAGTGTACTAACCGGCTCCGATTTTGCTGACTAAGAAACTATATCATTTTGCAAAATCCAAAAAATTTAGTTTTATACCAAAGGATAAAAATGTATATATATTTCACTGATTGCGTATACCAAGAATAACATTCTAGGGTGCCGTTTAAAATGTTATCAAACTTTTCTTTCATTAAAATATGTTTTGTCGTAAAGGCCCTATAATTACGCTGTAAGCGGGGACACCATTAAAGGACAATAAATGCTCGTTTCAGTGGTCCATTACAGGAGCAATTACAGCCAATAATAAACATTAAACAGAACTCTTATCTAACCTACAATATAAAAATAAGAAGCGGTATTAAAATTTCTTTGGGTAATTATACACACTTATGGCCGCTTGTAAAAC
Organism: Dendrolimus punctatus; assembly: GCA_012273795.1. Taxonomy (NCBI): domain Eukaryota; kingdom Metazoa; phylum Arthropoda; class Insecta; order Lepidoptera; family Lasiocampidae; genus Dendrolimus; species Dendrolimus punctatus. Next base: position 7,180,006 of record CM022539.1, read on the forward strand.
GATCGCTTTTAAATAAAACTAGTTAATCATATTAAACTCCCTAAATACGTTTTACACAAAACATACTAACAGTTCTTTAAACATATTTAGCGGCAAATTTTGGGTTGTGCAAGACGCTAATTTTATTTAAGAATGAAATACGTTTAGTGTTTCTTAAATAAATTTAAGCGACCTGATCCCCTTGCATCAGGTCGCTTAAATTTAGTGAATGGTTCGAAACTGTTTGAGTACTAAAAAGTACTCTAAATTTATTCTAATTTTTGAAAGTATGTAAAGCTGTTCGAATGGTTATCTTGATTACATCTCTTAGGGCCGACTCGATCGGTCTAATACCACGCTCTCACAGAATATAGGCGTGAAATGGAAAGCAATTCACATTTACAGGTTGGCGCTTTATATGATACAGATGTAAGCGCGCAGGTCTGGCGATGGGTGTAATGTTATTGTTTTAGTTGTTTAGTTGTTTTAACGCTTTAAATAATGTGGCCACGCCATAAAAATAAAACTGCACAATACTTTGTCATCCTTCAGTTTTCAATAAAAACTCTACTCAGTCACAGAAATTGTCTATACACTCTACAAGATACAGTACCAAATATGTGATAAACTTAACGACATAAAGCATTAAGTAAAATGCGCTATTACAAATGTATGTTGGCCTGAACTTGAATTTTATAGTGTTTGATTACTTTTCCAATACATAAAATCGTTAGGCGTTATTGCCTTTATCGCATCATTTGAAATTCGAATGTGTAATACGACGCGGACTATAAAAAGTTCGTAAAGGATTCTGCGGGCACATAAAGTATGTTATTTTGCTATGTACTTACTAAGATCCATGCTGGAATCAATATCTTGATTATAGCACTTAGCGCTACCTTAATAGGTGGGATAGCATGCTAGCATAGAATATCGGCATGAAACGGTTAGTCATAATAATCGTGTTTCCTGATGAGTGAAAGTTTCGAGGGCCCACTTCCCCCTTGCTATATTTCATTATATCCTGTCTACCCTATTCTCCTGCCCGATCTCCTTCTCCCTTCTCATTACCCCATCCTAAAGGTTGGCAACGCATTGTCTTTGCCCTTAGTGTTACACACTTCTATAGGTAATAACTAACCACTTTGCATTATCTGGGCCGTCTGCCTCTTTGCCAGCTTATCAATAAAATAAACATGATGTCTCACTCCTCGCACAATAATTAACCACCTAGAACGCTGCTAGGTTAATAGTAGATTGTTTTACACGAGAGGCGAACTGACCTAATTAGGCATGAGACAATTTGGTTAATAGTTCAATTCCTAATAGGCCTTTCACCGAGGTTAGCATTTTTGTTTTCATTTCGAATATGAGAAAGTAAATAAAAACTGATTCGTGAAACCAACAATACTTCCAATGAAATCAGACGTGAAATCTAGGGCCGATCTTTCAATCATCAGATAAAAGTTAACAGTTGAATAAATCATAATCTGACTAAATTAAAATGCGAAACAATTTAACTGTTTTATTCGGGTAACTGACATATTTAACTTGTCCATGTTATACTTTTTTCTATAGATAATTTTATCTGGTAATTGAAATATGGGCCCTAAATTGATTCTGATCTGATGAACCTTTGTAACGTCGACGTAATCGTCAAGTCCGTCAGTCTGTGCCTCTGTTTTTGTTGGTTAAAGAAATAATTCTCGGTCACTATTCTCAAATACAAATTTTTATCTTTATGATGAAATTTTACATATATTATTATTTTTAAAATTTCGGTTTAGGTAGATTAAATCAATCAAAAGCTATACTTACTTCCAGATTAATATATATCTATTGTGCACAGAGGGCGGTCTTATCGTTAAAAAAGGTATCCCTTCCAGACAACCCCAGGGATTCATTAAGATACTTAAATATTTAGTAACAATCGATATATTATAATAAATAAATATAAGTTTTAATTGATTCAGAAGTTTTTTAAATCATAATCACAAAGGCTTACTAGTTTTAATCACGATATGAAAATTAGTTTATGAATAAAATTAATTACATCTTTTAATTCAAAGTTTAAGCAGTTATCAAAGTTCTGATTAATGACCTGTGACGATTCACGGTTGAAATAATTTCTAATTTCGCTCAGTAATTTATAGGCAAAAACTAAATATAATGTATAGATTGGTAACTTAGCCGAAATGAGCATGTTGTAATTAATGCGAGTTTCAATTTTTGTTCTGAAATTGGGACCTACAATGGGATAATGTTGGGTTCCCCAGCGAAGCTGAGGGTTCCTCCTTCAGCTGTAAGTCCAGCTCGCGAAAATAAAAGTGCTCTATAAATTTTTGCTAGGTCATAAATTTAAAAAAAAACTTGATATTAAAATTTGTATCACAAAACCTTTTTGGACTACTCAAATGCGTTTTGGCTTGTCGGGGATGACACATAAAAGTAAGAATACTCGAGAGACAGCAATTCAATATACAGCAATGAAAACCTTTGTGTTGCTTGTGTTATCCCGGTGTAAGAGAACAGTGAAAGAAATAATAAGTAACTTAAACCATACTACTACTTTAACTATAAAAAGAAAACATAACTAAAATAATATTCATAATAAAACTAACCAATTTTTTTTCAATAAATAAATTATCTTCATTACTGCACTTAGAAACGACTCGGTCGGTGTGATGCCACGCTCTCACAGAATGTGTGCGTGAAACAGCTTTGAGCTAATTGTGCTTCGTGCAAAGAGTGAGAGGGAAGTGGGTCATCCTAAGATGGCCCACTTCCCCTTTCCCCTATTCTACTGCCCTATCCCATTCTTCCTGTTTGATCCCTTTATCTTACCTCGTCTATCCCACATCCGTCATTCTTTTTTTTGTTGTTTACTTGCGGAAACGTTGTTGTGTGTGGGATTCACCAGGTCGGGGTAGCACTAGCACCTGTAGGCAGGACTAGATATGCTATTGTCACACCACAATTACCGATATCCACGGAAACCCTCAGTATACCATTTTTCGTCCTTAATACCAGGGCCACGAGTATTGTCTATCCCCTCCGCTGGCACTGGCAGGTGGTGACCTATGGCCTTTTTTATGATTAGAAATTCACTAATGGACATCTCACCATGTGGGGTGAGGACGTTAGCAGAGTTGTTGGACTATTGTCGGTATATCCACTAAAACTCCTCGTGTTCCTTTCGGTTACCTATATCCAGGGCGGCGGTAATGGCTATCACCTGCCTCGCATAAGCCCTGGCAGGCACCGACCAAGATGACCTCGTCCATTGTCACCGCAGGGCGAAAAGCACCCTGCCGCTACAGAATAAAGAGCGCGGAACAACTCCGCCCCTTCATTCAGGTCGTCCATCGGCCCCTTCTAATACTCGTTATCCTATCCCATCCTAAAATATGGTAACAGCTGGCTTCGCCGCTGGTGTTGCAAACGTCTATTGGTGACGGTGAACCACTTTCCAATTGATGGGTCGTCTATTGGGTAACATCGATCGCAATAAAAAAATGTGTTTCAATATATTGCACGTACCTGCAGGAGTAGAAACATAAATATTTTTACACGACCACTTGGCAAGATGGTAATGCAACTTATTTTTAACCGACCATTTGGTAAGAATGTACTCAAGAAGTGCACCGATGAATCACATTGCTACAGTTCTTCAAAATCTTATACTAATATATAAAGCTGAAGAGTTTGTTATATCACCGCCACAAGTATAATACTGAGTATATGTCATTAAAGTCAAGGGGTATAAATGTTGATATATGCAATTTCACATAAACTATAACCATATATCTGCAATCGAAAGTTTAAGTGGTGATCTCAATTTTACGATAACCGTCTGAACGCTATAGTCTAGATATTCGAAATGTGGTATGTTTGTTTGACAACAAGAAATATGAGCAATCCCTCTGAATTATATATCTGTAATAAAGAACTCTACCTGTTGACTACTAGGATTGCTATTTTCTGAGTGGGAAGGCAAATAACTTCACAGATTCGCAGTAGGTAACTTTGAGTTTTAGGTTGTTCGTGGTGTATAAACTCTTTGCACGTTTTAGTGGTCGTTTGACTTTATGTAGAAAATTTTGTGTAAAAATGTAATGTCAATTGGGTGAGAAAATATATTCGGCTGATACATTAATTTTTATTTGGAGTTTTCTTTATAATATATCGAAATTCGGTATAACCATTGTCCCTGCATCCACACATGGTTTGATCATAAGTCTTCCCTGACTGAAAATAGGACTTCCTTTAGTAATTTCTGTTCTTTATAACGGATTTTATTTAAAGTTTCACCAATGATTCAAATCATCAGATCAGATTTGTTATTGTATAAAGATTTTAACCTTTAAAAACATCAAACTCTAAAAATAATGTGATTAATATAGAAATTCTGCCAGCATTTTGGAAACGCTCTCCACCGACAGTGATCTGGAATCCATTTTTAAAGTGAAATTTCTTTAGAATCGTTGTCATTTGAAAATCGATGAAACGAATACATGAAATGACACAAAAAAGATTTAACACATAAAATTCAACCTAGTTTTATGTGAGTTACATTTCAAATTTTGAACTTTATACTAGTGATTTAAAGTGTAATTTAGTTTGTTTTTTATTATAATATGTTGACAAATGTAGGCTAAAGGAATTATATTTATATTAGCAAAAGTTAGAGAAGAATTATTTGTGAGTATATTCACTGAACTTACACTTTTACTACGGTGTGAGCAGCGCACACACGCACGCACATTTTTTTTATTCGTAAATATGTATATAGTACCTAGTTTGATTTTAGGGTTTTATTAACATGAAGTGAAATAATATAAAATATAATTAATTTAAAATAAAATGTGACACCTACTAGATTCCGTCCATTCGCTACAAACCAAAAGTACTGAATGAATTTCATCCATGAATGAGTTTAGCGCATCATTGTTCCAATTATCAACTGTATAGTCGTAGTAATGAATGATTCGAGTGTGTCATCGACCGCAACGCCTTGAAGATATGCCAAACGATAGCCGCCGTTACGGAGCGACGTTCGCTGCAATTGTCGGGAAGTTGCGGTGTCACAAAAATGCTATATAAACCAATGGAATGAACATACTAAGAATTATAATCGCCTAATAAAAACGTGATTCTAAAAATGCGCTTAAATGCTACTTTTCTAGAGGGCACCACAGATATTTCTACTTTCGCGTTTTGATAATATAAAAAACACCACTAGATTTTTAACAAACATTGAATTTATATAACACAAGGTTTGAAAGTTTCATACATTTATTTCAACTAAAAACATATTATTTTCTAAATTAATCATACTTAAAATAAAAGTTGAAATTGAATTAAATACTCAAAATAAACTACATACACAAATCAAAATAAATTAATTCAATCAAGCACCAGACAAGTATCAGTTCGGAACTTTCCCAAAAGGCTGTACGCATGCCCTTTCTGAATGGCAACGCTAATGCATTGTCCGAGGTATTCCTTTAACACATATTTTGTCAAGAATTATATAGAACAAATTATAAGTTTTAATATTCTAAAAATATATTTTTAATAATTAATAAATAATGGACAGACACTCTATATTCCAAACCAAGGAAGCGAAACTTGTGTGTTTCGACGATATATATGTCATACAACTCTGAAGCTGATCCCAGATACCCAGATGTTGACATAAACCTCTCATTTCAACAATAACTTGTTTAAGGGCGTTTTATATATTTGACTGCTGTTAGAATATAGGACTAATATTATTATGTTTTCAAGTGAACTGTAAGCCGGTATGCGTATTGTTATGACATTATATTATATGAACTTATTGCTTACGCGTGAAATTGTAATTTGTATAAAACCATTTTAATTTTATGTAATATAGAAGAGCATTATGAACCATTGCATTATTCAGACGTGTTTTTGATTAAACATTTACAGCAAATAAATTCGTTTTTTAAAAAAGGACCCACGGAGCGCCATCCTAACAGTATGTAAAATGTAGGAATAAGACCTCAGCTAATATTTATGTCATGCACTGTATTATTTCCCGTTCCGTAACCAACACCAGACCATATTAAATAACGGAAAGTTCATATATGAAATTTACTATACTAACATTCGATACTCTGCAATCCAGTGGCTTAGTCCGTTTACCACCAACCACGGAGGCTGTCAAATGTGAATACCAAACTAAGACGAATAAAACCGCGTAGAAAGATCTACTATAAAAACAAAATTATATTATGTACAATTATTATTCAGTTCCACCATTGGATGAGTCGTAAGAAACAAATGACACGAGTATCACGTGTGTTGATTCACAACATAAAATAGTTTACGCATCATATCATTCAGTTGTCACGGAGCGTTGGAAACTTCGTACTTTTGCGTCACACACAAAAGTTCGCGAAAAACTTCAAAGCATATTTATTCAACAAATTCTTCATAGATCGACTTTAGATGTATTGTTACAAAAGATGTTATTTTATGTTTGATCAACAAAAGCTGTAAAATCGAAATAGATTTTAGCTCTCGGAAATACTTTCATGTAATTATTTTTAGTAGTAAATTCACTTTTATTATGTCAGATTGATCACTGAGTATCCGGTAGCCAAAAGTAACTAGCGTTATAATGTTTTCTGTATAACAGCCATAAAACGTTTATTTTGTTATTTTTACAATTTACCAGGATGACACACTGTTGGTGGGATCGGCTTACAAATTGAAAATGATTTAATAACATCTCTTCGGGGTGCTATTAGCACCCCAAGTTGGCGAATCCCACACTTTCCCACCGTATTTTCCGCACGATTGGCAGGCCTCAAAGGGATTTCCCTTAGTTAAAATAAATTACTTGTAGTTTGGTGACTTTTTTCGTTTCTGAGGTTTGCATCCTTATTGTGGCAAATGAGCAAAAAAGGTCCTCGAACCATAAGTTCGTGCACTTAATCGCTCGTCTACGACCCGCTTTATGAGAATAAAATTGCAGCAAAGTAGTCTAATACGGCCATGCTCTGTCATACGAAAAATATGGTACAGAATGCTGCGGTAAAATAAATGTTGTGTAAATCCAACGTTCTAGTTCGGAACCAGGAATCAGGCCACAACCCTTAAGCGACTCTTTTATGCATGCGTCTTGCTCGCGGCATTACTATTGTCTATATTGCTGCTGAAAAAATGCAATACAAGTCCCTTGGCTTCAAAATAATATTTCTTCTTAGAAATAAACGCGTCGCACCCAAATCTTGGGAGCCCAATGGACCAAAGCATAGGCATGTAATTTATTGCGTTGGAGTTTTTTTGGGTTTGGAGTTTTTTTTATTTGAAGTTTTTTTTGCAGCTCCATTGTTGGAACTTTGTTTTTCGGTGAACACTTTTACGCGTTCTCGGAGCTCTTCAATTTCAGCCCCCAAACGGGGTTTATTACATACACATTGAAGATTTTCAGATTCTCCTTTTCCTCCCCTGTGTCGTGTGTACAACAGATGTTCAAGTTCGGTTTTCAATAAAACCTTCGCCTTTATAAAGACGTGAACTGTCTGTTGATAGAACTTTTTGTGCATATGACACGTGTTGGTAGTTAGTTACATGAAATTTTATAGAATTTTATATCACTTTGACACTTCATAAATATACCTATAGGAGAGATTAAGCCCTGCTCAGTCTTATAATCGTTTCTCAATGACGCCATGTAACGAATCTTTGAAAGCTACGTCGTCTAAAAGAAACGTAGAATCCGAGGTGAATCGATCTAAAAAACTGAGTGTAAAACAGACGCCTCGATACTAATCTTGACCTTTTGGCTGTGTGAAAAAATGTTTATCCCAACTAGCAGTTACCATGATTCATGGCGAATTCGCGTAACGCCAAGCTTTCGTCGGTACAAAATGTGCACCAGATAAATCAAGTAACATAACAATTGGTGCTTGCCAGTAAATTGTGAACTGAGGGAAACCAGTGGAACGTGAGTCTAATTATGTTAAAGAAGATTCCGTATTATGTGGAAAGCGAGGATCGAGTCTATTATCCGAATTGGGTTCTGTTTCTTTATTCTTGGTTTAGGAAGGTCGACAAGTTTCAAATTCAACTAATCATATTGTATTTACATTTTAAATTACTCACTAGAAATCTTTATCCGTGCAGTAACGGAGAAAGAATACAAATTTTTGCAGCTAGGCTTGTTTCAAGAGGCGATAAAACAATCCACAGTAATACGGTAAGATATTTGTCCGTCTGGATGGCTACTATCCCTGGTCTAGAGTATAATATAAAGCCATAACAACCTTAAGTTGTTTCCCTGCATTAGTGGCCAGGTTCCAGTCTTCCTTAAGAAAGCGATAGCACATTAGTAGCAACTTTCTATGAATTTCTATACACAGATCCCTATCCCAGAAAACACATATTTCATTAACCTTGCAGATGCGGGCGCGTGTACTCACCGCGCTACTGGCCCAATCTATGTATACATTTAAGAAAACATTAGATACTGCATTAGATATGTGTCAAGATTCACTTTTTACAGCTTCATAGCCATTTTGGTGTGAACGGAAATTCAAAAAATTATACGAACATGAAAAAGAGCTATTTGCGACTTTCAATACATGACTGATTTTAATGTTAAAACCATGACTAACAATAAGACATTCATAGATATCTATACTAATATTAAAAAGACGTAAAGTTTGTGGGTTTAGATATTCGGGGCTATCTACGGTACTACTGATCTGATTTTGCAAATTCTTTCACCGATAGAAAGCTACATTATTTCCGAGTGACGTAGATAATTAATTGTTGATTGTAATTAAAAAAGTAATAATATTTTACCTAGCCAAGTAGGCACGGGAACATGCCTGCGGAGAATTCCAAGACCTAAAGTCAAGCCTTTTTACTATCCAAGAAATCAATCTTTCGACAAATATTTTAATAGGTACACGTTCTATGCTAACGTTTAAAATAAAATTCAAAGAAATATAATGGGTTTTCTAAATATAATTTGATTAATGTCATAACAGTTCAAAATCTAGATATCGTATGATGCGATAACAAACAAATCGTAAGAAATTGACAGTTTCAAAGGAATTCGCTATTGCGAAACGACAGGTGTTTATATTGATGCAAATCCAAAATATCAGCATACAATTATGCAGGTTGCTACAAAGAGCTACGCGTGATATCTCCCCTTCTCTGCATTCAAGGAGATGTATTATTCGGTATAGATAACACTGTATTTGATATCAAAATAAACAATTAAAAAATCGAGAACGTACGCAGGTCACTATGTAAGTAGATACAAAGTAAGTTTTTGTAGAGGTGAAAGAAGATTTTGATGATTTTTAAAACCCGACTTATGACACGCACACACTATGTACATTGAACAAAAAAACACGCTTTGATAGCAAAACGAACTAAAAGATAGAAATTCTTTTTTAATAATGAGGATATAATAATGGATAATTTTATTGTGGGATGGTATGCTTGATATGTATAGATGGCTATACCTATGAATATATGCATATTTAAATAACAGCCTCAAAGTCATTACGTCCGTAAAACTCGAAAAGTAGTCGATAGATTGCCTTTTCTAATAAATAATAAATACCAGAGTGAGCTTTGTACAGCGAAGCGTGGTTGGGTTTAGTGGTGTTTTTTTGGAGAAAATTGTATCCTTGGATGAGCAATATAAAACATTTTCTACTGTAATATCTGTCTTCAGATGTGTCTTCAATTGTCTAAGACATTTAAACATGATTAAATATTGTAATTCGTAGCCAAAATCCTGTTTGTAATGTAAATGATAGAATCTTCTATATATTATTACATGAATCAAGATTGTACCCCTATTTACGAAAATTGCGCGGTATGAAATTTCGCACACTTATAGTTTATCTAGAGAAAAAGCGACGAATGCTATTATTTTTTAAGATTATGCATACATTAAATCAATACAAAAAAACATTACACACACACTACCATGTATTTAACACACACGCTACAATGTATTTAACACACACGCTACCATGTATTTAACACACACGCTACAATGTATTTAACACACACGCTACCATGTATTTAACACACACGCTACCATGTATTTAACACACACGCTACAATGTATTTAACACACGCTAAATATTATAATTATAATACTTTTTTGTTTATTATTCAAGTCAAATTTACAGTGCAGCTTTGGCGAAATCTGTGATTATAGAAGTATCGTTTTTGACAGCAAATTATTATGGTCGAATTTCGACCACAGGCGACCACTAGTTTAAAGTTAAACAATATATATTCCTTTATAACTCCTCTACTCATCAGAGTTTGAAAAACGAAAACATTTTACATAGCTAACAAAAATGCCAATGTGACTTTATCAAAACATTGTCGAAATTATTGTCATCTTTGTTATTTTAGTCTAATTGTGTTTTGTTAGTTTAGTGTTATTAAGTAGCTTAAAATATTAATAAAACCATTAAAAGTGAAGCGCGAAGGTTTTGCATGATTTTAATTTCGAGCAGAACGCTAATTCAAAGAAAAATAAGATTGTTTACGTATTGTATAAATAAGATATGGTCATTTAGAGTTGCCACACTGATATTTATTTAAGCCACGCTTTATCAGTCTCTACTTTAATTAGCCAAACTATCTATCAATCAAATAAATCTTTATTCATACTATATATATATAGGTATATAGTACGAATGAGTGATATTAGTTTGTTATATTATCTATAGCCAGCAGTAAAATCCTAATGCTGATTTAAACGATATCCAATAATAAATTTGAGATTCTAATAATACCACCATGAACTATGTAACGTCAAAACAAGCGATGGTACAAATCATCAATACGTTTTAGATGTTCCTCTAAATTATTTATTTTGTAGGTGGAAGCGATTTTAAACAATTCGAGTTATTGGGACGTAGAGAACGAACTTTTGACATTAAGAATGCTGTCATTTTTTTCGTTCTTTGTTTGGCTCTTTTCCATCTGTCTTTCCTTTTGTTTGACTGTGTTTTATTATTGTTTGAGTGCAATAGTTTCAACCATTACCCATATTTAACACAATTTATTGCAAAATGTTTTTAGGATTCCATAGGCATTTTGGAAAAAATGGAACCTATATTTTAATCTGTAGGAGTTATAAAATGAGCATCAAAAACTATACAGATGTATTTAAGAAGTTGGAGATCTACCTATGTTCTATTTATTTGATATGGTACTAGACCGCGACTTTGCCTCTTGAAATTCCCTCGGGGTTCCCAGGACACAACATTTGAAAAAGATTATAAGCTATCGTTTTAGTGAAAAGTGTCGGAATTAGTTCATTTTACGCACCCGCACAACTACAAACCGCTCCCGGGAAAATTTCCGCACGATTCCCGGTATTACAAATTCTATTACATAATAATAATTTGCTATGGGTCCGTGAAAAAATCCAATTATAATTTGATTTTATTTCAATCTGGCCATTTTAATTCAGAAGAATACCCGCAGGATTTCCAAGATAAAAAGTAGTGCAGATTTTAAGTCTAAAAATGTACTGTCGATAATCGAAAACCGCATCGAAATCGCAGTCATTTTTACGTGAATCCCGAATAAGCAGACAAGAATTCCGAAAACCTGCTTCGTGTTCTCCATCGTTTATATAGTGGAATACACTATATGGAATGGAACGGTTTTTTTTAAATTGATTAAATCTACAGACACGGCATGTTTAGAATGTTATAATATTATAGATTATAAATCTATACTGTATATAGTGAAATTCATTTTCTTCAATATAACTTTTCTAGAATTTTCTAGAATGATATAACAGGCCTAATTAAGAACAAAACATAATGCCGTAAAAGTTAGTGTCAATTTAATGTCCGTTACCTTCGCAATCGTGGTCACACGAAAGTGTGGGAGACTACGCGAAGGATCGCGATTCGCGCGCTTTGATGTCCGTTAAAAAACCTTTACTATCGGTTAAATCTTTACTGTCTAGAAACTAGAGACTCATAACTGTGTAACATCCCTGCAATAGCTATATCTTCTACTGTACGTATGGTACATATAGGTATTCTCTATTTCAATACATAGTGAGCAAAGCGATCCATTCACGTAATTTCAATCAGTTCGATTTCATTATTGGTAGATTCACATAACATGTTTTGTTCTCCTCCATTTCTATTTGTGTGTTCCCTTGAGCAAGCCACTTCATTGATACTACATATTGGATTTACATTCATTATACACATTGGAATGCACTGCTTCAAATCATTTGTATGGAATTCACTTCTTATTGCCGTATAAATAAGCACCATTTTTCAATGAGGTTCAGTTATATTTTTTGCATGCCTCGTATATTGCTACTCCTACTGGATGCAAGTCTGAAAGTTAAAGTAAATGTAAGAATCCAATTATTGCTATATTTATACTTTAACGTATTTCCATGCATATTTTTAGGGCACCGTAGAAATTTTGATGTAAGCAAAACTCTTATATATTGATTTCGCCTATCTATTTGTTACATACATCACCGCCATTTTTATGTATGTAGCTGACGGATTACCTAATGATGTATCTATTCACTTGTGACTTGAAAGCTCTCAAATTGTATATGTCAAAATTATTGAGACAAATGAATGGGGTATAGTTATAGGGCGCATTTATTTATTAGGAATTATTATCAGCAGATCTGAATTATTTAATATAGGTTAGAAGGTTCCGCTTCACATCTGTCCTGCCTTAGCCTTCGTTTTTATTTTTTTATTTCAAATTGCTTCCTATACCTATACCGCAACCAAAATTCTATTTTAGAAAACGTACCATTTAGTACGTAAATCAATTCTGGCATTTCACCTTAACCTATATTCGCAATTATGAACTCCTCCAATATATCGTTTCTTAATTTCAAACATATAATGGAAATTATGTCGACATTTGATTTATGTACATTTCTATCCTACCTATTTTCGTTTTCTTTATTTTCAACGGTGATGTATAATCGTGAAAACTGCTTGAAAGCAACTATTGTGAACTCATTGTATTACTAGCATTTTGTTTCTATTGTTCTAGATTCTATATTTTCACTCGTTTACTTACTAACACTTTCCATTGAATAATTTTTATATTTAATCCTAATTATTATTACAAATGCGAATGTGTTTCTATTTGTTACGTTAATGCTTGAACTACTCAACTGATCATCATAAACAAATGTGTACCTACATCGTCGGGTGGTATATCTCAAAATAGACGCGAACGAAGTTCATTGGCGAACCTAGTTAAATGTTAGTCCTAATATTATATCCTCCAAGTATGCTAAGTTGTATATCTGATGTGAAAAAGGTAAACATTTAAAATCAAGAATTCATTAACATTTGATGTATAAATATCATTATACATCTTTTCTTAGGCACGAAGGTATTGCCCGTAAAGACTATTCTTAGTAGACTATTTGTTACTACATGTCTTATCATCAAAGAATTAATCTACTATAATACACCTTGAACTTCGTACAAAGGCAAGGAGCGTGGTAACCTCTATCAGGCCCACAAAAGACACGCAACATCGCGGTCCGTTCGATCGGTCGTCTCTCGCACCGCGCTATAAACACCGTAACAATGGCCAGATGATGAACAGCAAAAATAGAACGTAAAGTAAACAATCTCCGACAAAGCGAGCGTTGCGAAGTCGACGTGGTGAGATTAACCAAGCTTTTGATATCCTGTAACGTCATGCGGGCAGCACGTGCGATATGATCGTGAACGCTGCTCAGAATGCCTATGTCAGATCTGGCATCAGTGACGTTGCCAGGTGGATTCAATTGTGATAGCTCTACATTGCAATATTCGATCCAATCGCGGCCACGTTAGAGCAGAATGCAGTCTGGCAGTACGAGTAACTCGATTCTATTTGTAGATTCGATTAAATAGCAGTGATGCGATAGGAATGTTTAAAAGCAACCTAATGCAGCTTTCACATCTGTATTGTTTTGATCAATTTATGCCCAATTCCTATATCTCCTACTCATTCAGTTGCCTTACCGTCGCTTTGACATTACTTGTACGAAGATTATGTCAAATTTTAACAAATAGTAAGGCAAATAATGGCGAGAATAAAAAAGGGTACGGTTGGTAAGATATAGGAACCTGCCATTAATTAATGTTGCGCTAAGTGCGATGAAATTTTTTTGCTATCGCTTGCAATGACATAAACTCTCAGTAATAGATTAGTTTATAGACGTAGCAGCGCGATCTTGTTACCTTATTAACAGTTTTGTATTACGTTTATTTTCTTTATTTTGCGAGGTCTACTTGTTCAAATTGTTAGTAAAGTAACGAGAATGGTTTTTAATTACATTTCTAAAGTTTTCTATATTTTATCACAAAAGTGACTATTTTATTACGATCGTGCTTTGTGATACGCTACTGAAAAATGTTCGTACGTATAAACACAACTATTTTTTACGCATTTAATGTTAAGCTTTGCCTTGAATTCAAATTTTACTTTACAGTATTCGAGTTCATAGAAGGACTCTGATATCAGGAGCCTTTTAATATTTTCTTTATGAAAATCTATTACTGTTTAATTTCGACCAGTGTTTAATATTTTGAACTTATGGTACTAAAGAACCACATAAATGTTGTCTAAGGTTGATTAACATAGCTATCATAGTAATAATAACAGCCCAAAACGTTACACTGCTGCACTCGGGCCTCCCACTATAGGGGAGATGGACAGTAATCCCGCCACGCTTGTCCAAAGTGGCTTGGCAGGTTTGACACATCGGTTATCTCGATGTGTAGGTTGCATCACGATGTTTTCCTTCACCGTTGTTAACACGTGGTAATCGTAACAATTTGCACATTACATCAGAAAACTGCCTAAGTGTTCCGTTGTAATTCCGGACGCGTGAGCTATCCATTATGCCACCACGACTTCGTACTAACATACCTACATCACAAAATGATATCCATTTTTCAATGCTTACAGAAGAGAAATTTCATTTCAATTTTTCAACCGAGCTTGACCGTGATGAAGTGTCTATAACTCTGATAAATGTTAGCACTTTTATTGACCTAATACTTTACTCCATTCTGGTACCTGACATATATTCTTTCATGTATGCTCTATCAATAGATAAGTTAGCTTTCGACTGAGTAACAGATTTTATTCCTTCTACTTCACAATGACACATATTATTTATACGTATATAATTGAAATGTTTAAATTTAATATTGTGACTATATTACATCATAATATTGGTTAAAGTTACATTAAGTTTTGTCCTGCTTTGCTTACATATTATTCTCCTTTCACATTTTTCCAATGATAAGCAACCGGTAAAGTATAGGATACCATTTTCTTTGTCAAGCCATAAAATATGATTACTTCATTCACATAATAAATTCATCTATTTTGGGCTTACATTCATATGTTAACACTTCAGATTAATAGTGTTAATATATCACATCACCACGATAATATTGAACCCCTGTCTAAATTGCTCCAGTAAAAAGGGTTAAGCCCATAAATAGCAATACAAGCTGTGGCTAGACCCACGAAATGATGGCTTAAACTCGGATAAGATAAGGATTAAAGGTCTTACTATAATCACTATGAAGTTTCAACTATTTCAGAACCACTTACTCTATAGTATTTTATACTTTTAAACCTGATATTAATTAATTGAAGTATATGTTATAGAAAGGCTGTTTTGAGTCAGATTTAAGCCCACAATAAGGAAATGATCTTTGTTCTAAACGAGCCTTAGTATTTTAAATGGAACACTAAAACTATCAAAATTACTAACTCACCTGATTACTACAGAAGGATAATTATTTGCTTTTGACAGCTAAAACAACGGGGCAATTAGAACCCTTTGTATGAACACGAACCAATTTTTCATCAAACATCAAAGCAGCATTGTTTTCCCTTATTCGTGGATTTACTTTACTTTCATGTACGATTGCCTTTGTTGTATTGACAGCGGTATTATAGGATTTTCGAACATAGACGCAATATTTTTTAAGTAATTTGATAAAGGTTTATCTTGTTTTGGAACTCGTTTGGCTTATGAAATTGCTTTAATAGTAAGTCTGTAATTGATATAATTGTTGCCATTAGGGTGCGTTCCTACTTTGTCGTGACGACAGATAATCGTGTAGTTTTAAGTGTCGTGGCCTATATATTTAAATGGAGGTGTTCACATATGGAACGACACGATTTACTGTTGTCTCCGACATTTTTTGCAGTGACGACAGATTGTCATTACAGTAGGAACGGCTAGCACGATAGTCTTAAAACGATAAAAAAATCGTGACGGCAAATCTATCGAAGCCACGATGGCTTGCTTCGTCTTCCTTCTTTTCAAAAAGTAATACATTATTAAACTTTCGTCTTCTTCGAGAATTTATTTCCAATTAATAAAGTATTTTCAATATAAAATATTGGTTTTTGTATTTTTTGCAGTTTTAGAGAGATTATTAAATAAGCTTAGTATACTTGTTGCGACTTTGCCATTGCTTTATTCCTGTAAACCTTACCCAGAGCAAAAGAGGGAGGGAACACGGAGTGTTTTAGTGGTTATATCAGCTTAGAGGAGTGCAACACTTACAAGTCAATTCATGGCACTTTGCAATAATTGACGACGGAAGATATTTCCGAGGCGTAGAAAGAATATATACAAATATCCCACTATAACAGCTGGGCCTATATATAATTATATATAGTGTATTTTATCTATGGTTGGGCTTAATCCTGCGAGGTATAACTGGCCTTGGTGGCAGTTCTCCCCTTTGATCCAGGGGCGTTCCACCTAGTCGGACTATCTCTAGACTAGCTTGGGAGCCTTAGGTCCCCGAGCTATAAGGTACGTTTGGATTGCATTTCACTATAAGAACAAAAAATCTCAGCATCTTTCTGATCTTTTTAAAGTGTACGGGCCATGATTTGTTAGGTGGTGCCTATAGGCAATGAAAATTTCCCCTGGTGCTAAGTGAAAATTGAATACTGTCTTTACTTTCACATGGAAAGTCTCAACTATTAGCAAAAAAAAAATTTGCTTGCGATATGTCATAAGAACTTTTCCGTATGGCGCCAGTCAAGTACTTTTAATTTAGTTAGTTACTTTTTATGTTCTATTATTAAAATCAGTTATACGTGTATAAAATATGTGAATACTTTTTATTTGATCCAAAGTCCATATTAAGCGATGTAATTAATATGAATTTACACTAAAGATCATAAGAATCCTGACAATTTTTTCCATTAAAGTTTAACTCTTCAGTCTTTTTCTTTAAAAACATGTTAGCAACTTTAAATAACGTGTCAGTATATTCTCTGTATTTATTAGAATTAAATAAATATCATTGTAACTTCATACACTGTGGCTATTATAATAGGAGGTATCATAGCTATAAAAGTTAATAATACTCACAAAATGCCACTGCATCATTCTACCGTGTCAAAACATAATTGTTACATACACCCTAATGATAGCTATAATAAAAGAATTGTCATACAAGGATTTTCTTGTTATGTTACAACATTGTTCCCTTTATTAATACACTCATAAAATCTCATACTTGTAGTGATTATAACATCTCATTTTCGTAGACAAAGTAATAATCGTATTGCTGTTCTCGAGTAATGGGAAGCTCATAAGAATTTGCTTTGCAATAACATTTATAAAATGCCCATGTATTTGTTGTGATGTATCTTAAGTATGTGTATAAGGTGTATCGTAATTATAAACAAAAATACTTTAGTTCATCATACAATTCATAAATAGACAAAATGTAGGTCGAAGAGTGTTTATATAGATAATACTTTATTGTACACCAAAATAAACTATTACAAATGCATATTTATGTTACTTTTTTGGAAATACAATTGGCGATTTCCTCTCTTATAACGATATCTCTATCAAGTAGCATTTTATGTGAAAGTGTTATGTTAGGATTTTATATATTCCTTTTCAACATTTTTGAAAGAATCGATCATTATGTAATTTACTTTTCATTTTTCGTACTCTGAAATTAAATTTGAAGTTGCCTAACCGGAAGGATAGAAACAGTACTTTTCGTCCCTTGGAAACAATTTATCCTGCTGTCTAAAAAATTATACACTATGTGAATGATAAATGTACACGCGATCCATATCGCAACTTTTTTACAGCCACTGTTAAATAACGGTATAAATTGTAATAAAAAATAATAACAATTTTGTAACATGATTTTATACTTAAAAAAAACTTTTACTAAATTATTATTTAATTTACATAAATTTGAGTTAAATATATACTATTATCGGTGACAAAAACAAACTGGCTGGTAGAATGCCACAGAAAAATATACTTGACGTTTAATATTGACACATCAGATGAAAGGCATATTTAGACAGCCGAACTATTCGCACCCTCGCTACACTCGTGCGCTAAAGTATCTAATGCCTTCATAAGTCACTTTCAGACCTCGTGTAACAATCTACTATTTAATAACAAAGTTGAACCGATATTAATCTTAACTCTGAAATTAGTTGAAAGGTGTCTGCCAAGATTGTCTTCATGTCACTATCCTTATCAGGTGTGAAACCAGTAGTATGTATAAGTCGCGCGCGAAAAGTTTGTGGTAACATTTTTTTTCACTCCCTTTTACACCTTCTTCAATATTATTTGTTGAGGTAAAGGGCAAGTCATGTCTTCCCCCAGGATATAATTTATCTTTTTGCCAAATATCACTACGATCTGTTCAGCCCGTTAGTCGTGAAGAACCACCAACCGATAGAGTTACTTTCACTCTTTCACTTTTCATCTTATATATCATCTTATTATAAATAAAGCTGAAGAGTTTGTTTATTTGCTTGATTGAGCTAATCTCATTAACTACTGGTCTGATTTGAAACATTCTTTCAGTTTAAGATACCCCATTTAATATTATGCTAAGACCAATAGGAGCGGAGCACCAATGAAGAATGTTTCGAAATCGGAGGGTTTTTAACTTGCTTTTTTTTAAATATTCCACGCGAACAAAGTCGCGGGCAGAAGCTAGTAACATTATAATCATAAACTTTGTTAGAATTTATTACAATAAAGATGATACAATAATAATATAACAGTGTAGAGTATTTATTTCACATACATTAACGCGCATAAATGCAGTTTCACTATTCAAGTGTGCCCCTCACTCAAGCAATACATTATTGAGGAAATGTAACTGAGCGGCAATCTATTTACCCTAAAAGTGGGTTCGCGTCGTGAAGGCCGGACTTACGAATGGGTCGATGCCACTCGATGGATGTTCAGCCATTGCTCAGTGCCCGCACTCAAAGCCCGTTGACTTCCTGCAACTCGATATTAACTGTTGAGTTCAATAGATATATTAGACGGAAGTCTCTGAGAAATTGTTTCACTTGCAACCCTTCTGTTCATATTATATTGTGTGTTAAATAATTATTTTGTAAAGATAACTTTTCGGTGGCTTTTAAACTATTTATTTTAAAAATTATTTTTGAGACCGAATTAGAAAAACATTTAAAGCTTCTTTAACACTATCGACAAGATAACTGAAATAGGAAATGCAAATTAGACACCAGGATTACAAGAGCATTGCGGTTATGATACATTAAGAGAATTATATTGAAAAGTCCATCCATATACGTCCACATTTATTACAAAGTCATAACATAATAGTGACTTCTGGTCCTTGGTAAACTCGAACGGAAAAGAATATAATATATATTTCCAATAATAATCGTTCCTGTTGCGGAATTTTGTACGAGATTTCCCGTTACGCTTCTTTCAGACGATTTTCCTGTGGATTCGACATGTGTCATCATAACCTGTTATGAGGAGGATATTAAAACATATAAAGCAGAGGACATATTTTATTTGGTATTAGAAAGATGGTAAGGAAAGCTTATATATGTGTGTATGGTCACACAAGTTAGTTAAAGAAATAATAATACCGACACATCGTGCTAGCCGATGTAAAATCCGATTATGTCTCGGCCAAAAGTGAAGGGTAGACCACCCGTTTTCTTAAAATAATTGAAACTGTTTTATTCATGCCACTGACAATCTTAATTTTTCCTCCTCCTCCCAGGGTCTCCAGATTGAGTCTTGGAAATGGCCTCAATTTGACGAATTAATTGCTACATCCTCACCGTCGTATTATTAGATACTGTTTAGTGTTTTACTAAAATGTTTAACATCCCAGAAATTTAGTCTCTGTACCTAACGCACAAATTTAGGATCCCGAACAAGGAATAAAATCCCCAATCTAATCAAATCTAACCCCTCATTTACATTATGTCTACATGTACAGAAAAAAGTGTAAAAGGGACGACTTAAACTGGGCAGCACCAGTATTCTGTGTGTATGTGTCTGTACACATATTTAAACCAACTCGCACTACCACCGCATTGCATTACATGCACACTTCACAAACAAACCAAGACACACAAAGAGCCTAAAAATTAATAACCTAGGCACAAAAAAAAAACAACACACTATATTATCTTAACTAGTGAGTTAAGATAATATATATAGGTATAGAGGCATAAGGCACACACTGCATAGGCACTTCCTCACAACACCAGCATGTAACAGATACACTCTACAATAGTGTAAATTTAGTATTAAAATTAGAAAAAGATTATAAGTTATTCTTAAAGTACATACAACACAACATAAAAACCACAAAATTAATGTCACATACAGTAACAAAAATAAACAATATGCTTGTATGAACTCGAAAAACTTTCAAAAATTTCATAAATTAAAAAAAAAGTATTCTATGTTCGACATTATTGTGTTCACATTCTCACGTTGCTGTTTTGCGTCGCCTGTTTTCTGCTTGCTACCTTGCTTGCTATGGAAGAAGTAATTTTGATGAGACAAGAGCAATGAGAGTAGACAAACATAAAAGATAAACACTTGTAAATGTTATGGTATCGTATTATTATTTTTAAATACTTAAAACCTTTTTGTTTGAATGTGGGTTGCGTACGTGAAATGGCATGGCGGAAACGATCGAACGATCTAAGTGCAAACAGATCAAAGTGAGTCCAACATAGGGATGACATTAGTCAGTTTTAACAAAGGCCTTGGCTCTCTTTTTCTTTATATTACAGATTTCAAAATCAGTAACAGCCTATTAAATAAATTACTATTTTATTTAAGTCAGTAAATGGCAAGATATCCACGCCCAGAGAAGCGAAACTATCCATTTAAACAATGAGGCGGAAAATTCTGAAATAAGCAATCTTGTAGAACTCTATAAATACTTTTCCTGGTATTTATTTTGAATAATAACTGATCACAAGTTTTTATTGGTTTTGATATATGGCGTATTTCAGTTTCGTAGTAAAATAACTAAAACAAGACGTTTGTCAACTCTACGGTGCCGTTATAAATACTCTTTGTACCTTATTTGGCCGCTTCGCGCCTGTGCCTTTCAGCCATCATATTCAAGCTTTCCATTTTGTCCATCTATTTCATTCTCAATGTTTATCCAGCTCCTATCTGGACAGTCTTTCTTAAAATAATTCTTTAATTTTATTGTTTTATTTTGGGTTAAACTGGTTCTCCATAACAATGCGTTTTGTTGTTTGTCGTTCGCGGCCTGCCAATCACTTGCCCAATTTATCAAACTGTAGTTATGTAATTTTTTTGAATTAAACAAAGACTTCGTTTTAACGGCTTCAAGTAAGTGCATTTCGCAATTTTGTCACTGTTTTTTATGTTTCACTTGGCGGGTAATTCAAGACGATATAGAATATATTTATTTTTCATTTTTATTAAATAAATATTTTCTAGTCTTTAGTTGCTTGAATCGCTTTAGGAATAATATCTCGAGCGCCTGTAGAAATTCTACTTGTAACACTTATAACTTGTATATAAAAGTTTCCATTTCGTAGAGTGTAGACGCTCGGTGCTCTTCAACAATGGGGGCTTTCGATTTCTCTGAAATCTCTCATCAGGTCCTGACTGGGTGAGAATGGGACTACTTAAACAGTATACTCATTCGAATGAAGAAAAACGGTCCACAATTGACATAAAAATCTCGTCACAAACATACAAAAGAAGACACACAGTCGAATTAAGAACCTCCTCCTTTTGGAAGTCGGTAAAAAATAAGAGCCAGCCCTAACAGTGTTTAGTGGCACAGCATTAAATACGTGGTGATACCGATCTGTGATGTATGATCGAGCCAGCACAATAGGTTAGCGTTATTTCTGTACAACTGTCTGCCGCGATTCCAGACGTGGCCATGCGTACGTCTCTGTTGCTGCGGCGGTATATCTCTTCCTACCTACATCTAAAATGTCAATGAGTTTTCGAATAAGTTTTACTGCTTTTTTATTATAAAATCCCCTTTCGTATGTTATGAAAGAGGCTATTCTTTACCTTTGTGTTTTGTGACAAATGTGGCCTTTTGAGTTGTCACAATAACTCCGTTGAATGGCACCAGCCGATAACCTACATTTCATTTATGCTATACATAGGCTTAAGAAAATTAAGAAACTATATTGTTAACTAAAATCTCGCTTAAAGGTCTACTTGCCAAGCCATAAACCTAAATAAAACAAAAATGTTCTTTCTGATATAGAGTACTTTATTGTTTTAATATTTGTTTTTTTCAAAACTCTTACCTTATTATTCTTACATATAAGTTTGACTACTGGAATTAATTAATTTATAGACGGTTCTTAGCTCTGTCTTACCAACGATTCGTGTTCCTTACTATCGCTTAAAATTAATCATAAGCTCCATATAAGTGATGTTAAAATTCAACCGATATTCAGGCCAATGAGCAATAAATATAGTAAATAATATCAACAGATTAGCAATTAGATTAGCAAAGAATTTCCTTTTATTATGGTGACCTGGGAGAGATCGCTTTAAGCAATATAGTCGCCTGTATTACTTAGAAGTATTGTAAATATTTGTTTTATTATCTATCTATCCAATTTTAAAATTCTAAGTGATGGATGAATTTACTTAAAGATGGTTTGTTAATTAAGTTAAGAACAAGAAGGAGCGAGTTAACTTGTGATACTGGCTAATCATTCTGACAGCAATTTTCGAGTTAAGTAATAAATTGTAGCTAAAGTAGATGTCTATCCGAACGATTATAAGTTTGATTCGCTTATTTTGCAAATGAACTCGCTGCTTAACAGATGAAAATTTAAATCAGGCTTTATATCTAATTACTGGATTACGAATTGCAATATTTAATAATCGCTGAATAATTGATTTGATATTTATCGATATATTCAGTAACTTTCCATGCCTACGAATTCAATGTAAACATTCCGGCAGACATATTTATGTTATTGGAATCTTGGGAATCCAACAGATCGTGTTCTGTGTATGATGTTGAGGGCATTACGTCACTGCACCGGTAGTTGATCTCACTTTCCGAATCTTTATGGCCGGGAAATTGTCGGTAAAATACCTTGAGGTTGTGTGGGACGCTTTTATATTTACACTATATTTTTATATTTAATTTATTAGTTTGCGGTTTATAATTAGTAATAAAAATCATTTTTACGTTATACAGCACATGACGTGGTAAGTCAACTTAACTCGCTGAAATTATAATGTAGAGGGATCAGGAGATATTCAAAGTTACAAGTAATTAAAAAAAGTCTATGCAGTTCACACGCAGTAGAAGTGAAACTTCAGAGAATATACTCACAGGTAATTATTCTCTAATTTACATTAATATAAGTATATTTTCTTTTACCTACATCCATCAACATATTATAATTCAAAATAAACTTCTTAAGTGTCACATTCAAGTTTTCACTGTTTTAGTCCAAAAAATATTATTATCAGTTTTATTTCAGTCCAAATTGAACGTATGTTTTTAATCCTCGCTCTTAAAGACCCCAAATATCTGCTACACAATGTAAATATTGTATCACATTCTCTTGCAGGCTGAGTCCTATAGATTAATGTGTTAATCTCTTTTTAGTGTCGCTTTTTCGTTTCATCGAGTTTCAGATCACAACGATTCTAAAGAAGTTTCACTTCAAAATTTGTATGTTCCAGTAAACCGTGAAAAATACTTAATGGATTTGACTGAAGCGCATCGGTATTGCTATCCCACGTGGCAATGAGGCCAACATTTTGGGAAGTACCCGCCGACAGCGATTTATTTGGAGTAATTTTTTAGTTAAATATTTATTTTGTAGGTTATTTTTATTTATTAATTATGAATATATTTATTAGGTAAAACATATTGTCTTAGGCTTATATTATTTTTATTAAGTAAAACAGTTTCAATAAACTTGACACATAATTAGCCTATAAATTGTGTCAAGACATTGGGTAATTTTTATCCCTATATTATCAATAGTTCCCATGGGATTGACGAGTAAAATCAACTAAGAAAGCTTACTTTGCTGCTGCCTTCAGAAATTAACAACAAAAGCTCATACTCAAATCTAAATAGTCTCTAAATTATTACACTGAGTGTTTCAAAACCTATTTACTTTCCGAATATAACTGTGTGACTTATGACACACTCAGAATGATGAATGACTTCATCAAGCTCATGCAGTACAGTTTACATGTGTTTGTAATACCTACGTAGCTCATGCTGAAAAGTAGAAACACCTGTAACTGACGATAGTTTGAGTTATTGAGAAAACTGTTTGAATTTACTACTTCATTAGGATCATTATTAAACAGAACACGGTCAGGAAATACTGTCTGCAATATAATGATATGTAATTTTATATAATATAATATATAATTACTAGATATTATATTGCATATCTATATATATATAAAAATCAATGCCACTTTTCGTTGAATTTTATAACTTGAGAATGACTTTACCGATTTTGATGAAATTTTGAGTGTGTGTTTGTGTGGGTCCCGGGATGGTTTAGATCAGCAATTGAAACTGGTAGGTGGCGCTGAGATCGGGTTCAAGAATACTCCTACCCACCGGGAGCGATTTTGGTGATTTTGTTTTTGTGTGTTTGAGTGGGTTCCCGGATGGTTTAGATTTGCAATTAGAACGGGTAGGTGGCGCTGAGATCGGGTCATTTGTCTCATGAACTAAAGTCTTTTAGTCTTTTGCCAGGTGGTAGGGCATTTACCCGACTGGATGGCTACCACCCCTGGTCTAGAGTATGTCGCCATAACAACCTTGTGTTGTGTTCCGGCATTAGTGACCAGGTTCCAGGCTCCCTTAAGAGAGCAGCAGCGCATTCGTAGCACCTTTGGTGTTGCAAATGTCCATAGGCGATGGTAACCGCTGTCCATCAAGTGGGCCGTCTGCCTGTCTGCTGATGTCCTGCAATAAAAAAAAAGGAATTAAAAAAATATGGCGGTACGAAGTTCGCCGGGTCAGCTAGTAACTATATATTTATTGTGTTTAAATAGTTGCATTTTATCACCACATCTAGTATATGTGTATAACTTATGTGTATATTTGTATAAATAGTAATATATTTATTATTAAAATGTCAGTAATCGTACAATAATTATGTGTACCACTATCGCCACTCCAAATCAGCAATATCTTTGCCACGCACGGGTTGTCTGTAAGAGATTTTAAGCGATAAGACCGCCCTTTGTACACAAAAAGAATAATACTAGTTCGTAAGTTTTCTGTAATGGTGTACATTAAAGTGTTATCTATCTGTTATTGTTCTCAAGTTTTTTTATAAAACACAATGCAGCTACGTACCTTTTGTGACTCTAGAGAAGTTCTTATGTACATATAACAACTTCTGCACCTACATACCTACTAAAATTACGACAAGAGGAAAATCAGCACTGGTAGTAACCGATCAGTAATATGCTTTAATTAATGGTCAGTGTTGGAATCTCCAACAAAAAGTATTTATTACTTTGGTGTGGCATAGTACTGGCCACCAACACTAAATATTTGAATTTAGAATGTAGATGTTTTTTGTTTTATCTGTATTTATTTTTTCCCGCTTATTGCTATTAAATCGTCATATATAACGCACGTGCAATTTCATTAATAATTAAAATATCTACAGTCCACAAACGAATCAATATTTAAAGAAGTGTTTAACAGTCAGTTTATGACAAGTTGGTTTTATTTTAAATTTTAATTTTTGTTTGCATTTAGTCTTGTGTGTACTAAATCTATCAATTATTTTTTTTCTTGTTTCCACAACTCGATCTCGACGCCGAAATTCAACAAAATCCTTTTATTCTGTAACATAATGAATAAGGAGAGTTATACAACTCCATAACGACGGATAAATCAAGTACCTGCCAAATAATGCCGTCTTTTTTCTTCAGATAGAATAAGCGTTTCGAATCTTAGAAATTAAAACAAGCTCATCTGTTAATAGCTGCAGTACACCTGTGGATTGAAGCTTATCAGAGCAGTGCTCGTATTAAGCAGCGTTACTGAAAATCACTTCAAAAACCTAGTAAAGCCACGTAAGTTTGATTGTTTAATCCGTGAAGCGGTTAGTTAACTGGCTCTCGTTTGATTAAATCCTCTCTTGCACTCATCCAACATAAACAAACTATGGAGACAAGCGTTGCAAGTTTGACTCAATGGATTGCAACTATCAGATTTCGATTAATAAATGTTATCTTATACTAATATATAAAGCCGGAAAGTTTGATTGTTTGCTTGAACGCGCTATCTCAGAAACTACTGGTTTGATTTGAAAAATTCTTACAATGTTAGATAGCCATTTTATTAAAGAAGGCTATAGGCTATATATACGCTAAGACCAATAGGAGGGGGGCCCTAATGAAGAATGCTTCTAAATCGGGGACTGTTTTAGCTTACTTTTTTTTACTATTCCACGCGGTCGAACTCCCGGGCAGTAGTAAGTTCCTTAATAATAACATAATCTCTCAGAAATTTGGTCCATTCTGGAATTTAAGCCAATATGGACATATGGGATTCAAATCTGGGGTAGTGCAAGCAACTCTAACATTTCTATGATCCAAAGACTGCAAAATGTCATACTTCGCACTATCTCAGGTGTTCCCTGGTATATAAGAAACAGCGAGATTCACAAACATCTCGGAGTAAAAACAACAAAAGAAGAAATTCGTGAACTTGCTAAAAGTTACCAATGTCGGTTGGCTCTGCATACAAATAAATTGGCAGCCAAGTTAATGCAGCGTACCTACCCATCTCGCCTGAAGAGGCATGATATCCAAAAGTTACAGGAGAGGACTTCCCCATAAAACAAAGAGTAGTGTTCTCAATGGAGAACACACTCATTAATAAAAATAAATTAGCACAAATCATTCATTTAAAGTCGGGTTCGACTGATTGTGGATATATATATATAAAAAATAAAAAAAAATAAAAAAAAAGTTAGCTTAGTCCCACATATCAGATTTGTTAAATCTGAGATTTGCCAGCAAGCAAATTATAATTTTAACTGTAAGGTGGAACACGAACTCAATTGGTTATGCAGCAGTATGTTTTTAATAGAGTGCGTGTGTTTGGTTGGCAACTGAAATATTTTTAAAGAATAAAAATTACAATATTGATTTAAGAGTATTTTATTATTATATATTTGCAGTTTTTTTATTGTATAGTAATACTCCGAACTTCACTACAGATACGACTAGGCCACCATAATCGGGGTAGGTATATATAATATATAGCGTAGGTTGTTGTGGAGTAAGTAAGTGAGAGTTAAAAGGCAAAGCGACAAGATTAGAAAATCTCATAACTCCGAGTTTGCGAAATTCAAAGTATCAGTATAATATTATAGAGACTTCCTATATAGAAAAGATGTCGATAATTTTTAAGCAAGAAACCTAACAGTACCTACTGAATCATTCAAACATAGTATTAAAATCGCATGTGGATTAGTTTGCAAATAATGCGGACGTCATTCGCAGCTAATTTAATTTTATTACCCATAACACACTGTAACATAAAGAAACAAACGTACAAAAAGTGTGCGGGCGATACATAGTTCGTTATTGCTCTAACCTAATAAACATACATTATATCGAGTAAACTTGTGGCAGAGATGAATTTCTAATCGCATTAATTCTTGTTTTATTCAACCATAGAAGATTTTTTTAAATTTATTGCTGAAGTACAGCAGACAAGCTGACGGCCCAACTGTGATGGAAAATGGTTACCAACGTCTACGAACATAAGCAATACCAGAGGTGCTGCCAATGGGTTGCTAGCCTTGAAGGAGATACTGGCCACTTATGCCGGCCGGAACACCACTCAAAGTTGTTAAGTGAAGTAGGATACATACAGCACTGATTTTCAATGCCAACTCCGACTCAAACATTATTATATAAATATTTGATGCACTGATTTCAGCGTTGTCAGATCCGGCACAACAATAAGGTGAGTGCAAACCATTTGCTGACATTGCGGCCTACAAATTTTAAAACTTAATATTAGAAATATGAAGTTTTAAAAAGACTTATTTATGCAAGCAATTTAATTATAATAATTTATATCAGACACAAAGATCCATAATTACAACATATTTTACAGATTAATTATTGTTATTAGTTTAAATTAAATTATTTTAAATTAATGGTACAAAGGTTATGGTGTTTGCAAGAGAAACAACCAGAACGAATGCAAGGATAATGGTTGATGATGTTATGCTGGAACAAGTGAATGAGTTTGTATATCTTGGATGTGCTTTTAGCAGGGATGGAAGGTACACCGCTGACATAGAAAGAAGAGTAAACTTGGGGAATAGTGTGAATGGAGCGTTAGGTAAACTTCTAGGCGCTAAGAACCTCAGCCAGAAGGCCCAGCTTGCCATACACAACGCGGTGCTGGTACCTACGCTCACGTATGGAAGCGAGAGTTGGGTATGGAACAGAGAGCATGAAAGTAGAGTAAACGCAGTCGAGATGCGAGCACTGCGCAAAATCTGCGGAGTGACGCTCACGGACCGCGTTCGTAATACCGAAGTAAGAAAGAGAATTGGTCTGAAAGAGAGTGTCGGGGTAAAGGTAAGGAAAGGAATGCTCCGGTGGTTCGGGCATGTGGAAAGAATGTATGATGAAAGAATGACTAAACAGATATACAATGCAAAAGTGGATGGATGCAGAAGTCGCGGAAGGCCACGACACACCTTCCATGATCAAATTGATCGTGTATTAGCAGAAGGTGATGTCAGGAGCCTTAAGAATAGATGAGCGTGCATGACAAGAGCTATGAATGTCAAAGAAGCAAGTGAGGTGTGCAAGAATAAGCCTGTATGGCACTCTGTTGTTCGTGCCTATCCCGCAAGGGACCTGGCGTGAAGTTATATATGTATGTATTATAAATTAAATTAAAACTTTAAAAATATAGGTATAAATTAACAATGTCCAGCAGTCAGTCGTTCAGTCCCTCACTAAAGCATGTCATTCACATTAATATTTTACATTAAATTAATTATTTCGTCTATGAAGCAATCTGTAACCATTTAAGTACGTCGCTTTTTCTTTAAATAAAGGCTTTTCTTTCTTTCATTCAAAATATAAAATATGTACAATAGATATGATGCCTCTTTTTGGAAATAAAAAAGTTCAATGGCCAACATCAAAGCGACAAGACCATTATCATAATTGGTGTTAAAAAGATAAAGTTCCCAAGTGAATGAAATACAGCTTTTATTTTCGTCATAAATTATCTTTTGTGAATTATTCTCACCTGCCCAAGAGATAAATGAGAAAATCAGTTTTTTGGGACTCCCTCCAAACCCTATTAGTGTCGAGTTTTTATTCGTTCGAACGATCACAGCGGTGATGAAAAACTACCCGACCGATTTAGGTTGTTAATGGTTGCCCATCTATATGAACTCTGGATACATACTGCCGTAAAAAAGGCAGCCTTACATCTGAGCCTAGTGCCCAATAAATTGATTGATTGATTATTTGTTGCTACAAAGATGATAGATGTATAGTTCCTGTGTTTTGATTGCTGTAGATCGAAATTTAGACTAAAGATGAAAAGAATTAGGAAACCTAATAGAACATTTACCACGTGCTAACAACGATGAAGGAAAACATCTTGATGAAACTTGCATATCGAAATTACCAATGTACTAAATCCACCAAGCTACTTTGGACTAACATGACGGAAATACCCTCTACTCGCCCTATAAATGAGAGGCCAGAGCCTCAGCAGTAGGACTTTTTCGAGCTGTTGTTATTATTATCATAAAACATTGTGATTGTCTGATTATTTAATTAAGATTATCATATAATTCCTAACCTTAATAAAATAATTTTTTGTTCAAATCGAGATTCTCTATTATAGGTAATAATTTCAGTCTATAAACGTCCCAGAGATGGGCTTGAAAATCGTTATTTTTAGCAAAACAGATAATATACCCGGCTCTTCTCTCTAAAGCGAATTGATAAATATCTTCAAATTTATTTTCTCACTATGTTTTCTTTCACCATCATTATACAACGACAGTAACAATGTAAAACGTAGCCTGCTTTAGACATTATTTAACTGTTCTATACTTTAAATAATTAAAATAAATACATAAAGTTTTGGTTTAAATTAATGGATATATTCCTAATAATCCAAAATACCCCATATCTTCAAAATCTACTAAATAGAAGTTGTTAATATCAATATTACAATTAGGGTGTTTCTATTGCTGAAATACAGCAGACAGGCTGACTACCTGATTGTGAGCCGTCAGTTTGAGGATACCGTCGCCTATAGACATTTGCAACATCAAGGTGCTACCAATGTACTGTTGGCCTCGAAAGGGGGGAGGGGCTGGAACCAAGCCTAATCCCGGAATACAAATCATGGTTGTCATGGCGGCTTCCTTTATACCAGGAGTGGTACTACCACTGGATTGCGGGTTATTTTGGCACCTCTTACGACAGGCCACTCAGCCACGGAATGAGTATTTTTTCTCAGTTCCTCCAAAGATAAAAATATTAATCTAGAATATTTTACAAATCTTGATAGGTAATTTCACAATTAATCTAATATATAAAATTCTTGTGTCGCGGTGTTTGAAGTTAAACTCCTCTAAAACAGCTTGACCGATTTTCATGAAATTTTGTGTGCATGTGTAGGTCTGAGAATCGGATAACATCTATTTTTATCCCCCTTTATTTTAAAGGTAGTCCACCCCTAATTTTCTTTTAATTTTTAGTTTTTTTTATGATACAGCATTAAAAAATACATACCCTAAATTTTCAACCTTTTGCGATCAACCCCATTTTTATTTGTTAATTATAAACTTTAATGCTGTCGGCATATTGATTGAAGCTTTTCCGGGCAAACCGTCGTCTGCCGGGACAGCTAGTATTTATATAAATCTTTATGTTTGCGTGTATAGAGATACGTGACTAATCAGATGTTTTATATACGATAAATTCGCTTCAGCAACTTTTTTCGTAAAAGAATGTTACCAATAAAGCCATTTTATAAGTGTCGGCGTATTTCAGTGACTGGTACATGAGTTCCGAATACACAAAAGTATCGAGAAAACAGTACGGCGAACACTGAATAAAATATAAGAATTTTATTTTTCCCACTCGGAACAGCTTTATGGTGGAATGCTAAGAGTACGTGTTGTTAGGGTTGTTAAATAGCTATATTATTTATGTAACATTACAAACGCTTATTCAAACGAATTGCAAAAAGTAACCCATTGTGGTAAATTTGTCATCTCCGTTCGTCCATTAGTCTTTTTGTAGCTAGTATACATCTCCCCCTCCTATTATATTAATATGCTCTGTGAATGAATATATATCTCCTATTATATTAATGTATTCTGCGAGTACATTAGACGGCCCACATGATGGAAAGCGGTTACTATCGCCCATAGACATTTGCAACACCAAAGATGCTACAAATGCGCTGCTACTCTCTTAAGGGAGACTGGAACCTGGTCACTAATGCCAAAACACAACTCCAAAGTTGTTATGACGACATACTTGAGACCAGGGGTCGTAGCCATCCAGTCGGGCCAATGCCCGATACTATATCTATTTACAATTAAAAAAACTTATATTAAATTTAATCTAGTTTAGCAGTCACCCCAATGGCTTAGGCCTCCCCTAAGACCTTACACGTATCTCTCTCTATCTCTAGTTGCACTGTCGTCCAAGCTGATCTCCACCTATCTGCAAATAGATCCAGTCATCTTTTCCTTTGTCATTTAATTAATTAGAATAATACTAACTCGTTATGTTATTTAATAGTATACAATAAAGAGCTATCTACGTGTATATCTGTATATAAGGCTATATTATTTTTTATAGATTTTTGGTTTATATATCGAAGGCAGCCCTGTTTTTACTGTGTGATTTATGACCGTGCCGTGTTGCCACGTGACGCCGCTCCGATGAACTTGTCGGTTTTGTCATTGGTATGATTAATATTTCAGGGCTGCATATTTACTCTCCTCTATATAAGACATGACAGCTTGCTTGGTTAATGGACGAACAGCCAGCCGAGTCTTAAAAAAATAACCGACCAGAATAAAAGTTCATTTTAGCCGAAATGATGCAGAGCGGTGTGTGGTTTCAATTGCAGCCGTAACATATATGTGATCTTCTTTCACTCAAAACTTTGTAATGGAATCTACTAAATCAAAATAAAGCTTACATGAGATGCAAAATTAAGTAATCAGCATTAATTTTACAGCTAGATTCAGAAGGAAAAGAGAATAAAATTTAAGCTAACAATTCAGTCGGTAATTTATACAAATATTCTGCAACACGTAGATAACATTGTGTTTTACATCATTACTGAAAACACAGAAGAACTTATAGCCTAAAATTATTCTAAATGTGCACAATGGGCGGTCGTATCACTAAGAAGCGATCTCTTCCAGACAACCCGTGGCATGAATAAAACATATTATATTGGTCAAAGGTGGTGTACTTAAATATTAGACATATATAAATACACCTATTGATATTACATAAATAAATATATACATACATATATATACACATACATATACGTAGAGATATCAAACATAATACTATGTTGTAGATAGTGCTTTTTTGTCATGTTCTGTTAGTGATTTAGTTTGTCTAATAGTAACAGGTAACTCATTCCAGAGTCGAATAGCCTGTACAGTAAAAGAATTATTGATAAAAGATAAATAATGTTTGGGAGTATTAAGTCTAAGATTTGTAGAAGGTCGTAAATTGTGAGAGGAAGAGATGAATTCAAAGCGTTCTTTGAGATAATGAAGAGTTGTGGGGATAAACAACAGACTGTACAGGAGTGAAGAATATGAGTATTCCGGCGAAAACGAATATATAGTACTGTGTATAATTATGTGCATGTAAAGCTAATAAATAAACGTAAGTAAATTTAATATTATAAATGAGTTTTCCAGTAATAAATTCGTGTACATAATACGGAAGATATTTGTGGTTTTAACGCCGAAAACGTGTTATGTACGGCATTTTAGTTTCACATGCCACAAAATAGCTTTAACGTGTTTATTACCACTTGCTAAATACCACGGCGCGCCGCCTCGACAAATAGTTTCAACGATGAATGAAAATTTATCATGAAAGAAAAATACTATTTTGAAAAATATAGGTACATAATGTTACGAGTCGCGAGACTTGAATTAAAATGCTGTTAGAATTACTATACACTTTATTAGAACTATACAAACACGAATAACACAGGTACAAATATAACCGACCACAACAAGTCCAAACGTAATGCAGAAGGTCGTAATTTCATAACACACGCAAAGTCCGTCACTTAATGATTCCCGATTGTAGTGCACACGTCTTGCTTCGCTCGTGGTTATCGTTTGACTGCCTCGTCCCTCCCTCGGGCCATTGCTTTATACTGCACAGATGCGATATGTCCGTCCAACCGCAATGGCCATAAACGAGTGCAATAAACAATGGACTGTTCTCTAGAATAATTAGTAAACTCATGTCAATAAATAAGTAAACAAAGGAAATCCAAATGCTGAAAGGTAATAAAATTTATTTTTACAGGTATGCAAGTGTGAATTTGTTTTTGTCGGCGTCTAGGTTGTAACTATAGTATAACAATTGCTCAATAAAAAACCTAACATGCACATATTTATGAATATTTCTTAAAGCTTATGTTGGTTGTTGTTAATAATGGTTTAGATGGCAATACGTCGTTTTGTATTAAATCATTGTCATCATCAATTATTGGGAAAAGCGTGATCAAATATAAAACTACATGACATTTAAATTTAGAACTATACCCTTTCCAAGCATTTGTTTTACTTTTAGACAGCTCGATGATAGACCAATTAGTAAGGTGCTAATACTACTATATGCTAATTCCAACTTGATTTGATATAAAATCGATATATAAATAAGTTTAAATCGATTTTTTTTCTTCAAAGTAGAACATTTTTATTTTTGAATCGAATACTTTCAATTTATTTACTGGCGATGGTTTAATAGTCTGTGTGTTACATGACTCACAGAACATCACTATTACGTCACCCACAACAATAAAGTACGAGAATTATGTCATTTTGTTTCATGTGGGCACGCAAACGTCAAAGTAAAATAAACGCTTGGATACAGTATAGAAGTACACAGTTTGTTACCCGATGATCCATCATGACATAAAAAAAAATCTAACACAGATATGAATTTCATTTAATAATTGTTACAAACCTCCATAAAAGAGAAAATAAATCTAATTTCTCTTCAATCAAAGCAACGATATCCACATATTACATATCAAGCAGAACCAAACAAAATATTGCCTCTATTATTTCACAATCACCGCGAATAACAAATCTGATATCAAACAATAAAATCTTTTATACAAACTGAAACAACCTAGAACGGGTTTAATTGACCTGTTGAACGTTCTGACATTCGACCTTGATCGGTAAATTAATTAAGAGTATAGATACAGAGAGTAAGGCTTAATTCTATTTATGGCAAATATGAAATGAATTGTAAAATAGAACGAATGAATGAAAACAATTAACCTGCCGTTACATTAATTTACCTTGATTAAAATTTTACGAGCTTGCATGACAAGAACTATGAATGTCAAAGAAGCAAGTGAGGTATGTAAGAATAAGCCTAAATGGCGCTCTGTTGTTCGTGCCTACCCCGCAAGGGACCTGGCGTGAAGTTTTGTATGTATGTATTAAAATTTTACATTAAATCCATATAAGTTAATTTTCTACCATTGATAAGGTAAAAGAAATAGACAGTAAGCCAATTATAATGTCTTTGTCGTCAGCCATTTGCAGTCCACTGCTGGACGTAGGCCACGACCTTGCACAGGTCCCCGGTCCATCGGGCTAGAGGGCGGGCGTCAGACACTACGTTTACTGAGACGGGATCTCCACTCCAGGTCTCGTCTGCTCCATCAGCCATCAGTCCTGCGGCAGATGTGACCGACCCGCTGCCACTTCAATTTGCTAATTTTGGGAGCTATGCCGGTTACCTTGGTTCTCTTACGCATGTCCTCATTACTAATTTTATCCATAAAAAACGCCCAACATAGCTCGCTCTGTAGCCCGTTGAGCGACTCGGAACCTTTGGACTAAACCTGCCGTCAGTGTCCACATCTCGGCCCCGTAGGTCAGGATATTATAATGTAGAAACCCGTTAATTATGACAATGATAATTTACGGTGTTACAACTCACTTTCGCCAGACAATTGATTTCTACTGCAGGATGTAGGTTTCTTTGAAAGGGGACAGGGGCAATTGGTGTGAGTGGATAAGGAATGTAGAGAGGTGGGTTGTAGGTTCACCAAAGCTACTTCTGACGTTATGCCATTTATCACTTCCACCCCTGGAGCTTGAGTCTTAGCTTTAGGGATCCCCATTCCGTGCCAGCTGGCAAATGCAGGCACGGAAGCCTTACCTTAGCCCCGGAGTCAGGTTCGAGGTATCGCTACTCACCTAAGGCTTCGCCAAAAAGCCCCCTGCAGGTACATAAATAATAATAAAATATTACTATTATATATTCTATTATTTTTAGTACTGGCTTCAACGCTTTGACATTAATTTGGCCAATATCAGAATAAATGCGCCACCCGCCAGGTGATAAAATAATCTAAATTATAGGTAACAAAAAAAAATTGTACAGTCGGTATTCTTTTTCCGCAAATGATTAAATGTCATTTCATTGTACATAGTATACTTATTTTACTAGTAGTTAAATTTTAAATCTAAGTAATATCACTAAAACATCTCAAGCATAACGAGAGGCATTTAGTAAAAGATAAAATTGTATACTTAAAACACTTAACAAAGCTGAAGAACTTGTGCCGTATAATAGTTTAAACTAGTACGGGAAAATTAAGCACTCTTGTACGTTTTAAAGTTATTACTGTTGACAACTTAAAGTGTGTTTTTTAAGAGTTTAAATATGACAAGTCTGAACTTAAGAAAAGTTAAAATATTAGATAATTTAGGCATCAGGAGATTTTGAAAACACTAGACTGGAAGACATCGGTAGGCGATCGAGTATACACGATATGTGATACAAATGAAATAGCTGGACAAAGTCAAAATACTCGTATAGTCCACCACACGAAATAACGAAAACTAACTCAAAATTTGACATGACTGACAAGAACTTTTAAGATTATGAGGAAAACACATCCCCGTAAAACCAGTATCGAAAAGATTAATACGTGTCACTTTAACCCAAACAAGACAAAGCAAACAAAGAAATCTATTCCCATTCTTCTGTGGAAAACTAGAAAGTATAGTGGGACATTTACTCGCCGCGAGAATTGATTTGTTGCGACAAATGGAACGACCTACCATCTCCGAGCACTTCCCTTTTCGGCCTTTGAAGTTAAATGTTTGGAATAATTAAGATTGTTGGAAGTTTACCTTAATCTTCAATGTTTCTTTAAAGTGAAAAGTCTGCTAACTACTAAGATCTGAGACTATTGAAATATTCTGTAAAGTTGTGTATGAAAATTTACTGTTAAAAAGATTATTTTAAGACCTATTTCATTTATAGCATAATTTTACACCATAGTAATAATTACCTACCAAAATACTTAGCTACATCTATCTGCAAATAGATCTATACTTGCATTTTTCATACACCACAAGTAGATATTTCATCTTGTTATAATGGTTTTCTAAGTTATAGCCCCCTATAACACTAATAATAATTTAATATATTTGTTTTGTGGATACGGTATCCTAAATAACTAGACAATCGATTTATCTAAAGTAGTATAGCTCAGTTGAGTTCATGTTTAGTTTAATCAATTGAAATGTTAAGTTATAACGCGTAAACACAAATTTAAAAGGGGCAGATTTACAAATAATTATAAATGGTCCGTTCACACACGACCACACCTTGGTGGACTGAAATTCATTGAAACTGAGAAATAGATACAGTTGATTTAAAAACTCACGAATTTTAAAGCATTAGATTGAAATAAATCCTGTTCATCCACGATCTATCGACAGTTTACAATTTGACTTGATTTATTAGAAATTACTGTTTGGTAAATTGCAGGGTGACTATTTGATAAAGAGCTATGTCGATTTCTGATATACCGAAATGGGAAGCACACCATGTGTTATATTGAAACGTTATCGCATCGCAAGATACTAACGTATGATGTATCATATGTCATCATATTGTTACGAGTTACAGGACTCGAATTAAAATGCCGTTGGATTTACTATAGAATTTACTAAAACTATACAAACACGTATAACACAGGTACAAATATAACTGGACACAACCAGTACAAACTCCACGATTCAATAACACACGCAAAGTCCGTCACTATATAGCTTATCGAATTTACAAACGTCTTGCCCCGTTTGGACCTAACGCGCTAGACTGCGTCGCCTCTCCCTTCGGGCATTCCTTTATACTAAGCTATACAACATGTCTCGACACAATACTCGACCGCGTAACAATATTTTCCAAGAATCACACCTGGCTAATTACAAATTTTAAATACAAAGTAAACAAAGAAGTCCAAATGCCGAAAAGGTAATAAACTGCAGGTGTGCGTGCATTCACTTTTGTCGGCGTGTAACAATATTAAACGCGTATATAATTATATATACTAGTATATAAAACGATGTACGGATACTGCACAAAATACGAAAATGGTTAAATCTAAATCAAATTTTTATTCAAATAAAAAATTTGAAATATATTTATTTACAACTTTAATCCACTGTTATGTTCTAATTACATGTTATTAATTCTAACATAATTTAATGTTTCAGTTAAAAGAATTATTAAATAAAATTCCAATATTAAAGACTACATTTTATTTGAGAAAAATCAAACAAAACATTACATCAGCAAAATCGATTATCGGTACTATAAATAACATTTCAAAGTCTAGACACGCTAAAATGTTGGTGATGAGAGATTTTGAAGATTTACAAGAAAGATGCAGCAATTACTATTAATATTCAGATCAAAATATCTATGCAATGCTTTAGATGTTAGGCTATACCTAAAATATGTGCGCGAAATAAAACATTTAGAGTAGTAATAATAGGATCTCACAAGAATCCCATTGCGGGGCTTGGGTCTCCCTGTTCACGGACATTTTACAACAGACAGTTACACAGCGGTTATTTCGTTTTATTGGTTTCCTCGCTTAGTTTTGTTCGTGGTGGTCTTCTTCCTTTTAGCTATTTTACGCGGCGAAGAGGTTGGCGTTGGCGGGGTTTGGAGCCATTGGAGTTTTCCTAACGGTGATCTCTCAACGGCTCTCGTTAGCCAGTCTGCGATATCCGATGGCCTTCACGGGCTTTGCATTGGCTTCGTCTGTGGCGGGAACTCTTTAATTTTTCGGAATCAAAAGTATCCTATATGTTGACCAGGGATATAAGCTACCACCATACAAAATTTCATGTAAATCGGTCCAGTCGTTTCGGAGATTAGCCGGTACAAACAGACAGACAAACAGAGAAACAAAAAATTCCAAACAATCTAAATTAGTTCTGTTTCACTTCTTACACCCCCTTGACTCGGTTTTTAGCATTTTTTTCAATTGTACAGAAATTCGACGTCTACAATTTTATTATATGTACAGATTACTTGTATGGACCTCATGTCAAATTTGAAACGATATGCAAATGAATTTTTAACATGGAACATGCTATTAATTTATTTTAAAAAAACTACTTTCAAAGAAATAACGATGTTGGCACAAATGCATCGGCATATAGATATCATATTCCTATAAAATTTCGTCAACGTAGACCCACTAAAGAGCAAAATAACTGCAACATCTTTTATTCATTTAAACGTTCAATTCAAATTCAGATTCTTATGCGTGCAGGAACGGAGAAAGAACACAATTTCCTGTGGCCGGGCGGCCTATCGTAAGCAGCGACAAAACAACTTACAGCCAGGTAGTAGGGCTTTTGTTCAACTGGATGGCGACCACCCCTGGTCTAGAGTATGTCGCCATAACAATCTTGTGTTGTGTTCTGGCATTAGTGGTCAGGTTCCAGTCTCCCTTAAAAGAGAATCAGCGCATTTATAGCACCTTTGGTGTTGCAAATGTCCATAGACCATGGTAACCGCTTTCCAAATAGGCCGTCTGCCTGTCTACTTGACTTCTGCATTAAAAAAATACATAAACATAAAATTCAGATTTCATAAGGGTTCTTATTTTTCTCAAATACGCTACATATACTAAAAATGAATGATACAAAGAAAGTCTCGATTAAACAGATAAAAGTTACATTGATCGTTCTATACAAGAAAATAAAAATAAAGTGAATTTTTAGAACGCCATTCCTTTGTGGATATCACATCGCAATTTACCAGGCACTTCCAGTCGGTTCTTGAAAAATGACGTTGACATTAGGTCGTACCCCAGTACATTTTTGTGGCACCAACAATTGAATTTCCCACAACTTGAATTTATTTCTGGTTCTTACGACCTGGGGATTCTTTGTTTCTCTTTCAATGTTCTATCGTTCTTTAGATATATTTTGCATTTTAATGCTTAACGTTTATCTATATGGAGACAAGTTTTGATCAAATATATTTTGTTAAATTATAGAAAATAATATTCCTTTTTTTCTTTCTGGTCTTGACCATGGACCATCAAAATGACCCGGACTTTAGGAGGGCTTGCGTGGGGCCATGAGAAGGCCAACACGTAGAGGCCCCTTGACAAATTTAATGTTATCGTGGCGTGACACTGACCGGCAATTATCCCTGTCTACACTATATACTAATGCACCAAAGGACAAGCCCCGGCCCGTGTAGGACTATTGTGAGAAATGAGAAAGCTTCCTTTTTTTATTATTTATTTTACACCTTTTTATGTTTAAAAGCGAAGTAATTTTTTTAAAGTTACGTAACTTAAATTAAGTTACTCCTTGCTGCGTTCCGATAAATATACGTTACGGTTCATCATAATATATCTATACAAGTAAAAAAGTGAGTTTAACTACCTCCATAAATTGAGGCACATCAAACTGAAATATACATATAGCTTTTATTACATTCGTGTATCAATAAACTATTTAAGTACATATTTTGATATATAAACAGCCGAAAAGCTTATATGAAATTTCATATTATGACCAAAGTACACATTTCACCAAAACTCGAATTACGGATATGCGCATCCCAATTTTACGTTCACCCAAATTAACGTGAAAAAATATTGAGGTAATTTTAGAAGCAGATTGCATTCGTAAAACTTTAATGTTATACTGAGTACTCATAAAGCTCCATGTAAGCTGTAAGTAGCTGCTATTTACGCGAGAATTAGAGCGAATAGAAGGCGGAATACTGCCGTGGTTTATCATCAAGTATATCTTCTAAGCATTTTATGCCTTTTACTCGTCCTATCACTTGACAGGTGCACAGTGAATGGATATGTAAAAAGTATGAGCTTTTAATAAGTGACTTGATAAAGAGATATTTCGCTGAGCAAAGGTTTTTGCAAACAAATCTTATTTTTTATATTTTTTTTAAATGCAGGAGCTCAGCAGACAGGCAGACGGCCCACTTGATGGAAAGCGGTTACCATGGCTAATGGACATTTGCAACACCGAAGGTGCTAGAAATGCACTGCTGCTCTCTTAAGGGAGACTGGAACTTGGTCACTAATGCCGGAACACAACTCAAAGTTGTTATGGTGACCTACTTTGGACCAGGGGTGGTAGCTATCCAGTCGGGCAAATGCCCTACTGCCTGGCTGTGGGTTGTTTTGTCGCCTCTTACGACAGGCCGCCCGGCCGCAGGAAATTGTATTCTTTCTCCGTTCCTGTACGGCTAAAAATTTACTTGTCCTATCACTTGACAGGTGCTTAGTGAATGGATATATAAAGAGCAAGTATGAGCATTTAATAAGTGACTTGATAAAGAGATATTTCGCTGATCAAGGGTTTTTGAAAACAAATATTATTTTCAATCACGCTGGAATTAACTAATACAAAGAATATAGTATAGCGACGTAATCACAACGGACAGTGTTACTTAATTGCGTTATCAAATCGTGGCATAAGCGCTAGTTAATTTGCTATCCGCATCGTTTTGATAAAGCTGAAACGGTAGTCACACGAGACGCTTCTATAGACAAAGAACGTATAAAATTAACGCTTTAGTAATATGGCCGTGGGCTCGTTTGAGCACTGCCCGGTTTAATTACCGGCTGTTAAATTTTTGTTTGTGTCCAACTGTTTTACTGACGTATTGTAAATTAGTTTCCCCTTTCGAAAATATTGTAGCAGAAAGCACCTTTCAGAAATGACACATCTATAATTTTTATTTATTACGGTTTATGTGGTTGAGTGGGCTTAATCTTTGCCGGCCTACCTTATCGCAACGCAGAGGCTCCGCGTACGATTCTAGGCATACTAAATTTTCCGTTATTTACTATGGTCTGGGTGTCTAGGATCGGCCCCCTAGAAATCCTTTGTGTATTACCCATAACACAAGCGTAAATTGTTTAACTTTTTGATATACAATGTGTGTGTTTGTCTGCCGATAATTATTCTTATTATTATGTCTTTTGGGGTTTAAGACTTTGCGGCTATGGAGTTGGAAGGATATCTCGCGTGACCAAAGAATTGACTAATATTATATTATCAATGAGGACCGCACTAAATATTGATAGTTTTTTATTACATTCAGGTCAAACAAAATTGAATTTATTAGTCTGAATAAAAACATTTTCACATTCATTGAAACATCATTAATTTATTGTAAAAAAGTTAATTATGTCTTACATATATTAAGTTTATTAATATTTTTTATTTATGTTTCGAATGTTTCACGTTATTTATTGTCTACACAACCATTCATTCAAGTTTCAATAATTTCCTTAGCCTAGGGATTACCTAGAAGAGATGGCTTCAGGCGATAAGGCTGCCCTTTGTTGAACATAATATACTGTACCTATTTTAATTTTGCGTGAATAATATTGTTTTATTCATTCATTATTACGTTTATATTTTTTGATTTATAAGATATGTACAGAGCATGCACTAAAATCTAACATTGCCATGTTGTTCAAAGTATAAACTAGCAACAGAAAAGCGCTTTATAAAATATAATCAATACTATGCAGCGATCAACTTCAAATAAATCCGTCGAAAAGTTTCTGCCTTGGAAAAATGTATATTGAGTTTATCAGTTATTATAAGCATTCGACAGTATTTATTATTCAACAATGTCAAAGACCAGAAATGTCCAATTATGGGACAGAGTGGATGAAATAATGGACTAAATTGAGCGTGATTTATAGGGTGGGTTGAAAATGTGTTAATAAAGTAAATGTGTTTTCACTTCGTCACCTGCGTCCTACGCAACAGGATAAATTCTGCTCGACACTTCATACACATTTTACCTTTAAAACGTTGTTCTAACATGTTTTGATTGAATTTCTTCAATAGGTATATTATAGCGCCGGATGCTTAGAGCTCCGCGGAGAGTTCACGACCACCAGAGGTTATCAGTAGTATTCCGATAACGTACACTGAAGGATTTTGGTCACATAGCCCAAAAGAACCCAAACTGATTTCTAATACTGGCTAAGACAACAGACCAGGCGGTAGATCTCCTAGTGGGTCGATTGACGATGTTGCTGGCTATCTGGACATGTCAATAAGTTCAAACCCACACCATGCTCAAAACCGATCTCGGTGGAATAGAGCATTATTCACGATTCTCAGCAGTGAGGTAACGACTTAGAAGAAGAAGGTACATTATATAGGCATAATGGAACTGTCTCGTTTGAAAAAGTAACAAAGTTGAGAGAAAGATCAATTATTATAAAATACGTGCGTGTGGCCTTTGCCTGTATTTTTAATTTTATAAAATGGGAACCGATTTCCATAAATGACGACTTTAATTAGCTAATGCAAAACGAGTTTACATTTCTATGTACACTTTATAAAGAAAATTTATTTTACTAGAGAATTTCATCATTTAAATTATATCACGTGGCATTATAAGTCTCCAAAAATCTAATAAATACTTAGATATCAATCAATTAATTTATTTGCTTAACAACATGGTAGATGTTAGGACATGTATAGCTGTCACATATTGTTTATCTAATAGGCGCACAAATTCAAGGACAGTATAATTAATATTATATTACAGATCATTTTATTTACTAAATTATATTTTTTATGTTACTTGTGTTTAACTTTATTATTGTTATTTACAAAAAAACATTCATTGTATAATTAAATAACATTTGTTATTGAACCATTTGGGAAATTAGTTTTAAATAATTCTATATATCCAAAATCATGTAAAAACTGGTAGGTGTAAAACAAACAAAAACTTACTACTCACTTAAAAAATATGTAAAGCTAGTTTTCCCGCGGCTACCCCACGGGTTAAACCCTAGGAAGTAAGTCAAATTTGCTTACATATAAACTTCATTTTCATTGTATATCGTGAGTGAAGCCTCGTGCAAAAGCAATTACATACATAAGTCTTCTTTGAAAAATTCTATTTGATGGTAAAAACTCTAAAAACCATTTAAACATCCGTTGGGTGGTTTAAGGAGTTAACGGGTATATAGAGAGACAGACTCGAAAAGAGACTGTTCTATACTATGTAAAGATAGAGAAGATATAAATTAATGAGACTCAAATAGTCAGTGTTGTAGATTTTTTTTAAACTTTCCAGTTTTGTTTCTAAGCCCTTTTGGGCTTTTAAAAACTCTTTTATTTTCTAACCGACTTTAAGAGGAGGAGGTTCTCAATTCGTGTGTATGTTTTTTTTGTAAGTTCGTTACTGGAGTAATTTGTCAATTGTGAACCGGTTTTCTTCTTAATCGAAAGGGTATACTCCCGAATTGGTCTCATTGTCACTATGTCGGTTTTTATTTTGTTAAAATAATTATCATAAAGACATCCACGAGGCAAAGCCTACTTAGGAGTGAAATAGGAACTTTCTAGTTAAATATATAATTATTCTAACTTGTTGCGTACCCTTCTATAAGTAATAAAAGCTCACAAGAAT
The DNA here is from genome assembly GCA_012273795.1 of Dendrolimus punctatus. NCBI lineage: Eukaryota > Metazoa > Arthropoda > Insecta > Lepidoptera > Lasiocampidae > Dendrolimus > Dendrolimus punctatus. The sequence goes on from CM022539.1 coordinate 7,224,419, forward strand.
TCCATGAATATTTTATTACTTCCCTCGTGTACACGAAAAGATCATTAGTCATTTTTGTCGTATTAATTATGTACGTACGTAATTTAAGGCAACCTTTCTTTACGGCATTTCGAGGAGCTATTATAAGACACTGGATTGTTTATACATCTAAATTAATGCTTGCTTGTTTATAATTTTATTAATGTAGGTCACGTTAGGTCATTCAATGAGAGACCTGCCTCTTAAATCAATGATCATGACATCAATCACGCTAGGCAATCAACGCATTTAAGTATAGTCAAAAATGATCCAACAATAGCGATAACCCGTGAAAGTAACTATAACATGATTGTTGACTGATTTGTGAAATCTCTCAAGCAGGCCTAAATAATTGTGGGAAGTATCTAACGGAAGAAAAAAATGACAAGACTTGTTTATGTAAATAATACCTAATACTATATAAATATAATAGTACTTACTCACTATAATTAAATTGAAGATATTTTGAAGAAAATTAAGGTAAAAATTTACCTCAGATAAATGTGTAGGTATGTATAAAATGATTAATAAAAGTTGATGAAGTGAAAGGTGTTTTTCAGGATCATTGCAAATGAAGATCCATTGTTTGTGCCTACCCCAATGAGAAACAAGATACTATAAGTTCTAGTAATAGTATTATATTCGGGTATTGTTTTCTACTTTTATTTACTTCAAAGATCTTCTGTATAATCACAAATATATATATAAATATACTCGTGACGTCAAGCAAGCCTGTCTTGGGGCCATGCTACCCCTTTTACCGGGATATGACGTAGGTAGGGTAAATAGACATTCATTACAAAGTAGCCAGTTTGAATATGACGTGGTCATACCAGCATAGGCGTGAGTCTTGCAGTTATTTTTTTATCTTGTTTATAGCTGTAACTCTCAGTACTAGTTTCTGTCATGCAAGCAGATTACGCGTCACCGCCTTGCAATACAACAGGAATACTTAATAACATAACGGCCATATATTTTTGTAGATACGTGAATTTATCTAGATTACCTCTAACACATTTCACGCACGCAAACTTACGGTACGCCCAAATATAATGAATATCTTAGTGGGTCTAGTATACGCGTAGGCAGCCTGGTCAGATAGATTGATGACCTTTTGCTTGGAGTTGCGAATGTACATTCTTTATATATACAATTTACTCTTTGATGTACATACCTAATATACTTAGCTTGTTTGTCAGTTTTCTACCTGCCAAAAAAAAAATAGCAGGTGGCATTTAACATTTAACCAATACTGTTAGGTGAAGTCTGAATATCATATATTGACAGGTAGCCAGGGTTGCATGATAAACTGTTCCTATTGGAAACAGTTAGTTATGTATAGATCTTTACTCACACTTTTAAGAGCACTGCACTCATAAATCTCATAAGGAGAAGTAGTAAAAACACATTTTTATTATTATTTATGATATATGATATAAATAAATTAAATCAACCGTATAGAGTACAGATTAAGCGTTGAAACCATAATCCCAAACAAAGTATAAGAGTACAGATCGTAATAACTGTAACATAAAAATATACGATTTAGTTTAAAACCCTCATCGGCAACTATTTCTATTTAAATCCAAAATAGGTATATATTCTGTTAAATAATATGATGATAATTTTGTGATAACCAGTATAAGGACAGAAATAATCTTATTTATAAAACTAAAATAAACAAGATTCTTTACGAATTCTAAGTCCGGATTTAAATATACAACACTATTTATTTTTCTAAATACTTCATTCTTCTTCCTTTTAAGTGCGGTTCTGCACAGTTTTTATACAGTTACAAATATTCATAAATTAATATTAACGCTTTAAAATAATAATAAAAGCTTTCCCCATGTATCGTCAGTCAGTTGACAGGCTTTTAAGTAAATTTCTGGTAGCCGTTTGAAAAATCACTAAAATGTCACTAAATAGTTGAAATTTTCAACACATTTCTCTGATCTTATTTTGATCCCAATTTGAAATCGTATTTGAAAGCAAATCTGGTATTTTTGTGCAAAAAGTTGGCAACCCTACAGCGGGCTGTCATCGCTCGCTAACCTAACGAATATCCAACACAGGTTCCTAAATAAAATAATCGTTTTCTCTTGTTTCAGATAAAAGAGTTAATTCAGACTTCTCAATCATGGAGCTACCTTGCCGCGTAGTGACAAGCCAATCAAAACATTCTCTCGAAATACGTACAGACACTTTTCGATATAGCTGAGCAAACATTGAAAATGGTGAAGTAGTTAGACTCTTTTAACGTAACAATGAGCTTATAAGTTAAGTGGATGTCTGGAGAGAGGATGCCTTACTACGAATACCGGGAGGGGGGGCCGGTATCGGACTCAAGTGGGGGTTGCTCCGAGTCTGAAGGTGGGGGGTCGGATTCGGAGGGAGGGTTGAGTACTGAGAGCACGGTGGGCCAAGGGCTACCGTTCCCTGGCTTTACTCCCGTTGCTTTAAGGTACCTTACGCAGGACACGCGGCCCAGGAGTTGGTGTTTGAAGCTCATCACTAATCCATATCCTTTTCAATAGCTAAGTATGTTTAGAATAATAATAAAGCGGTACATAACTTGCACGAAGACGGTGATCATCTTTGTTCTTCAAGCTACGTATACATCTAAAGTCGTATTCTACGCTTGACCAAGTTGTATGCCGATAGCTCAAATAATTTTTTGTACCTATTCATTTTTTAAATAAGATAGTTATGTAGTGTGTATAGTATATAGAGGTATAATTTAATGTATGCTCACGAATCAGTTTTTGGAGTAGTTTGCATTTTATTAACCATAAGTTTAAACTTACCTAATGAATTCAATATGAGAAATTACGAGTAAAAATCATTAGGCTGTTTCTTTTTTCCTCAAATTATGTATAGTTTTCATGTTATTTAGACAGGAAACACTGTTTGTTCTGCATGTCCTTTACAGAATCATAAACTATACATTTCATCATGTGATGATCTTCAGCAAAGTTGTTGTGCCTGAGCCAAAGAAGGTTTCCGAGTTGGGTCACATTTGGACCCGGTAGGTGGCACTGCTGTCGGTATATCGATTGAAGCTTTCAGGGCAGGACGACGTCTGCCGGGACAAGTAGTTAATTTCATAAAAATAGATTCACCTTCAAAGCCATTAAGCAAAGACAAACAAACAACCATACACATTTTATAATAGTAAAACTTATTTATCTTGAAAAGGACATTTTTAAAGACGTTTATATGCACTAGGCTTACCTACATTATGTAGGGATATTTTCTAGCCCTTTTGTAATATCGGAAATTATTTAAATAATTCTAAGCAACGAACACATTGTTTTATTTTTGTGTCTTGCAACACATTTTCACAACGCATTTGGTCTGCAACGGACCTAAGAACTAGTTTTAAATAAAGAATTGGTTATATCTAAAAAGCGTAAATTCGTAGTACATGTATTTTGTTATTCTTATGAGATCATGTTAGTGGAATAATTATTAACGTAGACCTACTTCGCCTCGATATATAACTATACTAGATCCGGAATGTGAAAATAAACAGATGTACCTAATAATTCATATGTAAGAAACTTTTATACAAAGATTAAGGTATGGGCGAAATACTCGCAGATTCCATGAAGATTATTATGAATGATTTTCTTCTAATGACAAAAAAAAATGTGAGTTTTATTTTTGATGATTTAATGTATATAATTTATGTGTATATTTGTATATATAGTATAGTTATTATTAAAATGTAAGTAATCGTACAATAATTAAGTATACCACTATCGCCACTACTAATCGGAAAATTCTTGCCACGGGTTGTCTGGAAGAGATCGCTTTTCAGCGATAAGACCGCCCTTTGTACCCAATTAGAATAATGCTAGTTCGTAAGTTTTCTGTAATGGTGTACAATAAAGTGTTATCTATCTATGTCATTTTTTGTACTTCGCTTATTGTTTCATATGTCACTAAAAAGCAAGCTATATCTTTAGTGACTACAACAGTGGAATATCAATCTAGAGGCAGTCGCTTTGTGAATAAATGACAGTCAGCAAAGATCAAAGCTTTGACGCTGCTATCGACTAGCACAATGCGGCGTAACTCCTGTCAAAAAGTAGGGTTGCCAGTTTCTAAATTGTTTAAATAAAACAGCATATTATTATCTATTAAATAATAATACTAGCTGACCCGGCGAACTTCGTATCGCCATATTTTTTGAATTTCTAAAAGACATTGTTTCATGACACAAAAACAAAATCACCAAAATCGCTCCCGGTGGTTAGGAGGATTCTAGAACCCGATCTCAGTGCCACCTACCAGTTCCAACGGTATAAAAGTATCCTATCTTTCAAGTTAGATCAAACTGCACACGGTTTTGTATATTTGTAACGTTACGGTGGTAAACTCCAAAAGAACTGGATCGATTTCAAAAAATCTTTTATTATTGGAATGCTACACTATCCCAGATTAAAATAGGTTATAATTATCATTACAAAAAACAAGGAATCCTTACTAAAACTTCAATAACGTAACCCACGTTGTAAAATAATTAGTGTTTGAATGGGTACGAGGATGGTTTAGAATCATAATTAGACCCGATAGGTGGCGCTGAAATCGGGTTCTAGATTTTTAATTTTCAGGGCAGGACAACGTCTGCCGAAACCGCTAGTCTTTCATATATACAATATTTCTGTTCACGTATATCTTACTAATCTCGTCCTAAACCCCTGGACTGATTTAGATAAAGTTTTTTGTGTATGTTTGAGCGGATGAAACTAATTTAAGTGTTCTCCGTGATGTATTTGAATCCATTGCAAGTATTTTGAAGACTGTGTTGTTTTTATTAAGTTTTATTCTAAATTGTATCACGCCGATAAAGTCATTTCGTAATCATGAGTTACCACCAATAAGGATTTTAAGTTGATCTTACCATATCAACTCGAACAATTGCATCTTATCAAAGCAAACAGGTAACCCTGTATACGTCACAATAGAATTGCAAATGTAAATTTATTAATATGAGCATAATCAGTTCGTGCATGCGACATGTTGCAAGGTTATTAAGATACGCTGCATCAAAGGATTATGATGATATCGTATGAAATTCAGTTCTAAATGTGTCAGCCTGGGATTATCATAGTACTTACGTGCAATTCGAAAGTGCAATTAGGGTTATATGCTGTTGCACTTCCATACAACTTCGTTTGCTTTTCTTTATATACTCTATATAGTTGTGTAATTTTCTTCTATAGACTTAGAATTTAGAAAAACAAATCTAAACAAATAGAGTTATTTATCTATCATTAATATTATATTTTTTTGGAAATAATTTACAGACAAGGCATCTATACTATATTTTATTTTTTATTTTATCATAGTTACTATTTATGCTATCGGAAACTAATCTAATTTCCTGTTTTATGCAGTGTTATAACCCGTGGTAGCTTAGTGGTTAAGGTATTTGAAACTCGTATACCGTGAGTACGAATTTTGGCCGGGATGCATGCACCATTTTGGCATTTTTCTGACCTTAGATACAGTTTGTTACTTTTTAGTTACAATATCTGTCGATACCGCCAATGGCCGTTGGTCAAGCGTGGCTGCTATAACTACCTACCATCCTTTTTCGTAAATACATTTGGGGAGGGCTAAATAACGCAGAGACATCTATGGACTGCTATTTCAAATGGCATTTTTTTATTGCTGAAGCACTGCACACAGTCTGACTGCCAAACTATGACGGAAAGTGGTTACTGTTGCCTATGAACATTAGCAACACTAAAGGTGCTACCGATGTACTACCAGCCTCGAAGGAGAAACTGGAACCTGGTCACTGAAGCCGGGACACAACTTAAAGTTGTTGTGGCATACTCTAGACCAGGGGTGGTAGCCATCCAGACGGGAGAATACCATATATCACCTAGCAGGACCAGTTACAATTTTCAATTAAAAAACAATTATATACATACATACATACATAACTTCACGCCAGGTCCCTTGCGGGGTAGGCACGAACAACAGAGCGCCACACAGGCCCATTCTTACACACCTCACTTGCTTCTTTGACATTCATAGATCTTGTCGTGCACGCTCGTCTGTTCTTAAGGCTCAAACAATTATATATTATATATATATATATATTATAGCAGGCGTTATTACTTTAACCAAAATTTCTTGGTCTAATTTTACAATGACTGTATTCATTATAAGACTGTATCTGATTGTATAAAAATATATAATTATGTAAATAGAATAAGGATTTCACTTCATTTGTAAGTTGAGACGACTTCCAATTTACCCTAATCCTCATGAAACAAGTATAATCCGTCATTTCAACTTATTTAAACAAAACAAGGCTTCAAGTAATTGGATTTTCTTTTTAATTTAAAATAAAGTACTTGTTTTTTCGCAAAGACAATATTCATTTACAGTCTTGTTGTTTATTAACTAATAATCCGTTATCAGTAAACATTTCTTAATTTATATAACAGTTAAAACTTTAAATACTAAATATTATTTAATATTAAAATAACGTAGTGAAGTTAGATAGGTAGATAACACTTTATTGTACACCATTACAGAAAACACAAAAAATCTTAGTTTAGAAATATTTTAAATGTGCACAATTGGCGGTCTTATCGCTAAGAAGCTTCTCTCTCTCTCTTCAAGACAACTAACTACTAACTAATTTTCACTAAAAATTCAAGAACTTTTCACCTTGACATAGGGTCTAGGCCACCGGTAAAATATACAGACTAGGGTAGCAGACCTTGCCCTACTATGTATTTTACTGCTATCTTGCATTAACTTGGCCGTCGTTGTGCAAACATTTCTTAGTTTATACTCCAGTTGATACTGTCCACACAATACATAATAACGTTACAATTTAAAAGAAACCGCAAATTAATTTTCCTTTATAGTTCAAACAAAAAGTTCAAAGTAACAATACCAAACAGCCCGCTGTGTTAAGACACCCGGAGCTAACTATCATATAAATTATGAAAAACATATCTGGTTAGTCTCATCTAGGGAGCATGTGTGCAATGAATCTTAATTGTTTTATACAATGGTACAAGATGTGGGCGGTTTCTTTTGTTGCCTCGAATACTATTATATTTCCTTTTTCCTTTGAAATTCAATATCTTTGATTGAACATATACCAGGCTGTTAGATATAGGTAAAACTGGCCAAATTAGAAGTACCATTCAATTATGTTATTGGCTATTTATTGTGACTTCTGCGTACTGTTATTAATTTTCATATTTATAGTAATTATGGTTGTTACATGTTGTTATTGGAAGAAGTATCTTTCTTTTTCATGTTATTGTTAAATCGTCAAAATACATGTTGAAAAATCATTATATATGGTTGAAAGTTTCTCATTTTGGTTATTCTATTACTGTATAATATCCCATTTTGAGTACCGAAGCCATTTTGTTAAAACGAAACCTTTGTAAAATCGCTATTTCCTTCTCTTTATATTAATTGTCACAAAGTATTGTAAGCGACTAGGCTAGAAAAATAGCACCATGTCACAAAGGCCCGAAATTTCGCGATCGTATTAGAATTTTATATTTACGTAATTAGTTTCAATTTATTTTAAGCATATAATGAAGAAACTAAAAATAATAAAATGAAACATTAGTATCCGGTATTTTGACCCTACACAAATTTAGGAAGTCTGAATCCAAAAACATTGAATATAATTTATGTACTGAATTAATAAAATCTTCACCAACACGTTTGTGCGTAAAATAAAGTATTTGTTAATAGATTTGATTACGTGTTTAATTTGGTTTTTCATTTGAAGTCTGAGGTTGGCTACCGTAAGTAGGTAATAAGTAGATAGGTAGATGATACGAGTTCAAAACGTCAGAATGAATAAATTTGTACTCCTATACATACTATACTAGTACATTTTACATGGGACAATCTTTCCACGATTTCATTTCCTTGTATTTGTTTACATTATTCGTGATAAGAAGTACATTAAAAGAACCCCTCATAATTACCCCTTCCCTTTCCGAAAAACACAACATTCTTCTCGCCAAATGCCAAAATATGAATTTGCATATATCTTACTTGATGAATATTAGGTAGCCCATACAACTTTCTATCCCCTGTTTCACCCCTTCCAACATTATTTTTTGAGACAAAAATTACCTATCAGTTTTATCAGGATATATTCTATCTTGTTCTTAAATTTAATTAAGATCAATTTAGCAATTTAGTTATGAAGATGTAACAAACAGAATGACTTCGGCATTTGTAATTACTACACTCATGAGTTGGCACCTTACGTACGTTAAAACCCTAATGTTCCTAACTTTAAAACTTGGTAGGGAATTCTCCAAATCCTATGGTTTGAGCCACACCCAGAGTATATAAAAACCGCTTACCTAAATTTACACACATACCAACCAACGACGAACTAATAACAAAACAATGTATCACGGCTATAGCTCATTTGTGGTGTGTTATATATTTGCAGCTCCTAGGGGTGTGTAACGCTTAATATGTAGAAAATTTATTTAATTAGTTTTAATCCACACGAATCAACCATTGTCTATTGCCGTATTTCAAAAATTCAGTCGTTTTTATTGTGTTAAAAAATAATGTTACATGCCGTCAAAGAAAGGTGCACACCTGCCTGTCGTAAAAATGCAGTTTATTATCTTCTTGAATTCGGAGGTCTTTTGTTTACATCGTGTTTCAAATTTGCAATTAAGAAAAACATCCTATTATTATCGCACTTTTATATGTCATTAGTGTCAAACTAATCTGTGTTGTTATTGCATTGCGTCGAAGCTTGTCAGGGATTAACTCAGTGAACACGGTCCTTTGATGTATTGTACAGTCTAATATATCACATTGCTGAACGGAAGGGTAAAGCAGTCAAGGGAGGATTACGATAAAAGCAACATGTATACACTGATAAGCAATACAGCGACGAACTGTGCGCGTGTTATTGAATCGTCCAGTTTGTACTGCTCCAGTCATATTTTTGCCTGTTTTATACGTACAGTTCTAATAAACTCTATAGTGATTCCAACGGCACTTTAATTCCAGTCCTATGTAGCTCGTAACGATTGAAATCATCCAAAAAAGATGTAAAAGTGAACGTTAACTATTAAGTTTTGATCTTTTGGAGACAAAAGTCTAAATATAATAACTATTTAATTTGCATAAAGATTTCTTTCAATTCGACGAGCCCTATGTACTGCTATGGATAATTATAATTTACACTAAATCCGGAAGATATAAGCACTGCATAGTGTTATATTTTTCTATTATCATTAGACTAATATTTTTCTGTGACAGTGTTATTGAAACAGAACCATATTTTAAGTCGTCGCTTGGTGTCAAGGTCTCAAAAGCCTGGAATGGGGATTGTTCACAAAAAATTACCCTCTAATTTTATATTTTTATTACGTAAAATTATAAATATATTTTTATTCTAAGATACTAATTTGAATATTTTTGTATTTTAAGCGTTAGTTTTTTTATAATTCGAGTTTAAAATTATTTCTCCGATGACGGCATAAGGTACAAGTTTACATTGGTTTCTTTGCCTAGAAAACAAAAATAATAAAAGTAAGTTTTATCTATATATAATCATAGTAATCTGTGCTACTATTTAAATGTCACTGTCTCACACTCTCACTACGTATCGTGATCATTTTAGTGTTTTTTGTCGCTAGGCTTATAATTTTTCGTGTTTAACCATTATTATTTTCTATAGTTATCATTAAAATTTTTAAAGTGGTCTTTAGGGAAAATCCATGTTACAGAACTTAAATCAAATAATGTACAGCTAGAATGTTTTTTACACCTGAAACAGGCAAACATGCAGACGGCCCACCTGATTGGATTTAGTAAGGTTAAATAAAGGTCAAACACATTTCTTACAAAATACAAGAAGATCGTACGTTTTTTGGAATATTAACTAGACATAAATGATTAGGGACACTATTATTCGAAATGGTTTTTCAAATAGCTAGATTGAAAAAAAGTGAACAATCCCAATTATACGTGTAAACGTAATACAGCTCTAGAAGTAAAATTGTTTTACTACCTACAATGCAAAGTATATAGTTACTCATGCTCGCAATCCTTCAAATGCTCAGACAGCTTTCAGTGACTCAGATTGCTTGCTCAATCTCTGTAACGAATGCACCTAGAATTTTCAAGTACTATCATATTATCTTGATGGTTTCGTGATTTGTGTCTAAAGATATGTGAAGTACAGTTTTACTGTTCCCTTCTCACAAACTTCAATCGTATTAGTAAATTAACTCATAAATTACACGACTTTCATTAAGTTTGAGCTAGGAATTTTAGTGTATTACTGATTCACCTTAAAAATATGTTTCAAATGTCTAGGTTTAAGTTATGGTGAACAATAAAGAGTTTTCATTCATTCATTCATTCATTCATTCATTCATTCAAATAATAAAATTTCATTATACGTTTTAATTATGATTTTCTATATAAACAAGACTAGAGTGATGGTACCAACTGTGATTACAGTGTGTTACGAGTTAAGTTTTTTAATGAACGATAGTCATTCATTAATTTAATTCTACCTTGGTCTAACGGATTCTAGGACAATAGAGAGTCTATAACCAAGGTGACGAAAATAGAGAAAAACAAACAAGCACACAAAAATACTTACACATTTGATAGTTTAAGTGTAACGAGATAATGACACAGCTGCTGAAGGTTCGATGCCGACACTTTAGCGACTGAATAATTAGTCTTAGTATTTATTCAGTTAGGTGACACACCAAATGCACTGAACAGTCGAAATAACGCGGCATGAATTTCAGCGGGTTAAGCGATGGAAAATCATATGGTAGGAAACTTCTCCCCAGACATCTTATCTCTAATATATAAAATTCTCGTGTCACAGTTTTCGTTGCCATACTCCTCCGAAACGGCTTGACAGATTTTGATAAAATTTTTTGTGCTTATCCGGTATCTATGAGAATCGGCCAACATCTATTTTTCATCCCCCTAAATGTTAGAGGTAGTCCACCCCTAATTTTTATTTTTTAGACAAAATTTTTAATTTCTATTTTTTTATGATACAAAAATACATACAACCCCAGATTTTCAACCCTCTACGATCAACCCCTATTTTTTACCGGGCAGGACGACGTCTGCCGGGACAGCTAGTTGTATTATATAAACCTACCAAAGCTCCTGTATATAAACCTCCTGAGCAAAATAGAGAGTTGAAATTATCTACTTTTAGTTTCGTTAAAATATCGAAACGTGTATATAAAAGGATCTTGCTAGTCATCCGGTTACCGGACGATATAAAATGGCTCAATTACGTTCGCCGAACTTTCGCTCGCGTAACGCATCGCATCATATGTTGATTGCTATTCGAATACATTGAATATGTTCTCACAGAACTGCCGCTAGAGAAATGGTTCGATATTACGCCAAACACTACATAATTCCAGCTGATGTATCATAGGTTACTTAAAAAACACTGCGAGTATTTAGCTGAACTTTCTGCTCCGTACTTTCGCTGGCCTTGTGATTACCTCACAATTACTTTAAATAAATCCCACGAAACAATAACAATTAACCCAATAATTAATGCATTATTTTCTTACGTTTAACAGCCCCAAATATTTTTACATACGTCGAGTGTGTGTCATGTTTCATGACTCTCCGCGAGCATTCCCGACCGACGCCTGTTCGACGATGAGTCACAAGTAAAGCTCTGAATTACATTTTTAATCGGTTCCATTGACGTGTGTGGGTGGAAATGTACTAAACTTTTTTGTTCTTTTTAATTGGCCAGTGTAAGAGACGTTTTGTGGCGAACCTTTAAAGTGCACCATTTTCCACTCTAAACTCTTTTTTCGATTCGTTCTTGACTTTATTCGCTCGGGGTCACTATTTGTTACAGACGAGATTTCGAGAATATGTCAAAAAAGAGCTTAAATTTTCAAATAACGCAAAAAAATACATTATTTATTAAACAAATACAAATATAGCAAAATATACAATAGAAAAATATATAGCTAAATTCCAACTAGAAACTAAGTTCTTTATATTTTCCTAATTCTCAAAATGTCTCTTCAAACAAATAGTCCGACATCCCTCCATATTAAATACTATATAATGAACCCTAACCCTGTAAGATTCTTAAAAGGATCACAGGAAAAATTAGAGAAAAATCATGTTATAATACTTAAGATTGAAGTGAAATCCGGTTAGCCTTCTCGGAGCCTATTTAAGTGAAACTTACAGACAGGGAAACAAAAATTTTTCGAACGTCCTTCATGTTACAAATCCATAGCGGACGGGACCCACTTTCCATGAAAAGGGTTGCCTGTCTTCTTAACTGCTTTTAGCAAACAAACAAAAACTAGTTCATATGCGAGCTCCACCCTAGACCGCGTCATCACTCAACATTAGGTGAGACAGTAGTCAAATACAAACATATATATCCAACGCCTTGAAGAAGGAACAGAAAAGAAATAAGAATATCGCTTTCTATATTATATAATTACAGAACAGAAAGATGTATTATTACAAGAAGATTAAGTTTGAAAATTCAACCATAACTTTTAAGCACAGTTTCATAGAAAGATACATACATACATACATCGATCTCTTTCGGGCAACCTCAATGATTGGATATTCTAGGCAAATCTGGCGATGTAAGTGGTGCATAATTTCAGATATTTATAGTTATTTTTTAATATTGCTACATACCGACAAAGAAATAAGCAGCTAGTTTTTTTTAATTTTTTTATTGCAAGAGTTCAGCAGACAGGCAGACGGCCCACTTGATGGAAAGCGGTTACCATGGCCTATATACATTTGCAACACCAACGGTGCTACAAATGCGCTGCTGCTCTCTTAAAGAAGACTGGAACCTGGTCGCTAATGCCGGAACACAACGCAAAGTTGTTATGGCGACATACTTTAAACCAGGGATGGTAGTCATCCAGTCGGGCAAATGCCCTACCACCTGGCTGTGGGTTGTTTTAACAATGAATACGTAATTACTTAAATACATTTATTTCTCTTATTATTTTTGCACATCTGGTTGGTCTATAAAATGGTTCATAACAAACAAACAACGGTGGACTGGCATTTATCCAAGTTAAAAACTGTAATGTTATGTTTTTCTACGCGTTTTGTTTATTTATGTAATATTAACAATGCCCAACGAACTACATACAATCAGAGAATACTAACAGAAGGTCAGCTTACTTTTGTTATGATAATTATTAGCTTTCTCATTCTGTTCCTGAACAAAATATACAATATGCATGGGATATTGAACGTATTAAAGTTACAAACATACAACATTCCGTTAAAATTTAGTTTGTAATGTCGATTTTGAAACATTTAATGATTAAAAAAATATATTACTTGTCATCATCTCTCTTGTCTTCCTTCTCGCCGGCACAAATTTATATTTTACTTCCATATGTATGATGCCGCTGCCGCATGCCGTATGCTTCACCAGTTCCCGGTTTAAAAGTTAGGCCCAAGAAATGCTGGTTTGACGTTCTGAGGGATGACATGCGTAGCAACGGTTTCGTTTTGACAAGAGATGCTGAAGATCGTGCGAAGTGGAGAAGAAAAAGTAGGAAAGCGGACCCTGGGTGTCGAAGGGTTCGCTCCGAATGCAACCGGGATTTAACGCTCGGATAATGATGATGATGAAAATGAATGAAATCAAATTAAAATCTTCTGGTAACGACACTTAAACACACTTCGTCCTTTGTAGGAAACTTCTTTGCCGTACAGGCTGTTTGCCTATCCTTCCCCTTGAAAATCAGACAAGCTACATCCGTTGTTAAATTCGAACACTTGATCACTGACCATTAAATAAAATTCGTTGCATTAAATGGAATTCTATTATTATTCGCATGTAAGTATATGTAATTTATATTGTTATAATCTTTTTAATTTTGTATGTATTATAGTTTATTATTGTAATAATTTTGTTTTTTCTTCAACTACGATTGAATTCAGTTAAACCACCATATATTATTTAATTTTCTTGTAATATCTCCTTGGACACCGGGTTGTCTGGAAGAGATCGCTATAAGCGATAAGGCCCATTGTTCTAATTGAAATTCCTATTAATATTATAAATGCGAAAGTAACTCTGTCTGTCTGTCTGTCTGTCTGTTCCGTTTTCACGTAAAAACTACTGGACCGATTTGGCTGAAACTCAGTATATATATATATATTTTCGATACCGAGGATGAACATAGGATACTTTTTATCCCGAAAAATGGGATAGTTTCCGAGATAACATAATATTTGTCTGTTTGTTTGTTATGCTTTTACGGAAAAACTACTTAACCGATCTGGCTGAAATTCGGTACGTATGTAAATTAAATACTGAGGATGGACAAGGGGTAATTTTCATTTTGGCCTTTTTGGTAATGTTGGCCTATTTGGTAATTTTGGCCATTTTGGTCATTTTGGCCTTTTTGGTCATTTTGGCCTTTTTGGTCATTTTGGCCTTTTTGGTCATTTTGGCCTATTTGGTAATTTTTCCTTTTTGGTCATTTTGGCCTATTTGGTCATTTTGGCCTTTATGATCATTTTGGCCTATTTGGTCATTTTGGCCTTTTTGGTCATTTTGGCCTATTTGGTCATTTTGACCATTTTGATTATTTTGGCCTTTTTGGTCATTTTGGCCTATTTGGTCATTTTGACCATTTTGATTATTTTGGCCTGTTTGGTCGTTTTTGCCTATTCCGTCATTTTAGCCATGTCGGTCACTGTGGTATTTTGGTCATTTAGACCATTTTGGCCTTTTTGGTCAAGTTTTGTAATTTATTTTGTTGACAGATAGACGGGGGATGGTATATATAATTAACGATATAAAATGAAGTGAATTTTCTGTGCGCAAATACATAAAAATGTAATATAATATAACCTGTAGCACTTGCTCTATAAACAAGAGACACGCACTAGAGGTTACCCGCGGCGCAGCCGCGGGGCAAACTCTAGTATGTTTATATAAAATATCTAGGTTTCCGTTATGGTGAAAAATAAAGAGTTTTCATTCATTCATTCATGATGAAGTATGACGTAAAAATTTCGAATAGAAAAAGCATGACCAAAATCGTGCGCATTCTTATTTATTATACTGTAGAGTTTTTAATCTCTGGAATGTAGGTCTATTTTACTTACTAAAACTAAAAACTAAATTAGGTTTTATATACCTATTATATAAATAATTAATATGTCAGAGAAGGCCTCGTTCTCATGACATCTTCTTTAGTTATTGCAGGTTAAGTGGGCGTCATTAGGGTAAAATGCGAGCATAAAACACAATGGCCACGGTTTATAAATTTTTAATTTAGATTCGATCAACATTTTGACATAGTTTAGACCGAGCAGCGGGTTCAGGGTACCGCTCATACTTCCAACTTCAATACTTTCTTTAAAATTCTCAAAGGTCCAACTCGACCTGTTGCCACCAACCAAATGTGTCACAAAAATTCCTCCGTCTACCGAAGTAGATACTACTGAAGTATAGAGGGCGTCTGACCCCGCTCCGAGCCATATGCTCTGCTCTGATTGGTCGTTTATTAAATTACAATATTTATAACTTTTATTAGGTTAGAACGATCTTTAAGTTATAGAAACATTTAACAAATCAAATAAAATTGAATTAAGATTTTTCAAAGTAGTTAAAATGTAAACTAATAATATTGTGCGTTATAAATCCAAACAACAAACATCCTATTAGTAGCTTCCCTCCGACAAATATATAATAAATTTTCAATAAAAAAATATCTAACTGATAATGAAAACTGATATAAATCCGTTGCGATGTTTAGGGGAAATTAGCGAATATACAGACGCAGGAAGCGACTTTATTCTATATTGTGTAAAGATGATTTCTGATTAATAATTTAATTTCACATTAATTTAATCATGCTTTTGAATCACTCCTTTGTCCGTTGATCTTTTAGCACAGATGGTTATTTCAGAAACGTTTACGTTACAAGCAATAAAACGGTAATAAACCTTATAGAAACTAACAAATATTGTAACTATATCCTTTGAATGGCAACCCCTGATATACAAGTCCAACTCATACACGTGCACTTTTGTTTCGGAAAAATATAATCTATACTAATATATAAAGCTGAAGAGTTTGTTTGTTTGTTTGTCGAACGCGTCAATCTCGGGAACTGCTGGTCTGATTTTAAAAAATTCTTTCAGTGTTAGATAGGCCATCTATCGAGGAAGGCTATAGGCTATATATTATCACGCTAAGACCAATAGGAGCGGAGTACCAATGAAGAATGTTTCAAAATCGGCGTTTTTAACTTCTTTTTTTACTATTCCACGCGGATAAGGTCGCAGGCAGAAGCTAGTGTTATACATAATGCCCACTAATGCACATTTGAATAAAGATAAAATAATAATATTCCCACCTGTAGGCATGTCGTCGTTTCATAAAATATTTTAATACCTACCTGGAGCCCTGTTAAGTAAAATGTTAACGATCTTCCTACGTATTTCAGAACTTCACATTGAATATTTCATTAATTAAGCACAAGTTTCTGCTTGAATTTAACCTTGAAATCTGAAACTGCTAAAAATAAGTACGATATTTAAACAAATTAAAAACACTCCTAGTGCGTACTCAAACCAATTTCAACCTTAACGCCCTGAAATTCAGTAGAGAATGCTAAACACAATTTCAACCATTTTACGTGCAATATAGAGCGCTATAGACCTCTCCCATCTCGAAAACTGTTAAATTAATTAGGTTCTACTCTCGAAATAAGCAAGAATACTGGAAAACTAGGTTTTCGTTATTTCACTATGTTAATCACTCTGGTAGCTTCAAGCACTTCCACTGTTACGTAACACATTTCCTTTCACTTGTTTGCGATAAGAGGCCTTGTTATATGTGCTTTGGATTTCGTAACTATATTATGTGTAGATTTAAACCAAGGATACATACATACATAACTTCACGCCAGGTCCCTTGAGGGGTAGGCACGAACAACAGACCGCTATTTAGGCTTATTCTTACACACCTCACTTGCTTCTTTGACGTTCATGGTTCTTGTCATGCACGCTCGTCTGTTCTTAAGGCTCCTGACATCACCTTCTGCTAGTACACGATCAATTTGATCATGGAAGGTGTGTCGTGGCCTTCCGCGACTTCTGCATCCATCCACTTTTGCATTGTATCTGTTTAGTCATTCTTTCATCATTCATTCTTTCCACATGCCCGAACCACCGGAGCATTCCTTTCCTTACCCCGACACTCTCTTTCAGACCAACTCTCTTTCTTACTTCGGTATTACGAACGCGGTCCGCGAGCGTCACTCCGCAGATTTTGCGCAGTGCTCGCATCTCGACCGCGTTTACTCTACTTTCATGCTCTCTATTCCATACCCAACTCTCGCTTCCATACGTGAGCGTAGGTACCAAAACCGCGTTGTGTATGGTAAGCTGGGCTTTCTGGCTGAGGTTTTTAGCGCCTAGAAGTTTACCTAACGCTCTATTCACACTATTCCCCAAATTTACTCTTCTTTCTATGTCAGTTAAACCAAAGATAAATTATTTCAATAATGATAACACTAAAACTAATGTGTAAGGGTTTCGACACCTTAAAATACGTAAGAACTTGTATTATAATATTGTTACGACCTAGACACCGACAAAAACAAATTCACACCTGCATACCTGTAATAACACATGTTATTAACTTTCGGCATTTGGACTTCTTTTGTTTACGTTGTGTTTAAAAAATGCGATTAGAAAACAGCCCATTGTTGTATTGTAATATTTTATGGCAGTAATTAGCCAAGTGTTACGGATTAAAAGTACAAACTTATTGTAGGAAATTCAG
The DNA here is from genome assembly GCA_012273795.1 of Dendrolimus punctatus. NCBI lineage: Eukaryota > Metazoa > Arthropoda > Insecta > Lepidoptera > Lasiocampidae > Dendrolimus > Dendrolimus punctatus. The sequence continues at coordinate 7,242,294 of CM022539.1, forward strand.
CCCATGTGCCCGGACGGACATATTGAATCTGTGCGGTACGGCCCGATGGAAGGATGAGTCAGTCGTGCGATAGCCACGAGCGAAGCAAGACGTGTGTACTACAATCGTAAATGGTTGAGTGACGGGCTTTGAGCGTTTTATGGAATTATGAGCTTATACATTACGTTTGACCTTGTTGTGTTCGGTTAAATTTGTACCTGTGTTATACGTGTTTGTATAGTTCTAATAAAGTCTATAGTAATGCTAACGGCATTTTAATTCAAGTCTCGCGACTCCAAACAGTATATTAGGTGTTGGTGCTCTTCTATTACTCAATTTTGTTTAACATTTATATTAGTACAAGACATTATACAATTTGTAGTAAGTACTACATAACATATACTGGCGGTAATTGCCTGTATTTGCGATGGTTAATATTTTTCTTTTTTCTTTATCTGTCTATCAATTGAATTTCGAATGGAGACTTGCGCACATAAATAACCAAGGTTAGAATACTGACAAATCACTTTGGGTAAACGTAGCGAACAAAATCCATTCCATAAAAAAAACTTGATACGATTATAACCTAATTATAGTATATATACAAACATCGAAATAATACAAACATTGTCAAAGTTACAGTATATTTATATGAAAATTGGGGTTTAAAATATATTATTTTAATACACTAATTGCTAATTTCGATATTGAGACGGATTTAACGCTCGAGACCTAAGCGTATTTATTTGAATGAGTTTAATATTATTACTGCTAAAACCAATTACACTTTGTAATCTGGACCATAAAATTAAGTACATTTAATGATTAATTCTAAAACTGCTTACATATAATAAGCGGGCTTTACAATACATTTAACATGTAACGATATAAATAAATGTCTTTTTGTTTTCGTTATGATATTCTGTGATCCAACTGTTTATGCTTTGTTTGTAACCTTGTTATTTTATAGTCAGGAGAGCCTTTTGAACGTAACTTCATCCGCGTGTAATAGTTTGAAACATTGTTCATCAGTGCTCCGTTCCTATTGGTCTTAGCGTGATGTTATATAGCTTTCCTAAATAAACGGGCTATCTAACACTCAAAGAAGTTTTCAAATTAGACCGGTATCTAGTTCCTGAGATTAGCGTGTTCAAGCAACATAATATTTTCTTAAGTTTTCGCGACTTGTATACATAATAAAAAAAAACGCTAAAAAGTGGCTGAAACGTCAGAATAACCAAAATCAAATAAATTATTGCGCTAAAAGCGGTTAAAACGTAGTTTTATTATATTACAACATATTACTTATGTTGCACACTCCCATTATTTGGTATTATGCATATTAAACGAAACTTGACTTGACAGGCTTTTAAGTAGGTAAGTAGGTTTTTAGAGAAATTGCATGTCTAGTGCTAGACATAAAGGTATATAAGGTGACATGTCTGATTTATGAAAATATAATGTTTTGGTGTGATGAGTTCTGGTGGAAATAAAAGTGTTGTTGTTGTTGAATTATGCACGCACGCGTCTACTCTTTATAAGCTATCTATTTATTTAGGTGTATTTTACCTTTCGACGTGGAATCAATTGAATATTGAGCTATCATTGAGGTCTCGGCTGGCCACTCGGCCATTTCCATAATTGCGGACTAGTGATAACAAATGGACAGTGATTTGGGCGTCAGGCGGAGACGGCAAATGGGGCGGCAACAATTGCCCACCGGGTACCCACTTATCCCATACTAGGTAGTTATTAAGAAGCTTGTGTACTGTTATATTCGAACTTTCTTGTTTTACTATGTAAAACCGTTAAGAATGGTAATGATCGAGGATGTAAGAGAGTTACTAATGAGGAAATTGGGACGAAATCATTTGAATGCAGACATTTTTCCCTGAATTTTTGCAGAGCCATCCGCAAAGTTAATTTCTTAGCCAGTCTAGAGATGATATGACTATGACGAAAAAATCCTAAAGAAGAAAGAGAAGAGAAAATTACTCTACTGTAATTGTGACGGTCTAGACTTAGAATCTTATCGCAGAAATAGTGGAAACACTACTGAGATCTTTAACAAAATTATATACTTTTGTCATTGAGTTGTATGTAACGTAGTAGACTCATAAACTTCTATCATAATATTTTGTATATTTATTAACATAGATAATTTTGATATTTCAAACATCTACTATATCTTATGATTGACTTTCGCAATCCAAATATGAACCGTATAAAGACATTTTGAAGCCGATCGAGCTTGTTCAGCTGTGATAAATCGAGGTTACAGGCATCAGTATAATCAATAAGGTATGGGTAGTGGTAGTAACATAGATTGAACATGCAAACTTTAGTAGCAGTAGGGAGGAAATTTTTAAGCCTTCTAAGCGAAGATGACGAAGCAGAGTCTTCGTCTGAGATTGGTCAAGTGAGGCCTTCAAGATAGTTCTCTGTCAACGACAATCCCAAGTTTCTTTATGTTCTCTTTTTAAATAAAATCTCGATTAAAACTTACTACAAAACATGTTATTAACTACATCACATTTTTAAACTTAAATCGTTCATTATAATATTATTAACATTTTAAACACTATTTAAATAATAAATAATAGGTAGCAGAAATAAACTTTATATACTATAAAATATATATAAAACAATATGAATAATTACATATAATAAGTATATGAAGCAAATCGATCATAAATTGAAACTTCTAATTAGCTACTTTTCAATGTTCAATTTCTTGATAAAGTGAAGAAAAAAAAAATTGTGCCATATTTGCATGCAGTATCGCAAATGTATTTTGATGGGTGAGCAATAAAAGATTAATTAATTTTAAGGCTTCTGTCTGGTCACGAATTTAATTTCGATACATAAATTACCAAATAGCAGTTGTGGTGAAAACATTGGCAATAAATTTATTGGGAATGCTGATGGACTTAATTTAATTTATTAGATTGAATAATTGAGGTGTTATTTATAGTGAACTGTAGCACATGGGTCAAAGTTGAGGGTTATAAACCTTTGAAGAGCAACGACTAAGATGATGGTCTATGTTTAATAATTTCACATATATTTTTATTATTACAGGTTTATTTTAATAAAACTGCAGACAAACAGACGCATGGTATACCCCCAAGCTAAGTATATGACGCTTGTAATATTAGCAATATACAACGGACCACTTTGGGGTCTATCCCAGACACCCACACCGTAGTAAATAAACAAAAAATCATTAAGTGCCAGGAACTATGCCAGGATCGAAACCGAAGCGTCTGCGATGTAGTAGGGTTGGCCGGTAAATGTTTAGCCCGTTCAATCACAGAGATAGTTTATTATTTAATTTTAATATTGTATATTATTAATATATTTTCGAGAAAGTGTTACTAGTAATTTTTATCTTTTTACAGAGAGAGGTTATTTATTTATAGTGCCAATGGGGATTGTTCACAAAAAATTACGCTCTGATTTTATATTTTTATTACATATAATAGGGTATTTTAAGATACTAATTTGAATATTTTTGTATTTTAAGCGAAACTTTTTTTATAATTCGATTTTAAAATTATTTCTCCGATGGGGAATATCATAAGGGACAAGTTAACATTGATTTCTTTGCCTGGAAAACAAAAATAATAAAACTTACTAATCATAGTAATCAGTGCTACGACTATTTAAATGTTATGTCATTACTTATTACGTATCGTGATCATTTTAGTGCTTTTTGTCGCTAGGCTTATAAGGCTTATATTTTTCGTGTTCAACCATTATTAATTTCTATAGTTATCGTTAAATTTTTTAAAGTGATCTTTAGGGAAAAATCCATGTTACAGAACTTAAATTAAATAATGTACAGCTAGAATTTTTTTTACACCTGAAGCAGACAAACAGGAAGGCGGCCCACCTGATTGGATTTAGTAAGGTGAAATAAAGGTCAAACAATGTCTTACAAAATACTAGAAGATCGTACGTTTTTTGGAATTTTAACTCGACAGAAATGATTAGGGACACTATTCCTCGAAATGGTTTAAATACATAACACTTTATTGCACACGAAGATATACAATTACAAAAACAAAACATATTTACAATATTTTCTACGCAATACAATAGGCGACCTTATTGTTGAACGCGATCTCTTCCAGGCAACCTGAATTAAAGGAATTACTTAGCAAATCTGGGGATGTAGGTGCTGCAGGAAAAGGGGGAACGCAAATACTTAAACTAATTTAATAATTAAACATATACGTACTCGTACATACATACAATAGAAATAGTAGTGACCCGCAGGGGGGCTTTGTGGCGAAGCTTTAGGTGAGTAGCGACACCTCGGACCCGGGCTTGCCTTAGCCAGCCGGCACTGAGTAGAGATCGCTAGCTAAGACTCAAGTTCCCGGGGTGGAAGTGATAAATGGCATAACGTCGGAAGTAGCTACGGTGAACCTGTTCGTCTATCGTCACCCATTAGCCACTCACACCCATGTTGTCCCTTGCTAATATTGGCATTTTTAGGGACCCATGCACAGACTGGCGAGTCACCGTCTGTCCTTTTTTTCATGTTTCTTAACAATTGCGACGGGCAGACGCCATAGTCCCTATAGTCCCCGATCTGCAACAACACTAGCAGTTCATCCCAATCGCCCTGTACGTTTTGTTCTCATTCCCTACATTTTACGGGGCTTGTTCTTGAGTGCATTTTTATATGATTTAAACAGGGACAATCACCAGTCAGTGTCACGCCACATTTACTTTCAATTTGTCAAGGAGTCTCTACGTGTTGGCCTTCTCATGTCCCCACGCAAGCCCTCCAAAAGTCCGGATCATTTTTATGGCTCGTGGTCTGCAAAGACATAATTATTATAGTAATAATAGGGGTAGTAATCGTTGAATTTACTACCCCTTGTTTTTTAAAATTTCTTAGATATTTCCTTGGTATACATATCCTATGGCCCACTTACCCCTCCCTCTATTCTAATCCCATGTCCCATGTAGGGGACGATAACCACTTTCCATGAGCTGAACCGTCTGCCTGTGTCCCGGTCTCGAAATAAAAAAATACTCCAGTATTAAAAAAAAAGCTGAATTTGGTAAATTATTTTCTGGCAGTGAACATATTTTGATACAATAAGGCGAAGAGTAAATAATAATACGTTTCCTTAAATAGTAACGCTTTTAAATCCATTAGCCTTTAATGTAAAAATGTACCAAGTACATAATAGCCGTAACTTAAAACTCTCTAAGTGGAACATTAAACAGAATTTTAACATTAATATCAAAGCTCCTTTATGACAGCATTCACGTAAAAAGAACGTAACGATGCATACAGTTTTTAAAACTTTCTAGCTAGAGTAAAAATGAAATTACAAAAGCATTTGGTTTTTTTGCTCGTAATATACTAGCGTGAAAGTTGAGCTGAAATGTTGTGAAAAAGTGTTGCCTTGATCGTTCGTTTCATCGTATTCGCTAGTATCATTTTTTCAAAATTAGCATACGTCATATTTGTGGAAACTTTCTGAATTAGATATTATGATTTTGAAAATAATTAGAATTTGTCTTAGACCAATTTTACACCTACCTATATGTTTTGCTCGAACTCATCCTTTTACAACTCAGTCCGGTTATGATAAATCGTGCTGCGCGTTAAGCCTTTGAGCCTTACGCAAGCAAAACTTATAGGTGTAAGCTGGATTTTCAAGACCAACAATGTACGAGCCAATATTTCTCGTACAGCGTATTTTACATATAAATACGCAACAAATAATATATTAAAACAGACGTATAAACATCACCATCACGTGCGGCTCTTGTTCACTGCAAGTTGTGCGTCTTAGATCATCAAACTAAAATAATAAACAACATACAACAACTCAACGTGGTTTGGCTTGGCAACGCCTTTCAAACGGGGCCCATCGTTAACGGTGATTAAGGCCAGCATCTTTGAAACTGTATTAAACCTACAAACAATTAAAGCTATAAACACCTTGTTGAAAAAGCTACTAAGTATATACCTACTTCCAAACTATTTGAACTAATACTTACACTGTCAAAATTGTATTGAAAAGGAATACATATTACATTAACTAAGATTGTAAGAGAGTTGATTGATTATCAGATACCCAGTAAAATCCCCTCAATGTTTCTCTAATATACCAACTCGTAGGAAATTACCTACCGCAGGGCCTACCCGCATCAGTTTGCAGGGCCTTACCACTTACCGAGGGATCAACACACCCGGACGATAAACAAGCTACGTCCAAGTGAGACAGGCGCGCGTGGGACACCTGTGCAGCCATGTCTCTACAGCCTAAACGCGGGTGACGGCTGATCTATGTCTTCAAAGGACGCCATCTATAGCCGTGGGAAAATATAAATGTTGATTTAAGAAATGTAAGCAGAATAGAAGACACTTTATTGTTCATCATATCATTGTATTAATATGTAAAGCAAAAACTTTGTACCCGTTTTTGCGAAAATTGCCCGGATGGAGGAGTATGAAATTTCGCACACTTGCACTTTATATAGAGAAGGAGTGCAGAATGCCAATATTTTTTTTATTATGCATATAAAATACAATTAATCAATAAAAAAACATTACACATTCCACCACGTATTTGAAATACACACGCATATATACTTCTTTGTTTATTGTTAAAATCAAATTAACAGTGTGGTTTTGGCGAAATCTGTGATTATAGAAGTATAGTCTTTGATAACAGAACCTTAAGTATGTTCATATTTATAATTAAAATAATGGTTGAATTTCGTCCAGTGAGCGACCACTATATTAAATCAATAATTTACAGGAGTCACATTAAATAGTAAAAGCAGGAACAGAAGGGCAGAGTGTTTTATAAAAAAAATATTGTACATAAATCCTGTATTAATTTAAATTGTTGGAGAGTAAAAGGCTTTTTGTGTAGTATTTACAATGAAAGTACATTGTTTACAGAACATAAAAAAGGCTCAGAGAATTTCTAAGCCGCATTGTAATCAATTTTTTCATTGATTGTTCGTACCTTTTTTTATCACGTTCCATTTTTCAATCTAAACGTAATGAGATTCAAGATACTCACTATACTCAGAGCGCTTACAGCTAAAGATAAAGATCATTAACCTTGCTTAAGAGTGCTGATTATTTCTAATCATCTTCGGCGATTTGGCGCACAACACATAAGACTAAACGATCTGTACTAGATAAGTACAGGTTCTGGAACGAAAATATTGTACTCCGCATCTATATTGATTTGATTCGTTTTAACTAGCTTAAAATATTATTAGAACAAATCCTTAAAAGCAAAGAATCCCAATTTAATAAGTAGTAATAAGAGCTATTATTTTAATTTTTTTAATAAATCAAAAACACTGAATTTATGGAGCTGAAAAGCAAGTGAGTCACTACATATTCAAATAAAAAGTTAGTTTAAAAATGGTTTTGTATATACAAAACTATATATTTAGTCAACATATACATAGAATACAAGTATATATACATTACATATATTACAAGTTTAACATTTTCTTTTGTAAATTAATATTAGAAAACTACGTTTTAACGGTTTTATACGTGATATTTTATTTTATTTTTATTATTACGACATATGGGCCACTTCAGTAACCGTCTTAAATTGGCTTAGGCTCCTATAGATTAAACAATAACCATAGTCAAAAATTAAAACAAGAACAAACAAGTTAGCGGTAGGCTTAATAAAATTTTAACAATACACATTGACACTTGACATTAATTTTGTCTTCCGTGATCACGGCTACTTAAAAGTCACCAAAACGTCGGGATGATAAAAATCAAATAAAATACCGCGCTCAGAACTGTTAAAACTTAGTTTTATTATGTATACTAGTCGAGACAACTTTACAAAAAACTAAATTAATATCATCTCAAAATTGCTGACAATACCTTCTTCTTTTATATAAAAATGAATGTTTGTCTGTATGTCCTTTATAGCATCGTAATTTTAGCAAAGTGTTTGTGCATGAGCCAAAGAAGGTTTCTGAGTTGGTTCATAATTGGACCCGCTAGGTGGCGCTGCGTCGGCATATCGATTGAAGCTTTTCCGGACAGTACAGCTAGTTACTACTATAAAATTCAGAGCACCAGACATAAAATTAAAGCTAGTAGCTTGCTGTTTTGAGCTAAGACCGCCAATAAAAACATCCTTTTATGAATTCATATCACAGAAGTCACTAATGACTTTTTCCAAATTCAGAGCAGCAGACATGAAAGTAAAACGTAAAATAAAACCTCCACTAAAGCGCACTGCGAATGGCAGCACTACCTCTTTGTAATTTCGTTTTTGGCGTTCGCTAAAATAGATATAAAAATCATGCATAATCCTAGCTCTTGTGACTAACCGTATAGAGTTTAAATTGGCGTTAAAATTCGGGTAAAAAGTCACAGCCTAAAGGTAGATATAGAAACGTGGCGCCACAAAGTAACGTCGCATGCAATATGAGTAGAAATTCATGAAAAATCAATGCTTTAAACGTGGATATTGTTGTCATAATTTCAGAACGCTTGCTGTGGTTATGCAATGTACTGTTGAATTAATTATTTTCTTTTAAATCCATGTTTTGCAGGACTTCTTGTCTTGACAAAAACCTTTAAAACATCGTTATGTCCAGACGGACAAACGTCTGTCCATGTGTATCACAACCATTTTTCTCGAAACTACCGAGTCCGTATAGATAAAAATTGAAAATAAGTTAAAAATTACATGCTGCTGTAGTGACATCGCGGGTAAAAGTCAGAGATTTACATTTTTTTATTATGTAGTTCAGCAGACAGGCAGACCTGATGGAAAGCGGTTACGATCGCCTATAGACATTTGCGACACCAAAGGTGCTACAAATGCGTTGCTGCTCTCTAGACAGAGACTAGAGCCTGGCCGTCAATGCCGGAACACAATTCAAGATTGTTATGGCAGCATACTCTAGATAGGCTGGTACACTACTCTACAATCTCGCTGGGGGTTGTTTTGTCGCCTCTTACAACAGGCCACCCTGCCCCAGAAAATTGTATTCTTTCTCCGTTCATGCACGGATAAAGTTATATTATTAAAGAGATCAGATAAAATTAATAGATAGATGGACTACACTGTCGTACTCCAAAATGAATAATTACAAAAAGTGTGTATCAATACTTTTTAGGTAATACAATAGATGGCCTTATCCCTTAAAGAAAAAAAAAGAAAATTTTATTTAATAATCTGGCGATTTAGGTGGTGTAAAAAGGGACAATAGACACATACGTCCATATTTAAGCTAATTAAAAAAAATGATATTGTATATCCCGAAGTTAAGCAAGTTTCACTTGTGCTATGGGTAACATACAATGGAACACTCTGGGGTCGATCTCAGACACTTGGACCACACAGTAAATAACGGAAAGTTCCTTTACCAAATTCATTATCCAGGAATCAAACCCGGAGCCTCTGCATTCTAGTGAGCTAGGCTGGCAAAGGCTTTGCTCACTTAACCACAGAGGCTTGATAAAAAGCATGATGTAATATTGTATGTATGTTTGTAATATTTTATTCTTTTCTTGCTAAATTCAACTGTAAATAAAAAGCGGTAGAAATAATATCATTTCGCTATTTTCACTTTCACAGAATTAATTTGAAAATGTCAGACCATTTGTAAAGAATGAAATATTAAAACGAGAGACCCGATGATTTGAAATCAGAAGTCGCGATCTCGCTTCTTCAGTTTAAGACCGTGCCTCGTTTGAATATTGGCTTTCCACTTGACCACTAAAATATTAATGCACTGTTCATGTATTCTATCTATCTAAATTTACATTGTAATTCATACTGAACATTAAAAAATACATTTTTTATCAAATAGTTAAAAAACTAAACTGTCAATTAAACTACCTTACAAAAATATAAAGTAGTATTTTCGTAAGATTTCGCGACTGGGCTGTAACGACTAACCCCCTAAGGCTGGTGTGCACCGAAATTTAACCGACGATTAACCAAAAATAATCACTGTTTTTCCATAAATTTTTGGCGATTATCTTGTTTTAACCATCGTTTAAAAGTCGGTGCACACCAGCCTTAGTCGTCATTTATACTAAGAAATATAATATTTTTAAATATATTCGTGGGACGCCTCCCAAAACTATGGAGAGCAGAATTGTATCGGGCCGCGAGCTGAATTTTTGAATGTAAAGTCTCTTGTTTGCTATTATAAGCTCAAATTCTGAATCCAAGTCTCTTATTCAAGATCCCGGTCAGCTCGGAAACCGCTGGCCGTTACATAGTGGAGTACATATTATTAAAACTGCGTTTTAACAATTTTGAGCACAGAAATTTACGTAATTTGATCACGGAAAACTACTGAAAAGTGGTCGAAACGTCGAAATAATATTCAAATACGATTCCGTGACTAAACCCGTTAAAACGAAGTTTTAATTATATATAAAAAATAACATAAATAAATACATTTAAAGTTGTAGATTATGTTGCAAGATTATTTGCTTATTTTATAATTCCAAACGAAATTTCTTTGACGTGTTTTAATATTTTTGCTTACTTATCACTACTTAAAAGATAAAGATATGATTTATTACTGAGCTACATTACATTTGTACTTAATAAAATATTTTTTAATATCAGCAACCGTCCTTCATTGGTTCCTTACTAGTGAGAGTCTATTTTCAAGTGGCCCCCCTTTTATTTCATTCTCCCATCTTCGACTTTTTTTTCTATTACAGGGCTTCTAAAGATTTGTTTGCCTTGGCCATTTATTATTTTAATTCCTGAATCATATGACCGATACAGTTGTACTGACTTTTCATTTTTATTATAAATGTACTAATAAACAATGTAATGTACTTAACATTATTTATTCAAGATTATACATTCATACATAAATCATGAAAACTAGCTATGATACGAAACGTGCGGGCGCCGAAGTCGGGGCGCGCGAACCACATGAGTAAATAAACGGAACAGAGTTAAAGCTTCGTACAACCGCGCGAATCGGTTGCATTACTACAAGCACGCGGGGTGTGCGTGACCACTGGCCGCTTGTCGTGTACGCAGCGAGACATGTCAAAACCAGTTTACACCGGCGCAGCCAGTGGAGAAACTCAGGGGCGGCAGTGCTACGCACGTTGTTTTGTTAGCTGCATGTTAGAATATTTTAATGTTAAAACGTGGTATTTTATTAAGTGTATATTATTAGTATTAAAGATTGTCAATTTGATATGCCATGTGAGTGTTTCCCATTAGATTACTTGAAAAAACTTGAGTGTTTCCCATTAGATTACTTGAAAAAACTTGAGTGTTTCCCATTAGATTACTTGAAAAAACTTTGTTACATTCAGAATTTACCACACAATTAAAAGAAATAATAAATTATTAAAAAAACAAAAATTATAAAAAGAAAAGTATTAGAGTAAGTAATTTGTAAAGTAGGTACCTATTCTATCATACTGAATAATAAAACTATTTAACAAATGTTTTGTTTAATTAGTCTTTACCTATTGTGACAACCCTACCAGAATAGGTTACAATTTTGCACGTTCTTAAGAAGCTTTATCTCTGTTCCGTTTATTTACTCATGTGGCGCGAACGCCTTGAATCGCGTCGTATTCGCAAGTACGACTGTCCTGCGGCTTGCGAATCACTTCTTTTTTTGCAAAACTAAAATGTCGTGTACTGTGCTAACTTATTAAAGAACACATCAACAAAGTGTCTTCCCCTTAATAGAGATAATAAGAAAAGTGCTAATGGACACTTTCTTAGTCAAACACTTTTAGTCAATTTAGGTTATATTTAAATTACTTATTAGTCTTTTTAGATTAGATTGTAATATTAAAGAGGTATTTTAAATACAACATTGATGAAAACAAAAACTTCTTTTAGGGAGCGCGGGCCCCGGTGCTCCTGGTAGGAACGGCAAGAGACGCGGCGGGGACGAGGCAATCGATGATGTCGGATAATTTCGTCACGTTACAATAATTAAATATCACCTAAGAAAAAAATGTGTTTACTTGGTACTTTGAACTTATAAATATAAATCATAACCATATTTCCTAAACATAAGCAAACAATTATATAAACATAAGACGTTTGGCAATCGTAACGTGCAGATTTACAACCGTTTTATGACCAGTAAAATCCGAATCATACACAATCAATGACAATCATTCAATGAGTTCGTGCAAACCGATATTAGCGTTGTTATATTCGTGTGGGGAGTATTTTGATTGGGCTATATAAAAGCTTAAGTACCACAATAATGCGGAATGCTTTATCATTAGCTTATTTAAAGTGTTTTATAATAAAAGAGCAAATGGTATTACGTATGAGTAGTAATATTTATTACTTTCTATTTGTCTCTTTACGCAGGATTCATTCTGTTGGGTGTTTTGTTTGACAGAAAACTGTTCGTTCATTTTTATTTGTAATCTCATTATAATATTTATCAGACTAAATTACGTATAATAATATCTACGTTACTTTCGTTATTTTGCTATGAAAGTGGAGCAAACACATATACTGTATTTACACCATTAACACAGGGTAAAGATACATATAAAAGTAAACGAAAAAAATATTTAAATCTATAATATTATAAAATTCTAAACACGCCATGTCTGTATATTAAAGCTATTTAAAAAACTGTCATAGACTACGTAAGCGTCAATTTCTTGTCAGTCTACCGGTTTGTCTGTCTGTTTGTTTGGAATTCACATAAAAACTACTGAGCCGATTTTGATGCGGTCTAAGCTGCTCGACAGTTAATTTTTAAACTCTGCGCTACTTTTTACCCTCTGAATCTTGCAGAATATTTCCGAGAGTGGTTTGTAGTACAAAATTTACTTTTTGTGTCACAATTTTCAAAAACGATAGCTTATTTTTTAAATACTGCTAAATGCGATACATTATTTTTAAACGTTGCGGTAATTTTTGACCCAGGAATCCCGCGGCAATTTTAATTCAAACATAGACGAAGTCGCGGGCATATCCTAGTACATTTATAAATACATCCAAAACAATATTATAAATAAAAAAATTAAGTTCACCAGTATTCCCGTGTACGGAAAAATTTACTTGAGGTCAAAGGTCAAAAAAATAAGTAGTGTACTCATGCTTATTATAAGGATAATAACTTTTACAACTTTATGAATTCTTATATCTCAGAAACGGTGGCCCGTGGGAAAAAAAGTATTGATACCTTTTTTTAGATAATTTTTGAATCTACAATTTTTGTCTTGAATGCTTTTATGATAAAACATACTGTTTTACTTAAAATCGCGAAAAACTCATTTTTTGACCTTTGACCTCAAGTATAAAAAATTCCATGCACTGGAATTATGGGGAACTTAAAAACTTCATTTGTTTTGAACAATTTTACTTGTTTTCAGCTTGTGATTTTATGCAACTTCACTCTTATTTTTTTGGTCTAGATTGACAGAACTAATTATTTATATGTGATGAACTATTGACAATTATTGGTATGATACGATTAAAGCTCGTTCAAACGAGGCTCTAACACCGCTTACCAGAACAATAGCGTAGTACGGTGGCGTTTTCCTCTCGTAATGTTACCTCCTCGTAAAACTTTTGTGAAACCAGCCGCTACAGTTCATATAACACGACAAGATTTTGCATTAAAATTTTACAAAACTCATTTCGATATTAAATTGTTAGCTATTGTCATCTTTCAACTCTCATTAACAATTCTTACTTTTGTAGGACAGATTTGTCTTAAAATTAAACATGCTGTATAAATCTCAAGATCAAATCTAACAATTTGTATGGTATTATGGAAGTTCATATCGAATAAAAAATCGTAGTATCGTAATGGCTAGCGCACGCGTTCCCGAACTAAAAGGATACGAGTTCGAATCCTGGCCGTAATTTTATAGGTTGGTGTCCACTTAATATGAAACGATATTAAAATAATAATATTAAACATAATTTGACTTGTGAAGAATTGTTATAGCGCAAATAGCTAAAATTAAGGATGCACCAGCTATTGTCATTTTCTTCTAGTTTTCTATTTATTTATGTAAGTGTATTTTATAATATTTATTCACAAATATCGTATTAGTATAATATTAATATTTTTATTAATGTATGTATATTATATCATGTATTTATAAGATACTTATTTGGTAGTGAGAATAATGCAATATACCCCTGTTCTTATCAAATTTTTTGTCCGTCCAAAGGTTGTCTGGAAAAATTCGCTAATAGCGATAAGACCGCCTATTGTATTGTAAAATTTTGTTTCTGTTAACTGTATCTTTTAAACACAATAATATTTATTGATTCATTCATTCATAATTTTTAATAGTAAATTTCGATTTCGAGAATTTTTAATTTGAAAATTAGAAGTCCTGTAAATATACAAATACTACTACAAACTCAAAAACATCTCGAAGCCAATTTCCCTGTACTTCACTGTCAACTACCCTATTATTGCGACACAAATCTTCAGTCCCCAGTTTCTAGTCCTTAGGTTTTTATTTGACTCAAATATAATGAAAATAAGTTTTATCTACATTATGTGTGTGTTTGATTCAGTTTATACTTAATAGAATTCATGAAAAAGTAAAGGTTGCGTAGGTTTTTTTATGTAAGTTATAAAGCGTTAAAGGGTCGGTGGGTGGACCTTTATTATACAGGTCATTAGAGGAAAAAAAGGGTAAACAAAATTGTAACGACCTTTGTTCACATTAGAACAAGTATCAAGTTGAAACAAAAACGTGTGATATACTCATAAAAGAACTTTATCAGATACTAGCATATCCCCGCGACTTTGTCTACGTTGGAAAGGTAACGAAGATTATAGTCCTGATGCTAAATATAAGATCGTAAAATTATTTTCAGTAAGGTAATGGATATTTTAATATAAAATACATGATTCGCAGAAATTTCCGTAAAAATTCGAGACAATTAATATTACTAAAGGCATAAACAACTACAATAGTTTTATTAAAGATTTTATCTATCACTGACAAAATGTCGCATCGGAACCATTTTTTTGTTTTTCTGACGTAGACACTTTCGGCCTCTCCCAAGAAAATTCTCATATAATTCTCGGGATATAAAGTACTGAAGATTTTAAGTCCCGGAATTTATTATCGATCAGAGAAAACAACATCGAATTCGGCCTAGTACTTATTGCGTGAATCCCGAACAAATAGAGAAACACAAAAAATGTATGAAACAAAAGACTACAGGTTTACAATTTTATAATATTTTTAATATAGATTAGAGATCATCGGATCACAGACAGATTAAAAATCTATAATCTTTCATCTATAATCTATCCATCTATAATAAAATAAATCTGTTGGGAGTGTCGAATTTTTACGATTTATTAAGGGCATCACGTGATATTAACTTATATCCCGGTTCTGACTTTGTGTTATGATCTGGTTGTGCTTATTTGCTTGAGCATTTCTTTAAAACTCCATTCATTTCATTTATCATTTTCAAGCTCTTGTTGTCGGAGCCGCCTCCAATCTTCTCTATTATGGGCCAGTTGTTTTACTTCTATGTAAAACACGGCACCCACTTTTTCTTTTATTTGATCCATAAATGCTCGCTTTGATCTTCCCCGAAGGCAAAGTGGAAGCAAGAAGGGGGATCTCCTTGCTTCCACTTTGCCTTCGGTGAACGTGCGTAACAAGGCTTCGTATCGTAACAAATGGCCAAAAATCTTCCCCATTCTTTCCTCTAGAGTTTATAAATTTGGGCGTTTCTCCTTTATCATTAAAACTTAAACATTCATAAATATCTACACATGCTGAATACTATAACGACTAACCTCCTTAGTCGTTATGATATATTAAGAATTATAATTTATTTAAATTTAATCGAAGAATACCTCGCAAAACAATAGAAGACTTTAATGTATTGGCCCGCGAGCAGAACATATCTCATGAAAAGTGTCTTGATTTCCAATATAAACTTATACTCTAAACCATTCTTTCAGTCCTCTCCTCTCAAAAAAAATTTCAGTATTCGGCGCCAGTCCACCATGTAATGATCAGCTCTGAAACCGGTGGCCATTACACTACATACACCGTGAAGTCACATTTAAAAAAGAGGACATAAGATTTTTATCCGGAGAGACTGGACTAACTGGAGAGGAATACCTACCTTCGCTTATAAACAGTTTCAAAACTGTCACCAAGTAATGTGCTTATTTAGAAACTCCTGAATTATAGGGTTATGAGTGAGCCTTGGCTAGAAGCCAAAGTCGCTTGTCGGGCAAACCTACATACATTCAGTCAAATATAAATAGGTAAATAACATCACCATTAAATGTCAATAAAATTATGCCAAGAGATGTTACTGGCTAACTGGCTAGTTATGGTAAAATATTTGCCTGTCTGGATGGCTACCACCCCTGGTCTAAAGTATGCCGGCATAACAACCTTGAGTTGTGTTTCGGCATTAGTGGCTAACCTCTAGTCCCATCTACGAGTACGGCAGCACATTGGTAATACCTAGTGATGAAAATGTTAATAGGCGACGGTAATCACTTTCCATCACAGTCGTCAACCTGTCTTCTGAAAAAATCGGAAAAGAATTTACACAAATATTACCAATATTTTAGCTAGAAGATACAATCGGTGGTCTTATTAACTTTGTGGCAGTAATTTTGATTGTAAATATAAATTGGTATTATTGGTCATGCAATCATTATATGTACTAATAATTCCAAATAGAAATACATAAGTTGCTATTTATAAATTAAGATTGATAGTTTAAAATCTACTTGAAATTATGTAGTAATAAATTAACAATACAATGCAAGCAGTTCAGAAAGTCCAGATCTTTATTAATTATAAGATCATGACACAATTAGCTCAGAATAAACACTAAAAGCACCGCCGTGTAATATAGAGTGCAGACGGAGGGGAAAATAAACTTCCTCCGTTAATTAGTACTTTGGAGTGTTTGAATTCCCGAAATTAAGTCATCGAGATTTTGATTGAAGTATTGCACTTTATTACTGCTTTAATCTCAATTCGTAGAATACATATACTTACAAGAATTGAATAGTTGACATTGAAATCAATTCAGACATTATTTATCCTCTTACAATATGCTGCAGTCTCCTAGATTTCCGATTATCATAGAAAATTATGACTAACTACGTTGGGTCAGCGACCCAAAATGTGTCTTAGCCTCCGAAACGAGAACACGCCACCTGTTTCTGTCCTATGCGATTTCTTGCCAGTTATGGGCTTGGAGCTCCCACAGGTCAGCCTCCACTCTGACTCTAAACCAGTACTTGGGGCGACCGACCGGACATCGCTCATCCGATCATCTCAAATAGGCCCCCTTCACGCTTCGATCCTCTCCCATCTGTTAGAAAGTGATGAGGCCACTACTTTCACGAACCAAATACCGTATTTATTATTGTTTAAACACTAAAATTATTTTGATCATGCTATTTTAAATTTCTGAAAAATTAATCTGAAATTGAAGACCTCATGGCCGAGCCTAACATAGAACCGGGGAGTGAAAAAAGCATACTTGAGGCGACCAGTCGGTCGGCTACCGGTTGGTTGTCCCAAGTATCGCTCTGTAAGGATAGAGTGGACGCTGACCTGAACGCACTACAAGCCCACAACTGGCAAGACACTGCGCAGGACAGAGGAAAGTGGCCTGAGGCCAAGACTCATTTTGGGTCGCTGAGCCAACGTAGTTACTTAGTTAGTTCTATTATAAAATAAAGACACATAACAAGATATTTTAACGAACTCTTTTTAGAACCCTATTTTTGATCTAGTTCTTAAAATGTTAAACGCGATTGTCCTCAAAATATTCACATTGGCGTCATGTATTTATGCAACATCCAAAAAAATATATTCACTTTATATTTTTTGATCAGGTAGCTACTGTTACCAAGTAAATTTTCTTTCACAATATATCGAATTAGTTTTGTACTCGGTGTATATGAATCTAATTAATTAGCGTTACAAGATTTTTTTTACTTAAAGATACAAATCAAGTATTTATTTAGCACCATTTATTTGAATACAATAATACTTTTTCGCTTCTCATATTCTGAAAGCACGCTTAGCTTTTCGTCGAAAGTCGTCGAAAACCGTACTTTCAGAAACGATTTTCCCTGCTGTCAAAAAAACTTAAGAACTATGCAAACAAACATACATAATGCATGCGAAGCAAAACGTAGATAATATACATGCGACTCATGTTTGAACTTTTTTACAGTGATAATTCAGTCGTGGCATAAATTGTAATAAAAACATATTAACAATTTTGTAACATTATTTCATACTTATAAATAACTTTCACTAAATTATAATTATATTTAATTTACATAAATTTGACCTAAATATTTACTGTCGTCGGTGTCTAAAAAATACTGGCTGGTAAAATGCCACATAAAAAGAAATATACTTAACATTTCGTATGTAACGTATTAAATCAAATTATCGGATTTAGATATTCATTTAACGCCTAATTCCATTTGATAAGTTGTGTTTGTTTAAGTAATCAGTTTTTAATTACATTCCTCATATCCAGAATGAAAAGCAGAATGTTAACCTTGGGTGAAGGGCCTATTTAGGCATTCGAACATTTAGCACCCTCGTTGCGTTCGTGCGCCAAACCATCTACTGCCCTACTGCCATATGATAAGTATATTATATATATAGTTTTACTATTTTTATTTTTAAGAACTGTAAAGCAGATTATTATATTATAAGAAAAAGGTATGAAAAACACGACAAAACATGAAATAAATAAAAGGAAACATAAAAAATAATGGAGGCCCCGAGCCTACTCCAAGGACTGTTGACGCCAAAAAAAGGGAATGCCGACGACGCAAAATACGGCTTGACACGTGTGATATTTTACAAAATATATGAGTTTGCTTGTACTAGTAATGTAATCAGAACTGAGTGACAAAAGCCTGTGAATGACAAAAAAGAGGCATTCACTGGAGAAAATTACTTTCTTCTTACAAATAATGTAGAATAAGACGTCCTTCAGCTAAAGAAAAAATTTAAGGGTAGAGTATCCGAGATGTGTTATATTTATAGTATGAAACTGTAACCAGTTTATGGATATTAATGTAAATAAATTTCAATATTATTTGGTCAGAGATTGGCCCGTTTTTTCGAGGGAAAATTCTTTTGCGGACATCTTGCTGTACAGAGAATACGGCGGGGTAGCATGGTACTCGCCAGATAAATTGGCTGTCAAAGTACCCACTAAAACCCTTTAGTGTTTTTTTGTAGCCATGTCATGTCATGTCGCCAAAATTACCAAAATCGCTTTAATAATATATTTATATTTTAACCTGTGGACAGCGCTGTTGGCTGCATTATTGATTAATATTTCATTTAAGTTGTAATTTTGAGTTTAATTTTAATAATGTAGCTGTTTGTTGTTCCAATAAAATAAAATATTTCGAGGCCCCGGGACGTGTGCGAGCTTTTCGACTCGACACCGACTGACATGGGCGCCTACTGGTAGACCTCTTCTGAAGATCGGCCACAGAGATATTCGTTATGTATTTATTATTTAGCCACAATACAAATTTAACTTGCTTACCTTGTAAGTTGATATACAATTTGTTTGCCGTAGAAAAAAGTTATTTCAATTTTCAATACTTAATATATAAATTGTAAATATAATTTGACTCATAATTAGAATATAAAAAAGAAAATGGCCAGAAGCTTGTGCTTTGTGTCTCATTATATACTTTTCAGTACTTTGTTAATGTTCTCACAGTTAAAATGAATTGTAATTTTTTATGACAAATAAACTTCTTTTACTCCGAAGCTTATCTATTTTTATTAAGTATATTAATTACATCATATCGGCTTTGAACCAAACAAGCTTTCATCTGTAACATATATCGCAAATATTCGACACTCATAATAGGTATATCTGGTAATTAGACTAATAGAACTAATTTTGCAAAAACTAACATTGAGATATGTCGCCTTTAAATGGCAATTTTTTGTCTGAGCACTATTTCTATTTTTATGACCTAAGTCCATTTAATATAGCAAAATACGTAGAACAAACAAAAACTTGGCTGCGATATTCGCATAAAGTAAATTTATTATAACGGCAAACAATTTTTTAGACAAATTAAAATGAACTTTCTTGCGATGCCATAATAATCTAACTGTTTTACTTAGAATAAATGAATATTAAAATGTTGTTCCATTCAGAAGCATATTAACATTTATTAATACTATATTTTATACTTGTAATAAAAAGTTTGCGATTCTGTTTCTAGTCTATAGATGGAAAATATATTTAACAATGTATGTATAATACAAAATAAAGCCGGGTGCTAATTGGACGTGTAAATAAAGGTTTTTTCTACACCTTTAATAAATATATATAACGAATATTCAAAGTCTTATTCAATTGATTTTTAAATATTAATTTAGACTACCTATCCGTGTTGGAACGGAGAAGGAATACTTACTTACTGCGGTATATATTAAGAGGCGAGAAACCAACCCACAGGCAGGTGGTAGGGTATATGCCCGTCTGAATGACTACAACCCCCGGTCTAAAGTGTGCCGCCATACTAACGTTACGTTCCGCGATTAGCGGCCAGGTATCATTAGGAGGCCGGCAACACTCACAGTTAGTTATATTGCTTATGTAGCAGCCGAGATTTCGAGAAGCAGTGAGGAATTTCCATATATTTTTATTTTTAAATATTGTTACAATTGGGCCACCAGCATATTTATAAAGAAAGCATATTTATTACCCGCCGTCGGTATTTGAGATAATAATGTTACGACCGACAAAGACCAATTCACACCTGCAGTTTATTACCTTTTCGGCATTTGGACTCAAGAGGCCATTGTGTATTGTAATAGCCAGGTGTGATTCTTGGAAATAATTGTTATGCGGTCGAGTATTGTGTCGAGACATATTGTATTGGTGCAGTATGAAACAATGCCCCAACTGAGAGATGAGACAGTCTAACGATAGGCCCAAGCGGGACAAGACGTGTAATAATACCGTGTAAATTCGATAAGCTATATAGTGACGGACTTTGCGCGTGTTATTGAATCGTGCAGTTTGTATTGTTTATGTCCAGTATTATTTGTACTTGTGTTATACATGTTGGTATAGTTCTAATAAATTCTATAGTAATACCAACGACATTTTAATGCGAGTCCTGTAACTCGTAACAATATAATACATACAAATAAATTACCTATTTTATTATACTGCGTCGTAGATGTTTCATAAGCACTAACATAGCCTTAGATGAAGTACTTATTTATACAAATTTATACATACATACATAACTTCCCGCCAGGTCCCTTGCGGGGTAGGCACGAACAACAGAGCGCCACACAGACCCATTCTCACACACCTCACTTGCTTCTTTGACATTCATAGCTCTTCTCACGCACACTCGTCTGTTCTTAAGGCTCCGACATCACAGACAGACAGACATCACCTTCTGCTAATACAAGATCAATTTGACAAATTTGAATGAATGAATGAATGAATATGCTTTATTGTGTTTTAAAGATACAGTTGACAGAAACAAAATTTTACAATACAATAGGCGGTCTTATCGCTATTAGCGATTTCTTCCAGACAACCTTTGGATGGACAAAAAAATTGATAAGAACAGGGGTAGGTTACATTATTCTCACTATCGAATCAGTATCTTATAAATATACATGTCTTATAAATACATACATGATATAATATAGAATAGAATAGAATAGAATATACTTTATTGTACAATAAAAATTATGAAATAATATACAAGAACAGCTTAGAATTTGGTACAAATGGCGGTCTTATCGCTGACAGCGATCTCTTCCAGACAACCTTGGGATGGAGAGAGAAATATGGCACAAAGCTAGGGTAGGGTTTGCTGCACACACATATAATATACATACATTAATAACAATATAAATATTATACTAACACGATATATGTAAAGTTATACGTTTTTATACAAATTTATACGTTTCTATTATACTACCATCCAAATTTTACCATGTGTTGGAGCGCAAAAAGTTGGAAACATCTACAGACCCTGACCAAATTTCATTAAATAGGGCCGACGTGTTTCTCAGCCTATCGCAGCCAATAAAACAATAATAAACAATTCATTTACTGCCATAAAAATAATACCAAATTATCGAACGGTAGTTGCCCTTCAGCTCGAAATTTCTACGACCCATGTCCCGTGTTCCCATAGAAGATTCCAGTTATTTAACGACACTTTTATGGGCGACTGGAGCCGAGCTGACTCAATGCCGATATCACATGAGCGACCAGTGTAAATAAAATCGTAGAAAAACATTTTATTATCACAGTCGGAACTTATAATAATGTCTTTACAAGCTTTTATTTAACTTGCAATGGATGTATGTATGTAGGTTCGGGTGGAATCTTGCAAGTTAAATTTGACCAACTTCCCGGTTTCCGATTAAGCTGACTTTTTGCATGCATATGTATATCGCGTGACAATGCAATAATATGGTACTGGGGAGCTGATCTGATTATGGAGTCGGAAGGTGGTCATAGAAACAGTTATAATAAACTAGATAGACCCATCGTGTTTGGGCTCGTGTTACTTGTCTTAGCTACACTCTGCTGTTACATTATATCCCGGATCTCAAAAAATATATTTAAAAAAGCTTTTTAATACTGGTTATGCATTAACGAAATGTTCATGTAAATCATTCGAATGTTTTCCTGTCGATTATATAGCCGATGTTATGCGTATCGCCTAAAAAAGCAATAATAAAATATAAAAATGGTGTATTGATATATTATCTTGAACGAAAATGTAGAATAGGATATACTCTATTATACAAATAAGCTATATAAAATCAAGAACATTAAAATTAAAGTACAATCGGCGGTGTTATCGCCCATGACGATTTATTCTAATCCTTATCTTTGGATGGCGTATAGGAAGTTTAAGAATAACTACAAAATAAGGTAGTTTCAGAAATTCTGTAAAAAACTAACTATATGTGTATTATATACTTGTTGCAACACGACATTATGAACAACCTCTATCTCGCTCTATACATTTAAACTCCCGTGTTTCTAACAATTTACTCACTCAGATAATTAAACATTGTCGCAACTAATCTTATACAAGCCTGTGGTTTATATTAGAAGGTGTTACTTGCGGGTAAGCAATAAACTCAGTTCTGTAGCATACTGTCTTTAACTGGTTATATAATTTTCACTAAATCCAATTTAACAATTTGAGATTGCATAAATTAATGTTTTAAAAACGAATGTGGCTATCCTTAACATATGCTATTAAGTTCAATTTGAATTTATTATTTTTTCGATTAAAATTTTAATGAATTGTAGACACCAACATGGTGGTTATGTGCCATCGCGTTGTATCCACCTTTATATGTATATGACAAATTCAAAACCATAAACTCATCGGTTTTATCGAGATCTATCATCTTGTTTGTTAGAAGTCTCACGCGTAACCATAAGACTGGCTTGTACTTGGGGCGGCGCACCGGTGTGCCATGCAGCGCGGGAATGCGGCCCCGTGCGAAAATTTGGGCATGTTCCTAACTGACAGCGATTTGGGACCTCTAATATCATTTGTATTTTTGATTAGGAAAAAAAAAATTCGCTTAATATATAAAAAAGTAAGACGGGATCCTATTAGCACGTAAATAACTACTATTCAAAAATGGGACGTTGTATGTGTGCATGTATGTAAAAGCACAGTCATTAATAATGAAGTACCTAATTTTCGACACTTAGGCTTTAAGCCTGACTTTCGGAAACAAGTGGCCCTTTCACATTATATACGCTAGAAGGTGCCTATTAAAATACTTATTTTTTACCAGTGGACATTATACTATGAATATACAGGTGCGTTTGTTTTTTTTGTTATATTGTTAATTTACCTAAGCCATTTTTTTTCTCTCTCGATAAGTGCATAGGATTGCTGGAAGAAAATAATTATTTTCGAACTCGCCTTTGTCCATCACTATTATCTTTATATATTTATGGCCTTACTTATAATCGTTTGTTAAATTTTAAGAAACTGCTCAGCAACTGATTAATGAAAATCTTACTCATAAACTCCTCTTAAGGATAAGAGGTGGTGGTAAAGTAACTCATAAATAGCTGTCAAAAATAATCAATATCGAGAGGTACTTTAAGTGACTGCTAAGATCCAAAATGGCAAGTTTTATTCGAAACAGCCATTGATTAGGGGTTTAAGAGTCTTTTATTTAAGAGATGGCTAATCCTTTCTTAACGAGATTATTAAAAGTAAGGCCCTTAATTCTTCTGTACGTTTGTTGACAGTGAACTACTCCTAAACGGTTGGACCGATTTGAATGAATTTTTTTGTCTGTGTTCAAGTGGATTCGAGGATGGTTTAGATTCACAAATAAGCCCGGCAGATAGCGCTGCAGTCAGTTTCATAATTTTATTTCTTCAGGGCTGGAGAAGGTCTGCCGGGACAGCTAGTTTTATGTAAAATTAGTAGTGCAATATATAAAACTCTTTTTTATGCTATAATAGAATGACGTGTTAATTTAATAAATCGATGCATAGCTGAGTGGTTATAGCTCAAAGGAATTTATAAAGATAACCATGTCGTCGGTATCAAACACAACACTGATAGAATATATTTATAGAAGTAACGAATACATCATAACATTATCTAAAGTTGAAATGTTATATATTTTTTAAATTGAAGATGGATTAAAATTTGTCTTTATTGTACTTCAAAACGTCAACAAACAAAAGAAACATACGATAGTATAGTATAGTTAGAGTATTTTACTATTTGATCACATTCAAGTTAACGCAATTTCATATGATAATCGAAGGGAAACATTAATCGTCCCGTACAAAATTGCGTTTACTTATACATGACCGAGAATTAAAACAACTCAAACTAAGCACTCAGATTGACATTTTTTAAAAGAAGCCGTTACAAGATTATCTTCATAATACTTAAGAGCTAACTCTCGTGGATGAACCCTTTTCCAATACTCTCTGTTCTTGGCTGCTTCATGTTTTGCACGACGCGCGACACCTATTTTTTCCTTTATTTGATCGACAAACAGTCCGCCTAGGTCTTCTCTCTTCATTTATTCGAGAATAATAGTTAATTATATTGTATAAAATTAATATTTTATAAAATAAATATTGAAATTATATCTTAACTCTCTGCGACGCCTACGAGCATTAATCTAAGGCTCGTTAGCCGTTATACTCACAATTTCTTAAGTAGTTCTGATATATAAATTTCTGGCATAAAAATGTTGGACCAGAAGCATACGATAAAGTTTGTATAATATCCGCAGTTGAAAGGCACAAATCTATTGCAAAACTTTTTATTAAGAAAATAAATGTTATTATATATAAAATTCAGGACTGTTCAGGCAATCAAGTGTACAATGAACTTTATTAATACACAAACAAATGCCGTAATCTCTTTGTGTAAAGGCTTGTAATTTTGTATTCTCTATAGCGTTGCTATGTTTATTATTCTGAATAATGTATTAACCTTAATTGAAAATATAATTACCAGTCAAACTTGCGACCCCTTTTTATTGTTTAACAAACACATCTATTTTGCAACTTAAGCAAGCTATGCTTGTCTTATAGTGTAGTGTTATAATATACAAAGAACAGATCTAAGACCACACACACTCAGACTAGAGTAAATAGCTGAATGTATGTTAACATTTACCACGTGAAATATCAAGCCCGAAAATGCTTTTGTTTCTACTTTTATAATCAGGAAAAGTAATAAAATCCATACAGCCACATGTACCATATGTATACAATAAGTGCTCCTTTAGTTTTTTTTAAATTATGCTATCAATGTTTTCTGTTATTATTTTTATTTTTTTGTTATTATTCCTTACACGTATACGTTGACTAAAATTTAATTTAATTTTACTCTTATTTACCGTGGGGCGCATAACTTTTATGATTAAAGCGGTAGGCGCTGAAAATCAGTACTGTGTCGGACTATTTTTCGGCACAACAAAAACTGAGTGCCATCCACATTTCATAAATTACGCCACACATTTTCATTCATCATTATTATAAATAATTCTTAAATGTCGCAATTATATTATTATTATACAAATAAATATTTTCTTTCTTTAAGTGATAAAAACAGTCAATATTCGCCGCTACTACAATATCCTCACCTGTAGTTAAATCAATACGCTTTTGATCAATGTTTTAATAACCTTTCTGAATTCGTGTTTTAAAGTGGGTGATATGTGTCAGTAAGTTTGTGTACTGACTGGCTCGACGACATTTTTCGCCCGTCTCTCATTGTATAGCAGACGTTCAGAAGTGAAGAAAGCCGAGCCATAAGTACACGTATTTAGTTGCGCGTCATATGGCCGCTTAAGATTTGCAAATCATGTTGGCAGCTCCCGGCTTATTACGTTCAAACAGTCTTTAATTTCAATAGTTGGCCCAATGAACCCAAATGAGTCCTGGCCTCCGAAACGAGAATACTGTACTCTTTCTGCTCACTGCTATATACTGACAATCATAGGTTTGAAGATAATATTTTTTTTGAATTTATTAAATTACAGATAGATATTTATTAAACAAATCTAAATGATTTCAACTCTACAATTTCTAGGATAGTAAGGACATAATTTAATTCCAATAAAATTGGAATTTAAGAATAAACAAATTAGCCTCCGCTGATTTATGGATGAAGGAAACACATTCAGGCCATTCCCCTTCCATAGGCCATTGTAATGCCTTTTAACAAACAGATGGTAAGCAAAATGGAAAACGCAAGTCAGCACAACTTGCTCTCTCTTCTCTTGAAAAGTTCCTGTGTGTTGGATTAAGATGCTTTTTTCGTCTTTGTTAATATACAGTGAGAAATTAATTAATTTTGCTGTTACTTTTTTCTATGCTTCAGATCAATATCTACATATATGTACACTGTTTTTCAACGTATAGCTAATATATGAGCGTACACATTAAAGTTTCAGCATACTCGTAACGTTTGCATTTCTAAAATTAGCCCAACAATAGATTAACCGCGAGCGTAATACAGTTCCCTAAAGACTGCATGTTATACATGCCTGTAAAATACAACGCTGTGGTTATTGAAGTATTAATCAATTCTAAAGTAACTATTAGCAATGTTAGATTTTTGAAAATAATATTTTAGGATATTTCCTTACATAAAACGCTGAAACAATTATTACAGTTACTTTGTTAACTTACGAGCATTTTTGTTGAAACTTGAAAAATGATGTTTTGTTGTGCAGTTTACTTTTTGATTAGAGTTCTGTTACTAAAGCGGAAGCTTTATAAAGATGTCATATCTATCCGTTCATCTGTATGCATGTATATCATTATATATAGCATATTAAATATATCGCCCAACGAATTTACATCAGAATTAAGTGACAAAGTGTATTTATTTATTAGCTATAATGAAATTACTAGGAATGCAAAAATTAAGCGTAGCTGTCAGACTTGTATCTGAGGGACGAAAAATAATTTAAATTTTAATGAAAGTCGTATGTGGTATTGATAGTTATAGATCTTGCAAAAGCGTAACAAGGTTACGTGATATATATTTTTCATTTAAGCCAATAGATGAAAGTAAGTGATATTCGCTTTCAATGTTCTGAAAACTGTGACCCCACGCTACCAGTAGTACTTTCTTAAAAAATGTACCTTTAAAAATATCTTTAACGAAAATTGATTAAAACACGATGATTTTACAGTAGAACCTCTTTAAGTCGAACTTGAAGGGAGACGTCAAAAAATTCGAGTTATAGAGCTTTCAACTTATGGAGGATTTCGACTTATGCGAATTTTTTAAGGAAGCATTCGACTTGTAAATATTATATTTATATAGGTTGTAAAATCAAATATTGCCATGTTCGAGATACAGAGGTCCAATTTATTTTTTAATAATAGTTAATAGTTAATTAATAGAAGGAAAAAGTACAGAATTTACTTATAGGGACTCACTAATTATTTCGACTTATAGAGGATTCAGATTTCGGCCAACGGAGGTTTTGGTCTTGAAGGGAAGGGAAAGCAATTTTTTTTTCGAGTTTAGGAGGTTTTCGATTTAAAGAGGTTCCACTGTAGTAGTTTTGATATATGGTGTATATTTATATTAACATTTTTTAGGGAAACAACAGTCACTCGAAACCTCTATAGGATTCCTCACAGTATCTATTGACAAGCACTTGCCTGGTATTTAATTTATTGTTTTTGTTTTGCACACTTTGTACTTCGCAAATTACCTGTTTTATAGACCATACTTCTCAATAAATAAAAAAATGATTTACATCGAAAATATCTTCAAAGGTGTATCGGCAAACTGTCTTAATTTTAATTTACATAGTTTGAAATATGACAAAGCTTTGCAAAGTCGGAAAACGTTTGGGTGTGAATTTCTCAAAGCAATACCAATTTATTAGCCCTCATAATTTGAGTCGAGGGTTCGTACCAGTATTCAATATCTACAATTGATTTAAACTGAAATTTATTTACGTAATTGCTTAGATTGCGAAACATGATTTATTTATTAATGCAGTAACATTGTTTTATGTAGGAATTGAAATATTTCTAAAAATGTACCTAAACAATACGTAGATAAACGAGGGCTTATGTAGTGTCACGTTTCACCAATTTATTGATATATAATTTACCACAGTTAAAGAACATAATAAATACATGAACCTGATTATATGTCAATACAGTTAAAATATATCAGTGGTAGAATCAACCCCCACAGTTCAGTTTACAATAAAAATAATTTTTAATAAAACTCAGTTTAAAATCACGTAAGTCTGGGGTGACTGGTATTTTGGACTATCATGTCATATTTCGAGGGTATCATAGGTCATAGGGTATATCAAATCCGAAGTAACAAAGAGTCAATTGTTAACATATTTATTTTTCCTATTTTATGTATTCTTGAAGGGCTTGAAAACTCTCGTAATATATAAAATATGTACACATATGTCTACATTTGCTAACACTGTGGTCTCTACTCGATATCAGAAACAATGCAGCAGTTTGTGCCCGAATAATTGCACTGAACAAAGCAAAACAGTCCTACATTAGAAATAGAAACAAATTGAATATTCACCGTGTTTTCAATTGGATATAAAACCACATCACTAACCAATGCACGAAGCTGCAACCGCAAGCATTGGAAGCGGTAATCAACCTTCCGGTCACTGTAATTAAAGCACGCGAAACCCAGTTCAATAACGAGCGCTACCGTATTTCAGGGGGGCTCACCACCCCAATTCAGCTGTAACTTTAAGGTCAGTATAACTATTATAGGTTTTAGCAATGAGAGCTTTTTCGGACTAATGATATGGTAGACCCATGCTCTTTATATTGATTGAGTTCTTAGGGCTGCTGCCAGCCCCGGATCTTGAATTTTTCAAAGGGAAGCAAAAACTGAAAAATGCCACCCCCACTCATCTATAATTTTACCTTAAATATCATCAGCCATCAGACGCCTACTGATGGACACGCGTACGCCGGTGGTTTTTAACCTATGCCTACGCGCCCCACGAAAGTAATTTATGTGGTTAAAATACTGGTAGTCTCAGTGATCAAAGTAACGTTAATAATGAGTTGTGTTTGCGAAGTTTGAATTTGCCGCCCTATGCATTGTCTGCGCGGGGCGTGGGCTTGGATCCGGCGCTGACGGCTCGATTGGTCTGATCCCACGCTCACATAGAATATCGGCATAAAACGATTAGCTTTGTACACGTTTGTTGTCGTGTCTCGAGTGTCACTCGACCCTCCCTCATCCCATCATCTCTAAACTATTTCTTCTATCTGATTTCTTATCCCAACCTTCCTATCCTATACTAAAGACTGGCAACGCGTTGGCTTTGCCCCTAATGTTCCAACGTCTTTGAACAATGGTACCCACATTCCATCAGGTGGGCCGTCTGCCTGTTTGCCAGCTACGCAATAAAAAAACATATTTAGAAAGAAATAAAGTAACTTTATTTATTTTATGACACAACAATTTACTAATAATATACTGTTGTGTGAGACTTCTGCTTATTGTAGATTTGTGCAGATCTGTATTACAGGTCACCAGAAGATATTATTTTAAGAACGGTCGCCAAGATCTACGGTCTTGGAAATAGTGGATGCTTT
Organism: Dendrolimus punctatus; assembly: GCA_012273795.1. NCBI lineage: Eukaryota > Metazoa > Arthropoda > Insecta > Lepidoptera > Lasiocampidae > Dendrolimus > Dendrolimus punctatus. The sequence continues at coordinate 7,272,434 of CM022539.1, forward strand.
TGGTATACTGGGCCCGTAGTCATTTTTTAATAACTAAGGCATATAAAACATGTATTGTAATTGTTGTTTTATGCAACTGCAGATAAAAACGGTGTTAGTTGTTGGAACTTGCGTCGATTAGCGGTACCGGTAAAACCATTGCCGTCCATTGCCCTAAGCCAGCATCATTAGCTGCCATATAGAATTTTCGACAGGTCAAAATGCAACCTATTTTATTATTATCAGACTTACTCTGTAACCCGCGACTGCTCTTGTATCATTACAAAAGTTTAACTTTTTATCTGCTATTATTACAGCGGAATATCGCATAGGGACTAATATAAAAGTATTAATTTTTGAAACATTATTTAGGTACATTGCTCGTATATAAGATAGGTTTGTTATGTGGTAAAATATAATTTAATTCTAGTGTTTGTTTTCCCGCAAACAATTTCTTTACAAAGTGCAAAATACTGCTGCAATTTTCATCATTATTTACCATCTTAGAACACATACAAAAACAATTGTTTTGCAATCCTTTGCAACTAATCACATGGCAAAAGTTTAAGTATGGAACTGTGTGTATAATGACAATAGTCATACCTTTTTTGTGCAAAAAAACACACAGAATTAAAGTCTAGTAGTTCAGCTATTTGATGAAAGGAAAGAAGGATAGTTATGCAGTCTGCCTTATTATTTTACTATCTCCCTTATAGCTCCAGTGGAAATATTAACAAATACATTATTGATAAGACAGAGTAATATATCCCTATCTTGTTTTAAATCATACTATGTTGGTCTTACAAACAAATAAACAAACATCATGGCTAAAAATATTTTTAAATTTAGTAGCATAATCAGGAGAAATTTGATGAGTATATTTGTGACTAGCAGACTCGTGCCCACTTTGTTAGACATCATATGTCACTCAGAAATAATGTAGCTTTCGAGTGATGAAATAATTTTCAAAATCGGTTCAGTAATTCAGAAGATTACTGCCTACAAACCAATCATAAACTTTATACCTCTTTATAATATAAAGTGTAGATTCGTCCGAAAGTATAGAAACATATACATAACGTTTGTGTTAGTCACACGTGTATATTATTTTACTTTATAGGCATAAAAGAGCAGTTCTTCAGTTTTTATTTATTGTTCTGTTTTAGTTATTGTTCTGAGAATATTTATTAGCAGCTCAACCTCACTCCTCTTCACCTACATATCTCCTTTTTGCAGATATAGGTCCTTATACAGCAAAAAATGTTCAAATTAAAAATCTGAAAGCACCTCAATAAATCATGAAAATTAGGTGTGAAACCCTTTAAAATTGAATAATTTAATTTTGAATTTAAAAGTGACATTAATTTTTTGTTGGTCACATGAATACCACCTCTGGGACCTCTTTAATGGCCACCTACATACACGTTTGCAAAATTACCTTCGTAATAAAAAAAATTAAAAGGTCCATTGTATCCTAAAGGTAGAAAGTATTTAAAAAATCCATTGTTTCATAAAGCTTAATTTTTTGTCATTTTTGTGTGTGCGCTTTTTATAGCCCTTTTAGTCTGTTTTGTAGCCTACTTAATATTTTTTATAATATACCATTACTTTCTGTGTAACTTCACTACAGTTCCAGTTTATTTAACTCCCCAGTTTCTAAAAATATTAATAACAGTGTTATTAACATAATTCACAACCGTTTGGTGTTGAGAGTTTATTCATTAAAAAATACTTTATCTGAACAATGATTTTCTTGCAGTATGTATTGAGTAAAAGTCTACTAAACAATAAAAATAGGTAAATTTGTCTATGTTCTTTAGATACATTATTAGTCCTACTACTGTCTCTTTAGTGCAGGAAAATGGAGAGTATATCTAAACGGTTTTCGAAGGCAGCTTGGCCTGTTTGACTTAGCGGGGTTTTGCTTGAGGGATTCAAAACTTTCTAATCAATGTGTTTATTTTTAAACTATTGAACGAAGTGCAGTTATAACAATGCATTTTCTGTGTCACTTTCTTTATGTACACTAAAGTTGTGACAGCTTGGTTTTAGTACTTCTTATCCAGTGAGCATATATTACAATTATCACGTTCAAACGGTGAAGGTAAATATCGTGAAGAAACCTGTGTGCCACCCACTATGTATTGTGTATTTGTATATGTTCCTATTTGACCAATGTAGATAACATTGGTCAAATAGGGAGACCCAAACCCAGCATTATGCCATTTTAAAGCTGATTAGCTGAAAGTAATATTTTATCTTACATACAATAATTTGTTTATAATTGGCACGAAGTTACACGGCAGGTGGCTAGACGGATTTTTTTTTAGCCGCAATGAAAAATGCTGACCGCTGTATAGCGTATGCCATCTGCCATTTATGCCATCTGCGTATTCTGCGCGATACTAATGTACTTTGATGTTGGGTGTATACTAATTTCTATTAATATTATAAAAGCGAAAGTAACTGTCTGTCTGTTACGCTTTCACACATAAACTACTGGAACGATTTGGATGAAACTCGGTATATGATGACTGCTGGACCTTTAAGACTTTTGATTACTTTCCGATGTATTCCGATGGACTTCATTCAAGCGAGATCTCTCAAACATAACCTCATTATTTATTTCTAATAATTTATTATCTCATCAAAATATTACAGTACAGTAAAGTCTAAAATGGACTAAGCCCCAACGGTTCTTTCCCACTCAGTAACCCGTGCTTACCGCAACGTAGCCCTTGTTTTTATCGCAACGCACAAACCACTGGCTCGAAATTAATAATAATATTTTAAATAGTTAGTGAGTTAAATAGTTTCATGAAATCTTTCTATAGTCTTGGTTATCATTTTTGGAGGTCATCAGAGACTACCTTGGTACATTTATAAAGACTGGAAAATTCCAAGACATATCCGGCAAGTGGATAACAGTCCACGTATAGAGTTGTGACAAACATCTACTATTCCGACATTTGGCCATGGAACCATAAAAAAAACATTTAATCGAAAACGCCTCACACCTTAAAACTACTGAAAGCGTATTGTACTAACTACTTTTATTCTGAAAGCTTCTTAATTTAACTTATTTTAATAATTTTTATCTTTACAGTAACTATGTTTGCAGGAGTCGGCAACCTTATTTAGGTACCCTCAATTTGTTCTTATGATTAATTTTACTTACGGTGTTATTTACTCGATGTAATTTTACAGTTTATGTAGTAATATAGTGTAATTTATTGTTTTCTGTGTAATGTGTGTATATTTTTTGGCCATTAAAAATGTGTTCAGAATTTAGGATTTTTTAAAGTATTTTGAGTATAATTATGACGCAACATCCTGCGGTCGGACGGTCGTAAGAAGCGACAAAACAACCCCCCAGCCAAGTGTAGAGTATTCGCCAGACTGGATAGCCACTACCCTTGGTTTAGAGTATGCCGCCATAACATCCTGGAAAGGGTAACTGGAACCTGGAATGTGTTCCGGCATCAGTGGCCAGGTTCCAGCTTTAGAGAGCAGCAGCACATTTGTAGCATCTATGGCATTGCAAATGTCCATAGGAGATGATAACTGATTTCCAGCAGATGGGCTATCCCCCTGTCTGCTGAAATCATGCAATTAAAAAAAACTTCACTTGTTTATTTATTAAAAAAAATATTATAAAAAATCTTAGCTAGCCAACACGGCTAGCTAAGGAAGAGAGCTTGGGAGATTTTCGGACATTTTGTCTTCTTAAAACAGTGGTAAGTTAAAACTTACACATAGAAATATATGTTAAAATTAAACCCACTCATATATTACTGATAATACGTTGCAAAGCTATTTATATAGAGTTGACAGTAGACAGACTTAATTTTTAACGTATATTTTTTTATGGGGAACATCTAGTTGGAATAAAAACTTTCGAGTTTCGATTATAATTATTACTCCTTAACGAATAAATTGGGAAACAAGTGTGTAAACTAAACTGACAACCCTAATATACTGAAGATAGCCAAGGTCGTGATAAATACCACAATCCACACCACAAAACGTTCAAAGCACTAAAATCATTTAACGTATACAAATAGGTACTTATCTTTTATTAGCTGCGATCATTATGTCTTATGTTCAATCGTGAGATGAAACAAAATGTTTTCACGTGATGTTTTCTTAGTATACACAGTTTCATTTCTTGACAAGGAATTTCTCCTTAAGCGAAATATGGTTGTCATTGTTACCAAAAAGATGACGTGATCAATCAAAGTCACAGAAATATTAAAGACTATCAATATTTATAAATATACGATTATAAAAATATTCAGAAATTGTTTTTCTTCGAAAACAATTCAAGTGCATGAAACTAATATAATGTCTTAGACACCCAATACAGCGGACGAGGTGAAATAAACTTCAAAAAGTTTTTGTGTAGATATATATTTGATCTAATAATTCACATAAAGATAAGTTTAACTATCAAAGAGATTGTCTGTCGCCAACATACAAGTTAAGGAACGAACATAAAAAAAAACAAATAAGAGAAATAAATACCACCTTCCTACACTATGCGGCTTGCATAAGGTTACCTAAAGTTATTTAAGGAACACAAAACGTATTTAACACCCTTAAATACAATTAGTGTCTTGCATAATGCAACATTTGCCGCTAAATATGTTTAAAAAACTGTCAATACGTTTTTTTTATAAAGTATTTAGGCAGTTTAATATGATTAACTAATTTTATTTAAAGGCGATCGTTATGCAAGTGGCCCTATATGTAGTAAAATTTATTTGATTTAAACAATACGTTACGACTTACGATGACGGCAATATCGAAAATGTTCAGCAGATATAAGAATACTACTAACATCTAAAGCAGAGATACACCCTAATTTACATGTTCGTTTTCAATCATTTTATGTTCAAATTAAATTTTTGTATAAATATTTCATTTGTTATTATTATATAAATATACTAGCTGACCCGGCGAACTTCGCACCGCCATATTTTCTGAATTCCTAAAAGACTTTGTCTCATGACACAAGAACAAAATCACCATAATCAGTCTAGGTGATTAGGAGGATTCTAAAACCCGATCTCAGCGTCATCTACCGGTTCCAATTGTAGATTTAAACCATCTCGGGACCCATTCAGACACACACACAAAATTTCATCAAAATAGGTAAAGTCGTTCTCAAGTTATACGCTTACCAACATATTTCGCGATTCGTTTTTATATCGTATATCGTTTCGTTCGTGTGGAAAGGAAGTTAAAAACACCCGCGATTTTGAAACATTCTTCATTTGTGCTCCGCTCTTATTGCTCTTAGCGTTATGGTTTATAGCCTGTAACCTTCCTCAATAAATGGGCTATCTAACAATGAAAAAAAATCAAATCAGACCAGTAGTTCCTGAGATTAGCGCGTTCAAGCAAACAAACAAAGACACAAACTTATATGCTTTATATATTATATGTATAATATAAAACTTTCTTACTGACACCACACACTGTCAAATTATCCGCTTCTATTATGTTACGTTGTAAAGAAATTACTTTTAGTCTGTTATAAGCTGTTTAAGTAATTAAAGCTTTTTAACTATCCCACGGGAACTATTTAACTTTTCGGGATCAAAGGTATCCTGTGTTGACCAGGGATATAAGCTATCACCACACAAAACTTCATGTAAATCGGTCCAGTCGTTTCGGAGATTAGCCGGTACAAACAGACAGACAAAAGACAAACCGACAAACAGAGAAACCAAAATTCGAAAAAAAACTAAATTAGTTCTATTTCACTTCTTACATCCCCCTGACTCGGTTTTTAGCATTTTTTTTATTGTACAGAAATTCGACCTCTACAATTTTATTATATGTATAGGTGTGTGATCAGTTTTCTTCAAATATATATTTCTCTAACTCAATCTATACGTGGTTCGAGAGGATATCAATGTTGGTAATCCTTTTGAACTGCATCACATTGGGGATGTACCAGCCGTGTGTCGACGATCAGTGCGTCACAAACAGATGCAAAATATTACAGGTAATTATTTTTATTTTATAAGAATAACTTTAACCTAACTTTTTTTTAAATTTCCAATTCTTGAAGATGAAAAGTAAACTTTATGATCTTATTTCCATGTCTGTTTGTTAGTGTGTCATACATAGCTAATTATCCCCCGAACTGTTCAGGCTTGAGGTAGGTTTGCTATACAAATAAAAGTATCGTCTATCTACTTAAAGGTAGTGAGTATTAAATTATCTATCCTTGGAGGAACGGAGAATGAATATTCCTACGGCCGGATGGCCTATTGTATCAGGCGACAAAACAACCACAGCAAGAAGGTATTGTATTTGCCTGACTGGATGGCTACCAATCCTGGTCTAAAGTATGCCGCCATTACAACGTTGAGTTGTTTCGTCATTAGGGGCCAGGTTCCAGTCTCCCTTTAGTGAGCGGCAGCACATTAGTAGCACCTTTGGTATTACAAATGTCTATAGGCGATACCGCTTTCTAACAAGACCTCTGCCTGTTTGCTGAACTCGTGCAATAAATATTTTTAAAAACTAGAAGAAATATTTACAGAAATATAGATGGATGGGGTTCTCCGACAAAAAGAAAAGAATGTTGAGCAATAGGTACCATCGAATATTTCTTGTGTCGGTGATGGAGACCGAAATTGCTACGAAGCAAGCTGGTGACAAAGGAGTCTCTTTTAGATATAATACTAGAAACTCTAGCATAGATATGATACTATTTGTGATAGATTGATTGTGTCATATAGGATTTGATTAGTATCATAATAGATAAGTCTGTACATTTAAAATTAATAAACTGTGTTACATGGTTCCTACCAGGACGCATTGCCGGGGCTCTTGCAGATTGTTTGCGACAATAAAAACAAAAACAAAAAATCATAAGACAAAAAGCACGATATTACTCGCCTAATATATCAATGATTTATGAACACATCTTTATAACTTTTGCCGAACAAACGCCGGTAAACGATCTCCGCTTTACCAGCTGGTATTCATACAATTGCCATTTTTACTTAATAGATATAGCTGCATCCAGACCTAAAATTTACAAGCAAGTGATCCTTGAGTGTTTGAAAAACAAGTAATTCGCAATATCAGGTATCTCTGATATTTATCAGTCTCTTGTTTGCGGCTGGTTTTTGCTCCGGTTTTGCGTTCAGGTGAAGATTCTATACCTAATTCTATAACATATGTCCATTATTGATTTTTGTTGTATTCTTTTATATTTAACTTATGGTAATTAGTATATTTTCAATTTGTTCAATATGTGGCAAATGATGGTGTTGTATTAATTTGAACTACTTGTATATGACTCAAAACACAAAATTCTTTGCAATACTATTTTTTTGTGATTTTTTTATTTAACGAGTTATGATATACAAAAATGAGCTCTAAGCTACTTACGTATAACGCTTGTAAAAGCTATAAACATATGTATGTGGTACATAAAACATTATATTAGGCGACTAATACGTGCTTTTTGTCTTATGATTTGTAAGAAATTTTGTACTAAATGGTAGGACACTTGTGATTTTTTAAATTAGTATATTATATTATTAATTTGTTGCAGGTATTTGATGATATAATATTTGCGTTTTTTACGCTGGAACTGACAATTAAAATGGTTGCGATGGGCGTGTACGGGCATGGCACGTACCTCGCAGACTCGTGGAATAGACTGGATTTTTTCATCGTATTTGCTGGGTACGTATATGAATATCAAATATTTATATCAAATATTCTTTATGTTAGGAATTTTATATTTTCTTTTTGACGGTCGTTGTTATTTGTGAATATGATGTCGTTGCTTTAAAATTAATAGTCATTTCACGTATTTTTTTCTAGGGCGTTAGAATATGCTTTGAATGTGGAAAACATCAACTTATCAGCGATCAGGACAATTCGAGTATTGAGACCATTACGGGCAATCAACAGGATACCAAGTAAGTGTATTCATTATCCCTCCATACTAATACATAAATGTCAAAAGGGCTTTGTTTTACAAAACCAATTTGACATTTATATCATATGAGCTGTCCCGGCAGACGTCGTCCTGCCCGGAAAAGCTTCAATCGATATGCTGACAGCAGCGCCACCTACCGGGTCCAATTGTGAACCAACTCAGAAACCTTCTTTAGCTCATGCACAACAACTTTGCTAAAGATCATCACACATGATCAAATGTACAGTTTCCGATTCTATATAGGACATACAGACAAACATTAATTTTTATTTATAAGGAGAAGAAGAAGAAGATAATGTGATATTTTAATAAATACCACGTGTAACGCTATTTAACGTTAAATATATATACAAATATATTCTTGTAAAATGTAAAACTGTAGTTAGTATAATTTTTCTTAATTTTTTATATCAAATTATTTATTAGATATCAGTCCACGTCCAGATGTTTTGTTACTTATGCGCCGTGTTTTCATATATTACTATTCATTCGTTTGCCTCCCAATCAGTGGCGTAGACTTCATTACAACTCTAATCCCAATAGCCTACCTTTAAGAAACTAGTGACCAAAAGGTCGAAACCGCCGTGAATTTATTGGCGCTTACGTTTTTTAACCGTGCATATATATTGCTGTATCATATCGTATCTATATATCTTACCCTCGGTGGCTCTCTACACGTATTGGATGAAATGGTAAGTCATAACCCGATTGGGCGCCGGATTTTGCATTCAAAATATGCGGTAAGGTAAAATTAAAACTACAAATTGTATGTAATAAGAAAAAACATCGCGAGTTAGAAGTCTTTTTAACAGCGGTGTAATCGATGCTTGCATCATACGATATTGTTACAACTTAGGCCCCGACAAAGACAAATCCACATACAGATCTGTAAAAGAACAATTTATTACCTGTCGACATATGAACTAATTGTAATCCTTTTATGGTCGTCTTCTTTTGTTCACTTATTTATTGGCATACGTTTCTAGTTATTGTGGAGAACAGCCTATTGTTCTATTGTGCTCGCTCATTAGCCATGTGTTGCGGATTACAAGTACAAGCTAATTCTAGGAAATTGTGTCGACATTTCCGGGCGGGCCACATTTGCATTTGTGAAGTATAATACCTAACGACAGCCTGATTGAGAGAGGGGGCAGTTGAGCTATAACCACGATATAGGCGTGACGTATACATTCAACCACGCTAATAGTGACGGACTTTGCATTATTGAAATTAATGAATTATGACTTTCTGCATTACGTTTAGATTTTTTGCGTTCGGTTATATTTGTACCCGTGTCATACGTGTTTGTATGGTTCTAATAAACTCTATAATAATTCTAACGGAATTTTAATTCGAGTCCTGTAAACTCGTAACAATATATTTTATCAACCGGCTTACCCCAGCCGAATTTCCATATTGCGCCACTACTTCTTACTCAGTCAAAATTGAAACATACTCCATACAAATAATGTGAATTTTCTATCAATGGTAAGGTGAAAGAACAAATAATAATATATAGAATTTAACATTATTAACACAATGCCTTAAATCTCTTAAAATATAAAATAATACATAGTTTCAAACAACAAGAAAACAATCGCATCTCGGAAAATTACAAGATCTCAAGACAACGCTATCAGATAAGCAGTCCACTTTTATTATTTCCATTGTTCAGAGAAAGTGCAATAGGATGTATAAAAGCGCTTTTATAACAGCTAATACATTGCTTCGCTTGAGCAAAGTGGTGGTAAAGTAAGAACAGCTTTTAATATACAAGAATGCAAGAACCCTTTACGTGACCTCTTCGTAATAGCTTATTAAGTTCCTTGCAACTTTATTAAGTGGAACATTGTTAGTGTAATTTTGCAGGCTTTAGTTCCGTCTAGGTTTATTAAGTCAAGATAGATAAAAGCAGTCGTAGAAATGTATTTAAGACTTTGTGACTGTAAATTGTTTTTAATTATTGGCTACTTATAATCATCAATAATAATCATCAGATTTTGATTAAAATAAATAAATAAAGAATCAACATAATATAATTACATCTTGTAATGAAATGTAATATTAGTTACTAGATTTGTACAAAATTATCCAGCAATAGTTTAGTTTCTTTGTAAAAATATCGGGTCTGTTGTCGTGTTACGTTTATCGATAGCTCCATCCCTATCCGTTTCTCCGACTCTACTATGACCTTGTACGTGCGTAAGCGTCATATTTTTATTAAATAATGTATACATAATGTAAATAAATCACTCGTTCAAGTTTCCACAGGAGCTGTCATCGAGAATATAAAGAAATGGAAATGGTATAATAGTGCGTTTACTGCCGATATAATGTTACTAATTCCCGTTTTTTGCCAATCGCAATTGCTTTCGAATCATACTTTGTGTGCTAATCAACATCTATGAAGAAAATAAAACAAGATAACTAGGTATACAGAATATATTTATGTTCAAAAAAGTATATGAGTGATATTATTTTGTGGTTGTAATAACTTTAGTATATTAGCATTAAAAATATTTATTAATTATTTTCTTTTTCTAAGTTCGCGACTTGTATACATAATAAAACTACATTTTATTATTAATTATGAAATTAACTTATGCAGGAAAATTCCTCAGTTACGAAAGCATCAGGTTAAAATGGCTTTAACTATACTTTTTCTGCCCTCTTAGTGTTGGATCTTTATACATAGTATTTATCATCATATTGATGCGAAAGTAATAACGTACATTCTGCACGTTATCACGACTACGCTATACAGTCGTGGTAGCGTAATGGCTAGCGGACGTGTCCTAAACTCAAAGGTCGCGGGTTCGATCCTGGCCGGAACGCATGCACCACTTAGGGTGTTTTCTGACCTAATGTGCATATTAGGTCAGAACCTGCTAAGCCGCCTTGGACAAGCTTGGCGGGTATACCGTCAATAAAAAATGTGCTCGAGATTAATCATTTAAAATAATCAATTAATTGTAAAACGTAATCACTAATATTTTAAGCTTATCACTGACTTAAAGTATCTAGCGCTTAACTGAAATTCGCTCACAAACGAATTTCATGCCAGTATACTGTTGCACTTATAGAAATGAATCTGGAGAGAGCTTCAACGGAAAACGTCGGCGGATAATCGATAAGAGCAACAAGTTACTGGCGCAGTACACGGTCAGAATAGATATCGTATTTTCCTAGGCTTATCAAGCTATTATGTATGGTATACTCAATGGATTAGGTTAGAACTTTGCAGTAAATTTCATAAATATTTTTCTGTGTATCAAATCCACTACAAAAAGAAGTAGGTAGTTGCATAGCCGTACTACGTGAAAATTAAGGTGGAAAAGCTGTGAGCCAGTAAAATGTGTCTTAAAATTGATGGCCGATGAAGCAGACGAATAGCTATTGTTACGAGTTACGAACTCGAATTAAAATGCCGTTGGAATTACTATAGAATTTATTAGATCTGTACACACACGTATAAAACCGGTACAAATATAACTGGGTACAAACAGACCAAACTGCACGATTCAATAACACGCGCAAAAGTCTGTCACTATATCGCTCATCGAATCTACGTCTTGCTCGTATCGTGATCCTCGCTTGATTGCTCCTCTCCGCTTTGGGCCATTGCTTTATAATGCACCGATCCTTACCTGGCAAGCTTCGACGCAATACAATAACAACAAGGATTATTTCGACACTAATGACGGCCATAAAACAAGTGCAATAACAATAGAATGTTTTTCTTAATTACAAAGTCTAAACACAAAGTAAATAAAATAATTCTTAAATTCGGGGAGGTAATGAATTGCGCTTTACCACAGGCAGGTGTGTGTTTACCTTTGTTATGTAACACTATTTTAAAACCAGCTAATAGCCGTTGTTTGCAAAATAGCTACGGCCAAGTCATCTACCACTTCGCCAACTCGGCTAATGGTTGTCGAAAACAACCATCAACAGACAAGTTTACAGCTTAGCTAGTCAGTCAGTCGTAATTCACCCATTAGCCAAATAGCCATCATGGTTTTTTTTAGTCTGCTAATGAACTACCAGATGAGCGAGATGACTAAATTTTAGTCTTGATTATTTTTCCCAATAGAATAATTGGTTTCTGACCGTGCATACATCCTTATACCTATCTTTATTGCAGCCCGTGGCTTTGTAGTAATCTCTCTCTCATTATGAGCCTTGCGTTAAGGCAAATTTATGGCGTGCGAGAACATATTACAAATTAATTAATTGAAAACATGGTATTATAGTTATTGGCACCCGTTTTCCTTCTAGTAGTTGTATAATTAATACGAGTTATGATTGAAAATTATTTTAAACTATTCAGCAAATATGAAAACTATAATAAATGTCCATTGACAAGCTACGGCATTTTGTCATAGCGTTTAAGTCTCTTCGACGTACAGGCTGATACTTTAATAATACCTGGTTGCATTTAGAAAATATTTATATAATGATTATCTAAATATAAGTGGCTTGCTCTGCTCTACTGTGTATAATTTGAATATCATCCACCAAAAAAAAAATCATTAGCAAAATTGTTTCCCTACGATAAACATTCAAATTCACATCAAAAACCAATCGTGTGAAAAAAGACAAATAGATTGTTTAGCAAATTGTCATTAAAAAAAAGTTGCAATTATGTATTAGTAAACATTTTCAGCTAACTTTAAATATGTGCCCAAAAATATATTCAAACAAAAAGTACACAAATGACTGATGGATGAATATTTTTACTGCATAACCAAATTTGTGAAGTGATATCTTATGGGAGGGTAAACCACTTCGTTACGTAACGCATTGCGGTGACATTCTGTCTCGCTTCCATTTCTCTCACGTTAGATTAGTTTAATTTATCACTTCTGTCGGGCGTCCCAAGACGCACACCGTGTTTGTTTGTGTAATTTTTGACAATATTGAAAATATATAGCTAACACAAATGTATTTCAATCAATCAATATCTTTATTTGCAAGAATGTAGTTTATACAGGTGTTATACGATTGTAGATGCACAGTACATTCTACCACATAATGGTGTACAAAATGAATTATAAATTAAATTTGCATAAATATTCTAATTTAAAAAAAATACTTTTTTTGTTAAAATATGCAATTAATGTCAAAAGAAAAAATAACAGATAGATTAGATTATTTTTGTAATTTTTGTAAATAATATAATATTGTTTTAGTAATCTTAAAGATTTATAAAAATTAGCACACCTCTTAGGCATAAAATGTGTATTGTATGGTTGTGTCACCTCGAATTAATGTACCATATTTTAAGTAAAGGAATGTAGAAAACCGTTTGCTTTGGAACTAAATTTAGCTGAATAGCTGAAGAATTTGAAATTCAATAAATCACAACAACAGCGAGTCGGGCCGTCACAATCCCGAACGTCCATTCGAGATACAAATAAAAGGGTTCGCACAGAAGTTTAGCGCAATCCCCACCTGAGGCAAGCAAACAACTGTGACAATGCAAGTTCGCAAATTGAATCGAGCCACACAGTGGTTAGGCGTACAACTGTACTAATTTGCCCCGTACATAATTTATAGCCCTCACGTGCCTTTTTATTCCGTTGAAACGTACATGTTGATTTATATCTCGACGCATATTTCATAACTTATTCCCTTTTACTGCATCTGAACTCATATCTACCTTTTTAATTCCCATTTTGTGACTTTTAGCTTTAAACGGTTTTTTAATGCGCTTATTTTCTTTGTCGTTATTATTTTTGTCTGTTTTTTTTCTAAAGGGTTTTGTGCCATCCTTTTATTCAACATGTATTTAGTTCTTTAAAAAAACATTTTTTTAATTATTGAACAAAGAGATTAGTGCGAACAATAGATCACTCAAATCTATAAGAGTAATAAGACACCTGCAAAGGATTAGTATCGGCTTGCAATACCACATTCATTCATTCTCAATTTGAATTTATTGGGAATTCTTTTATGATCATTTTCTTTTGTTTACTTATTGATTGGCATAGGTACGTGTCTAGAGAACAGCCCGTTTTATTGTATTCGTTTATGGCCGCTTGATTTAATGCTTGCTTTAATAATTCGACCGATAATTAGCCAGGTGTTGTGGATTAAATCGACTACGATACGGGTACATTTCTATCTGTGAGGTATAAAACGACGGCCCGATGAATAGTGACGGCAGATCAGCGATAACTACGATCAAGGCGTGCCGTGTGTACAATCGGGAAACTAATAGTGACGGACTTTGCGCGTTTTATTGAATTACGACCTTCTGCATTACGTTTGGATTTTTTTGTGTTCGGTTATATTTGTACCTGTGTTATATGTGTTTGTATAGTTCTAATAAACTCTATAGTAATTCTAACGGCATTTTAATTCGAGATCCGCAACAACTCGTTTCAATAATTTCTACTACAACATCATGTTACTTTAGAAAGTTTGATACAATTTGAAGTGAGATATTTTTTTAATGTTAACTAATCATTGAAAACGAATTTAATTCTAGAAATAGGTTATTATTAGCACAAATTCATTTTAAAGTACTCGGTAGTTGGCGGCACGAATTAATTGAAATCCACCTGCCCATTTACGTGAAACTGCACTTCAGCGGTAAATGAATTCACAAAGCTCAGCAATTTTCAGTATTGCAGCTTTGAACGAAGCATTTCAGCTATTTTTAATCTACATCCAACAAACTTCATTATAGTCTTCAACACTTATCGCCCATAAGTGATTATTGAATATTTTATTTTCTTCATAATGCATACCAAAATACTTGTAAACGTTTTAAAAATAGATAGGTATGTAATATTAATAGGTGTATTTATATGTGTATATTAAGATAATTCTTACTTATATATTAATAATTATTGATACTTATATGTTTATCTATACTGTGTATCTACCTAGTCCAGCCATAAGTTCTGTTACAAATGAAAATGCACTTTTTTATGAAATAATGTAGTATTATTAAAATTTATACCTACATATTTATTAATCTCAGCAAAAAATAAAAAATATTCTATTCGAAATGACCACCTTTGGCTTTTATACAGGCCTTTATCTGTTTGGCTACGAACTATGGATGAACTGTTTCCAAGGAAATTTCGCCACTGCTTGCTCCAAAATTTTTTAAGAGACTGTATATCGCCGTGTCCTTTAGAGCAGGCCATGTCCTCTAAAACTGACCGTAACTTGAAGTCTAAAGGGTTGAGGTCTGGGCTAGAAGAGGGCCCGTCTTCAGCTCTTATAAATTCCGGAATGTCGGTTTCAAGCCAGGCTTGGGTACTTCCTTGTGACCAGGTGCAGAGTCCTACTGGAAAGTCAGTTTCAGTCATATGGCTGAAACTCATTCTAACCCGAATCACCATTCAGGATACGTTTTATCTCGATAAAAGACCTACCTATAATAAATATTTAAAAAAAAGCGTTTGATCTCCATCTATACTGTTACGTGCGAGCGGGGGTACGCACTTATGGATTGGAAGAAAACACCAGTTTTTAATTTAAAAGCTTTTATTGACTTACTCAGCCGCACGTAGTGTCTCTCTGCAGGGTTTCCCCTATACGCACGACCAACGATGCACAGTCCCGATGATAAGTTTTCACACCCTCAATACCGTCGCCGATATTGCGCGGACCACCTCTAATATTATTGCGTGTAGCTCGCTTCTGGTTCCTCTCTCAAACTACGCTACACACCTCCTTCACGTATTTGTCCACCAAACTTGTCACTAAATTCACCACTTGATTCGTCTCTGTCCTCTATTAACCTTCTCTAATAACTATTTAGTATTGCACTTGTCGTTTCACTGTCTAGTACTGAACTCAACTTTAAACTGCCCGGTAGGCGCGCCTTACGCTGTTTATATACCCGGAAGAATTTTTCTAGAACCCATCTATCTCTGTCTTTTCTTTCCCGAACCTTCTGTTCGGGAACTTTCGTTTATACATCTATCCTTTTCTAACATCTATCTATCTCTTTCTTTTGGTCATCGTCTATCCCTTTTTAACATCTATCTATCTCTTTCTTTCGTTTATCGTCTATCTCTTTCTAAATATACCCGTCCTTGTCTTTTACTTCTAGATTGTTCTGGTTGTTTCTAAAAGTTCTAAAACTAACTAGATGGTTCCACTATCATTCGCCACACTACTAATAATATTACAAAAAGGAAAGATTTGTATTTTTGTATGTTTATAACGAATAAATTCAAAAACTACTAGACCGATTTCAAAAATTATTTCTCCATTAGCATACTATAATATCCCAGTTTAAAATAGGCTATATTTATTACTAAAAAAATTAGGGACCCCACTAAAACTTCAACAATGTAACCCAGGGTATAAAAAGATTAGTGTTCGAGTAGGTCCACTACGGTTTAGATTAACAATTAGACCCGGTAGGAGGCGCTGGAAACGGGTCCTAGATTCATAGTTTTCAGGGCAGGACAACATCTGCTGGACCCGCTATATACTCTAGTCCTGTTTTTAATATGTTATCCCAAGTAATGTGTACATTAGGTACCAATCCATAATGATTGATATTTAAAATTTGTAATGTTTGTTACAGGTATGCGAATCTTGGTTATGTTATTACTGGATACACTTCCTATGCTCGGAAATGTCTTATTGTTGTGTTTTTTCGTCTTCTTCATATTCGGAATAGTGGGCGTCCAGCTTTGGGAAGGAATTCTCCGGCAACGCTGCGAACTCATGTTACCACCAAATGTACTACGACCCAAGTATGTATTCCATTTTACTTACCTACATACGAGATACTTATTTTAAGATTTATTATACTCATTAATGTGCAATGAAAATTTTAAAGAGTTCGATTCAAAGATATTTATCACCAGGGTAATCGAGTAGAATGTTGAAAGTTATGTTGTCGAAACGGAAACGGAAAGACTTTTATCATTTTGTTCCATTTGCTAAAAAGCGCTCGTCTTAGAGGCACGTCCCATTGCTAAAGTTGACTGCATGCAATATTTAACGCTTTCATCCCAGACGAGCACATTCATGGCGGCTCTGTATATCATTTAACATTCTTGTATTCGTTGCATATTGTTTTCATGTTACAGACATTTTATCAGACGCGCATGTCGAGATTTTCAACTCACAGTCAATAAAACAGCGAAACACATTTAAATATTGCATTCCGTCAATACTCACAAATGGTCAATAATTGACTTACTAACCACACGCATGTTGAATCATTCCGATTGCAGCAAAAATTTAAAAGGAATAAATAATAAATATGACTGAATACCGATTTCAATTGAATTTCTTTGATTTCAATAATAAAAATTTTGCTGCATTTGAATGCTTCCTAACATACAAACCTTAACATACAAAGTAGAAATTATTTCATAATCAACAAGAACTTACAATAGATACCTACTCATAGTAAATATTTAACATACATGCCGAATAGAGTTAGTACAATAGAGACCACAATCTCAAACTAAAAATGTGATTAAGTATAAAATAATAAGCACGACTGAAAAGAAGACTAGATATAGAATGATAATCACATTGTTATTATTATGGTAATAAAACTTAGAAAATAAATAATGTAGGTACATAGTACATAACACTCGTCAAGTATCCTCAATTTATGTTCCAGAGACCTGTCTGAATGGTACAGAGTGCGCGTCAGAGTGAACTCGTAAGGACTTGCGACCAAAATTAATGTGTTTATTAAATAATTTGCAAACTGTTGTAACGTGTACCTTTACACGTCTGCCGTCCAGATGTGCTATTGTATTTACTTCCCTTCCACGAATTGGCAGTTTTATACAGGTGTCTTAATACCTAACACAATCGAATCAACTATAGAAGTTCACTGTACGCGGTTCAGAACTGCCAATTTGTATCTTGTCAATAAGTATACTGGTAGTTCTTTCAACTTCCTACAAAAATTTGAAACACTAGTGTCTCTATAGTCTGTAATTTAAATTCTAGATTGTACGGATTTTATTATTTCCGTCAACTGTACCATTCTCAATTTTAATATATTCAACTAAATACACATAAAAATAACATCTATTCACACACGAAAATTGTCTGTGTCGACTTTCATTTTGTCAATATAACATTGCCTAAATTTCATCTAATTTCATGCAAATGCTTTCAAACATATTGGTTTGGAAATTCAATTTATTTATTTACCATTCTGTATCAGATGTGTCATACTAAATTATTAAAACTCAATAACACGAGTGCTTTCTGAGTGTTAGAATTATCGAAAAGACATTTTGCCGAAGTCGGAGACCACAATAAAATCCTTATGGCCATCACGAAGAGAACAGAACCCTTAACGACTGGGTCCCAAATGATGTGGGTTATATCCAATGATGTGTTCAGACGCATGTGTACCCTGTCGTTAAATGATAACGGTCCGAAAGCTACTGAACGTAATGTGTACCATCGTCTGAGCCGGCCTTTCCCAAGTTTCATTTATTAGTCCTGCTATTATCACTAGAGGGAATGGATTATAGATTTATAGTTTCCTTTTTAGTTTTCATTGTGGTATTAGTCTGCATGACACCTATAACATCTTAGAAAAGCATGTTATAGACAGAAATATTAGAATTTTTTGCTTGACAATAATATTGTGTGTACATTTAAAGATAGTAGCTTTTAACCCCTTGTAAATTTTTGGCACATTAAGTAGTATCGAAATTTATTACTCGTCTTTGTTAAATGTTGTTTTGAAATTCAGGTTTAGACTGGATGTTTGTAGTGGTCTACGGATTTTTATTAAATAGATTATATTCACGCTTTCTGCCCATTCTATTAACAATAATCACAAACATGACCTCTTCTATTGGACAAACAGATGGTTCTTGTGGTTCCGTCATATATAATAATTATTTATGTTCTAGCATATCGTTCTACTACGAGTTCTCTAAGGAGCTCGACTACATATGCTCGACACCCGAGGACAGCGGGATGCACGCGTGTGGCAATTTCCCACCATACCGATATGGGCCGCTTGTCTGTAATGAAACAGCTAAGCCGTTCTCCTATAATCGACCTACCAACACGTCTTGTGTTAATTGGAACCAATATTACACCAATTGCACCAAAAGGGGTGCAAACCCCTTCCAAGGCACGATTTCTTTCGACAATATTGGTCTCGCTTGGGTCGCTATATTTCTAGTAAGTACTACTACAATTTTACAACACTTTTCTGTAAGTACTTGTTTCTTCAATTATGTCTTAGTAATTAGTTTTTAATGATTAACATTTTATTTTAGGTAATCTCTTTAGAAGGATGGACAGATATAATGTATTATGTTCAAGATGCGCATAGTTTTTGGGATTGGATTTACTTCGTTTTATTGATTGTGGTAAGTTAGCACTTCAATTTTACCACAATACGAGTCGTCACACTCAAGCATTTATAGAATAACCTTATATAAATTGGACAAATAAGAATTCATCTGCAGCAGCAAAACAAAATTTACTTTTCCGGATTATATTAAAAGAATATCTTTTTCGTCACTACAGTATGCATACAAGAATAAAATTCAAAAGATAGGGTAAAAAGTGTTTCATAATAAACTTATTCTCGACCAGCATAAACTTATAATAAATGATAAAATCCCAAATTAAAATGGTTTTTTTTTTCGTAATTATTGCGAAAATAGATATACCTATAAGTTTTCCAAAAAAATACAGGTTGCCATAATCAGCCTATCAGCATGCATATACACAGTTTCCTATTACTGCTAGTACCTAGTGTAAATAAATATGAAATATGTTGTAGATCGGATCTTTCTTTATGATCAACCTATGCCTGGTCGTCATAGCAACACAGTTCAGTGAAACCAAGAAGAGGGAAATGGAAAGGATGCGGGCAGAACGAGCTCGCTTCACATCAACGTCAACATTAGCGTCTTCAACTAATAACAGCGAACCAGCCACATGTTACGCTGAGATTGTGAAATACATTGCTCATTTGTGGAGGCGATTCAAAAGAAGATTAGCTAAGAAAATCAGGTATTTAAACAATTGAACCTTTTCATTAATGAACTCAAAATATTGTATTTTTCGGCTAAAGAGATAGTAGCGCGATTTCGTGTGTAGGGGTAGACTGAAAAGCAGCACAGACTATATTATATCGTGTTTAATGATTTTCTTTTTTAACCTTTATCAAATTTATAACACTTTGTATGTTCCTTCTTTGTAGTGTTGGGACTTGGGCGATCAATTATTCAATTTGGTCTATATGTACGTTTGTTCCTAAAATATTGAATAGTTTTCTCGGGATATGGATAGCAACAAGCAGTAAATACAAATGAAATTATATACATTAACATATTTATTAATTTTAACCAAATTGGCTATTTAAAAATGTTAGTGGTTGAACAATTTCATTAATAAACCGCATTGAGGTAACAGCTTTTAATCGAACATTTAATAATATTTGTTTATCTTTATTAATAAACAATCTGTTCATTTGTGCTTTAATGAAAGCAAAGAGCAGTCTATTGTTCGAATATTGTTTACATCTGCAACCACTTTTGATTACAAATAAAGCTTTTGTTGTGAAAATTCTGAGCTTTGTGTAGTTCCAATTCAGTTCCAATTCGTACATTTCATAATTCCTAGTGTGCTGTTATTTGGAATGTCTTTACAAACCTCTTTTATAAGACGATTGTTCACTGTGACAGAGGGGTTTTTAGAATTTCATTTTTACTGGTCTATCGTCATTCCTAATATTCTTCTTACATAATAAAAACTACATTTCAAGAAAATTCAAAACATTTTCTGTATCTGCAATGACATTTTGTTTTGTTATCACCTAGAGTGTACCGTTACCAGCGTGATCAGTTAAGATGGCGAACCAGTATGGAGACTTTACAGTTACCGACAAACAAACCTAAGCAACATCATCCTTGCTGCCCACGTGTTCATCCGCAGGTTAGTTTCAGCTTTAAACTATTTTATTCACTATTTTTTATACTGCAAAGACTTAACAATTACTCTTTATGTATCTTTAACTTTCTGATCTCCAATATGTTACTTTTTCAATACTCACTAGTATGCTCCTGGAGTCTAGGTAGTCTATTGTTATTACGGTTTATGTCAACTCAGTTTCTTATTATTTATCTGTGTTGACTGTAGTCTTGAAAGAAGACAAAAATGACGAAAATTGCAAAAATTACACAAATTACAAAAGTGATAAATATGGACTATAAATTACACTTAATAAAACTACGTTTTAACGGTTTTAAGCGCGGTAATTTATAATTTGCCGTGGTCACGGAAGACGGCAACTGAAAGGCGGCCGAAACGTCGGATAAACCTAAATAAAATAAATTACCGCGCTTAAAACCGTTAAAACGTAGTTTTATTATGTGTACAAGTCGCGAAAACTTAAGAAAATATTATATAAATTACACTATTTAAAACATAAACAAATTAAAATGTATAAGTGACACAATAACATTTCCATCTTTGTTTTTTGTTTTTGTTGGAACTTTAGAAGGAACTTGTGAGTTCCATGCACAAAACATAATTCAGAACTACCTGCAATTTTAGAATTTGTGCTTTCTAACTCTTTATCATCATCATCATCCGAGCGTTAATCCGGTTGCGTTCGGAGCGATCACTTCGACGCCAGGGTCCGCTTTCCTACTTTTTCTTCTCACTTCGCGCGATCTTCGCATCCCTTGTGTTGAGTACGTTGGTACGCATGTCATGCCTCACAACGTCAAGCCAGCATTTCTTGGCCTACCCTTCGACCGGACCTGGCGGAGCGGCATGGCTAGACATTTGTTCCCCACGTAACTAGCCGGTTTCCGTAAAATGTTTCTCTTAGTTTTAAGCGAATTGTGAAAATTCTAATATAACAAATAAAGTTCTTTTATCCGATAAATGCAAATGTAACCTGTTGCTTCTAGACTGCTAAACCAACTGCAAAACAGAACCAATGCAGGGCAAGGAAATCCAGTGTACACTGAAAAAGAACATAGATTATCTTTTAGTCACAGAGATATCTTGGAAGAGATATCATAATTCCTAGGAATATGAACTTTATTATTACTACTAAGTAATAAATTTTGCATCTTTAATATTAACTTCTACGAATACATGCGTGTCATGGTCTATTATAACGGGGGTAGCCAAATAATAATAATAATATACATATATTTGTGGACATGTGTATGAATAGTCATGGTACATGTACGCGGATATAGGGATATGGTATTATCATTAAGAAAACAATGGAAACGTTGTAAACGATTTTACAAGAGATTTGGTGTATATAGTTTAGATAACGGTGATAATAAAATTGCTTAATCCATTTATTTCAAGTAATTTATATTAAAATTCACCTTTAAAAAAGTATACTTCACTATACGAAATAGAAGTTATAAGGTATAATTAAATGCGATCCACTAGAACGCTGCCGACAAACTGCGATGCAGTTTGGAATGTATTTGTGTCTAATCTTGTAACTTTATTTTTATTAAAATAAAAACATTTCTTTAAATTTAATGAAAAAATATAGTTCAGTATAAAAATAAGTTGTATATTTTATTGATGATTCAAGATGAAGATGATGTGCGCAGCAGTTGGTGATTATATTGCGCAGTCTGTCCTATGTATGCATTTATATTTTTTAGCTTGCCACGATCGACCGGTTGGCCACCCCTGATCTATAATGTCCATACCGGTGTACGAGATTTTATGTAGGTGTGTATTATAAAACATTGTCTGAAGAATTGTATTCTTCAATCAGTATTCAATATGCAAAACGCAGAATAAATAACGAAAAAGAATTTATTATTTTTTTGTATAAAATTCGGAAGGTTGATCATTGACACGCGACTCCCATAATTACGGAGGCTCGAGTCACAATAAAATATTCTTTAAGGACTTACAAAGCCGCTTCCGTGTTGACGGAATGTATTGTATTGTCCGTGTCACAGCCTAATGACATAACGGGGCTTTCAAATGAAAATGCTTTTTTCAAAATCAGCAATATACGTTATTTAAATGAAAAATGTATCAGGGGCAGAAATGGAATTATATCATATAATAAGATATATGTCTTTTTCAAGAGCTCCGTAACGACATGACAAAACCTCTCGAAGCTTGTTGGACCTATACGAATAAAAAAATAAAAATGTATATAAATGCTGTTATAGTATATTAATGCTGTGAAATAAATTCGGTTGGGACATAGTTATATGGCACTTTTATTTATTATTTGAGATATTAAGTGAATTTGATTGGCTATAAAATAATAATCGGGCTATTCATAATAAATAAAAGTGCTTTATAACTTTACCAGATTATACTATACTTAGATACTGACATACATAACCTAACTATTGCGATAACCTTTTGTTATAGCCTGTGGGTTCTATAAATATAATCATTTTAAAACTAACATTGTTTATTGTAGTTATGTGTAATTCTCAGCTGTCATGGTGTAACTCAGAAAGAAGTAATCTAACCGAGTTAAGGCTTAGTCTAAAATTTACTTTATATTGTACTTTACATCTTTGTGATAGTAAATGTACTATTGTTTCTGTGTAAGTAATTATCATAATTTTAAACTCAGTTACCAACAAAAGGTTGACTTTCTATACGTACAGCTACAATATAATCTACCTAACATAACTGTAGACTGAAACGAGAGAGATATTAGCGTTTAAATGAATGTGATCACATCAAAAAATATTACCTGGTTTAGTAGTAAATTTTCCCTATATACCCATTTTTGGAAATAAGTGTAATATATATAGTTTTGTAATGTTGATTAGAAATATTCTTATAATTATGGATCAATAATTGAAAGACAGATAAATGAAATAGTTTACAAAACCATAATGACAATGATATTATATAAACATATTAATTTTCTGAGCGTTTAGTATTCGTTGAGAAAAACAAAAAATATTAAATACGAGTACCTGCTTTTGTAAAAGTGCGAATGGTTGCGTGTATTTTTTTTAAATTTTAGACACAAGATTTTTACTACCTAAATTCTATTTAAGTCTTTTAATGTAGATTGTCTCCCTTACCAATTCACATACATACATAACTTCACGCCAGGTCCCTTGCGGGGTAGGCACGAACAACAGAGCGCCATTTAGGCTTATTCTTACACACTTCACTTGCTTCTTTCACGTTCATAGCTCTTGTCATGCACGCTCGTATGACACGCTCCCTTACCAATTTACTTTTAGGAAATGACTAATATAACCCGCTGCGTACCACGACGAGTTTGCTTTGAGTGTAAATCACAGTGGGCCTCAAGTAGCTTGAGTAATTATTAAGAGGTCATGCAAACTTCCAATCAACCTTCAACAAGTGAAATAAGTTACTGGTATGATTAATTTTAAATTAGATAAATAGACTCTTAATTGTTCACATATACGTGTAAATAGTTTACTTTATATATTATGTATATACAGCGTGTTTCAGACCTTACGACAATAAATCTTTTTGTTCATGACGTACTCTGCCCAAATACAACAACGAATCAAGGTAGCTTGTTTGGTTTAGCCACAGGACCTCATTTTTCATTTCAGAATTTTACAACAACATGTATCTGTTATTGTGACTAAATCGGTAGGTTAGTGACCACATGTATCATGTTGCCAGCTCGTCTCTTCATCATTAAACGCGGAAGTTGTTCATTCTTACGCTCTCGCTCATTACAATAAAAAATAATAGGTGCGAAAGGGACAAATACTTTTCTTTTTGTCAAAATCTGCGCATCAAACAAATGCCGCAACACGTGAGCCGTCAAGTTAGTACTAATTAGTGCTGTACTAGTTCAATCATTTATAGTCACTTCGTGTAAACACAGGAACAAAGGGCGGCCTTATCGCTTTAGAATGATCGTTTTTAGACAACACGAGCTGTGAATTCTGTGTGGAATCGAAAGAGTATGATTGTGTTTTGCAAATTACATACATGTAAACAGGATACGTAGATATTACACGTATATATGCACGACACAATACATATAAGTAAAATAAATAAAAAAGAAAAAATAGTTATTGTCTATTTTATTTTACACATATTATTAATATTTTATTAATTACCAATGTGTTACACCTATGAAATCTAACTTAGCCGAGAAAAGAGTATAGTTACCCGAAAAACTAACAGCGTAGTGAATACAGTACAAAATCACAATATGGCTCGTCCAATGTGGTTCTAAAAGGCCATATTTGTATAAAAGCCTAAAGCTCGTCTGAAAGTCTTTCGTCTGTGAGAGGTGTATTACAACGTGTCAATTTGCAGGGTAACGGCAAGGGTGGCGAGGAAGTGGGTGGGGGTGACGAGCCCCTGGGTCGGCCGAGCCTGTTGCGCGTGCCCTCCCTCTCCGCGGCTGATCTCGAGGTAGGTAATACGAATATGGTACAACGTATACGACCTACTAACTCATTGGAATTTTGAATACAATAGAATAGAATACTTCATTGTACGAAAATGCTACATAAAATGAAGAATATTAAATACAAGTACAATCAGCGGTCTTATCGCCCATGGCGATTTCTTCCAGACAACCTTTGAATGGAGTACGAGAGAAGGACAACAAAAGTCGGTATTTGCTAAACCAACACTTGCACAATAATTTAGTTTATTAATTAATTAATTAATAGTAACATATATGATAATATATATACAAAAATAAATACACATATTGTGTTATATACCTACATACAAAAATAAACAATAGCACTATAGCTTGAGGTAGTCATTTTTAACTAATCTGTTAAAAGATGGTATTTATTTATGTTTCTGAACAACATTTCACACAATTCAGTTTCAAAACCAATATTATTCAAACAAAATAAAGTAAGAAAATAATGTTTATTTAGATTTATTTAAAATTACAAAAGTATACATGAGCAGTTTAATAAAAGCCAAAAGTTAATTAACTCTAAACAGGCCTAACTTGGCAAATGCTGGTTGTTAACTACCAACGCTGGTCTTCCGATAGTGCCAAGCAGTAACTTCACCTTCATAAAAGAAACAAAAAATAGCTAATGAACATTAATAATTAATTATTTTAATTATTTATAATTAGAACAAGATGAAACAAAGAATAGACATATTTTGAATAATTTAATATAAGTACATAATATGTTATGAAATAATTATTGAAAATAGAAAATAATGATTTTTTAAATAATAATAGGTACAAAAGAAAGATAATAATAGGAACAAAAGGAAAGAAATTAAATTAAATAGAGAGCTACAACTACGGAAGAGACTGAACTTCAAACCTCCAAACAAAATAATCACATACCGATACAGTTATTTATGTATGTACACAATCTATTTATTATTCTGAATGACAAGAACAGTACACAATGGAATTAACCATCAAAGCAAAGCAAAGGGAATTCCCTTCTTCTATAATTTATACATGTACGAGCATGTGATATATTTCAAGTAATATTAGATCTCCTCTGTAATGTAAGTAAATATATTATCAAGAAATTTACAAATTTGATTTTTCAAAAATTATGCACAAACTCCTTTCCACGCCAGCCCACCGTATTATATCATCAAATCAAAATAAGATTGATTAACATCATTATCCTTTGTAGGCATAGTATTTATAATGTATATAAAATTGTATACTTTTTGTGTTAATTTTTAATTAATATATATATATAATAATGGAACCTAAAATAAAACACCTTTTTTACGTTTGAATCACAACCAACTCAATTTTCTTACATTTATCATAATAACCAAGTATCCATTATTACAATACCAATAAACAAGTATTTAATCCATAACAATAATATTTAAATATAAACTTTACTGAATATAATCAATTTAATAATCAGACCAAAAATGTTTGACATATGAGTTTACGCTCTAAATAATACGACCATGTCACCAAAATGAGACGGGTTCGCTGATGGACCATCAAAAACCTTTACGCTCAGACGAAATTCTGTCGAAAAGCTTTAGATATGATTTCTTTCCTTTCGTGAGATTTTCGTTTTCTTACTTCGAATGTTATTTTGTACTCCCAAATAGTTTCTTACTTCGAGTAAAGTGAAATACTTCAAATGATTTTGATTGCTTCTTTCTTTTAATAGTATCAGTACTTTCACAGAAATAAACTTAGCATCTTAGAGCTTTAAACATTTGCGTTACATTGTAATGCTGGGGGTTCAAACCCTGTCCAAGAAAAACGCACTGCTTTAGAAATTTCTCTTACCTATTTGACTAATATGTTGTAATTATTAGCATATGATATCGACGGAAGAAAGTCTCGTTTAAAATCGGGACAGCGAGATTATTGATGACTGAAAGTCACACTCATAGTCCACCTGCCTTGATGAGCGTATCGGGTATAATGTCCTCTATCGTAAATAGAAGGCACGAATCCAGCTGTGGAATATTTAAAGGAACAAACTCATTGATTTGGTGTAATAAAACTTGAAGCAAAAACAGCAATTGATTTAAATATACAGTTCCCTTATTGACTACTATTGTTCTTTTACCTCAAGTATAGTCAAGCTAGCAAACAGTTAATTCAATTATTCATGAAGTTATTGTATAATTAAATTGCCTATATGAAATATTATGTAAATATGTATAATTTTATTATCTCTTTCCGATTAGAATGCCTCAAATCTAGCGCTGTTATCGCCGCCATCGTTAGCTCGCAGAAGATCATCAGTGATGTTCAGTGACACTGTACTGCTCCATGCACCAAATGCTCCCCATGTCGCTCACCCGCACAATGTTTGCTCGTCTGAAAAAATGACTCAAACAGGTGAAGTACTTACTTTAGTCAATATAAAATTAGACTATCGCCCATATTTGTGATTGTAAAATTTGAATTCATTAATTAACTGGATCCTAGTAAACATTTTAACTTCATTATCTGATTTCTACAAACAGTGAAACAATGGACATTAACATATCCAAATTAGCACAATGCTCACTGAATAGAATCCATTTGCTTAATCAAACCAAACTACTATATAATACTTCAAACATTAATAACTTGCTTAATATAATAATCATACAATTTTATACTAAAGGCTACTTTTTCAATCATCAGGTAAAAGTTGTTGGTTGTTATCAGAATCAAAATTATTATGTACTAGTATTAATTTCAGTTGTTTCATTTTGATGTTTAATTATATAATAATTTAATATTAAATAACTTTTATCTGATGTTTAAAATTCTCCCTAAACCTATCGACTAATTTCAGCGTAACTTTTGACTAATTACTTTCTTTGTTTTAATACATCAATTTTTAACTAATATCTGTATACATAATGAACAGTTTCAATGGCAAACCATAGAAAAAAGGCTAAAGACGTTTCCTAATAAAAATTTAATCAAGTATTAAACAATAATTGAAATGATTTATAGATTCATTGAATCAACGTGACTGGCTAAAGAGCCAAAGTGGTGAGTCTAGAGACGGTAGATCTAGACGGTGCTATTAGACGGGCATGTGCAATGTTATCTCGACTTCTCGCTTCTTTTCACTATCCTTTTATAGTAATACGCAAAGATCGCATTAGGAATCTCTCCTAACGGATAAAATGTTTACTAACTTTGATTTTTGCTTATTCTTTTTCAACATAGGATTAGAGATCCTCCTTTAACATTTGTTTTATGTATAAATCTATAATCTTCTTTGACTGATCTTTATTTCACTTGAAAGCTTCTTAATGAAATTGTTATTGATTATGACTTAGCGCTCAAAAAAATTGTACGCTTTTTCTCTAAAGTATACATTTAATGCTGTTAACAATACAATTTCTTAATTATATTTGATCAAAATATACTTAAAAGGAAGCTTTCAAATGTGTTAGACACGATTTTATATGAACAGCACAATAGAATTGTAGTCATCACGATTATGATAATTTGGCGGCGTAGAATTCGACCTGCCGACAGGCGATACAGCGGAAGACCGTGCTGCTGCAGGAGGAACCATGTCGTGTCAGGAGTTGTTGGCGTTGTCCGGAGCATTATCAGCTGCGTTACCTACAGGGCAAGTCGCTTTGGATTCCTTCTTCGAAGAATTGACTAAGGGCATCAGCAAGAGAGCTGGAGAAGAAAAAGTTGATACTAAGGTAAGGTTTATTAAATTAAATTTCATAAGGATCAATCTTCAATACTTACAAAACTGTTTGATTTTAAAGTGGTGAATGAAGTTTAGGCCCTATTGGTTCTGTTGCTAAGTGAATTAATTGTGTGCTTATAATATGTATTATTTTTTATGTACCTGTGTATTTTTCAGAACCTTAAACACTACTTATAATTTACACGTCAAAACGTTTTATTATTCATATATAAGAATTAACTGCGAAGTATAAATGACTTACAATATAAATACTATAAGATGGATTGGATATAATATTTCTATAAATATTATTATTAATAATAATATTTATTTTCTTTCAAATGTAACTACTTCAGATAACTACGCACAAATAGAATATTTATAGAATTTCAACAGCTCCCTAAGCTACGAGCCCGAAGCTTATTCAAGGAAATCCAGTATTTGTAGCAAAAATTAGGAATGTCTTATTTACTTTGTCGCACTGCTGCTGCATTTTATTCGTTTTTCCTACAGACAATAGAAATAGATGACTTCTCCTGTTGTGCCGACTTATTAGCCGCAGAAGCAGCAACCAAAGAGACTAAAAAAAGTCGTTTTAATAATGCTTGTTCACTGTTTTGGCGAAGGATAGCAAAATTCTTTAGTAAATTAAGAAAAAATATTAAGAATATTGTGGACCATAAATATTTTCAACAGGGTAAGTTTTTACTCTACAATGCTGTCTTACATATTAAACATAGATATAGACTTTTTATTTGTAAAAAATTTAAAGATGGACGATAGCGAATGGCCTGGTCTGTTTTTTCCATTGGATATGCATCAGTTATTAAGAAAATTGCTGAATTTGGTATTATATGTATTGAATAAACATGATGCATGTAGTAATCATTTCTGAAAAATGGAACGTCTAACTAAGTACAGAAGTGAGACATCTATGACCTGACATTTTTAAAGTTTTCGATATCAATACAAAATCTCGCACTTCATAATTATGTAGAAAGATAGATAGATAACACTTTATTGCTCACCAAATACACAATTTCAAAATATACAATTACAATATTGTCATGGTGGAAACAAAAGGCAGCCTTATCGCTGAAAGCAATCTCTTCCAGGCAACCTAACTTTATTACTTTATGTATACTCCTGTATCCCGATATATTATGTAGAGCACGATAGCTTGTTCGAGTGAACGGTACATTATTATAAAAACTAAAATTTTCAACCAAAATACTGTCCTACTAAAAAAACTTACAATCTCTCTGATGAAACAAGTCATAAAATTATTTAATGACAAAATATTGAGGTGAAATATATCGATGTGTTGAACTAAAAAATTATTCAAAATTGAGAAAAACATTGATTTGTTACCTTATAAAATATTTTTTCAGTTAATAAATACCCTCTTAATCTAGAATTCTGATTTACTATTATATTACGTATGAAAGCATTACAAAACTAACGAATTGAATGCAAATTATAAATTGATTCATCCTTCGCCAGGTATTCTATTGGCCATATTAATCAACACTCTATCAATGGGTATTGAATACCATAATCAGCCCGAAGAGCTTACGGTAATAGTTGAAATCAGCAACGTTGTATTCTCTGCCATATTTGCGGTTGAAATGGTTCTCAAAATCATTTCTGAGGGGCCATTCAAGTACATTTCTAACGGATTCAACGTCTTCGACGGAGTCATTGTTATTCTCAGGTGAGTTCCTGCAAAGTGCGAATATTATGTTGTAATAAAGCAATAACAATTCGCTCTTTACAAACGCCGGATAGCGTGCCGAATACTGAATAGAGTTGTGTAGGTAAAAATTATAGCTCCAAATTCACTCATGATTTTGTACATGTTTCGAATTTTATGTGTTTGTTTGTATTATTGCTAGAGTATATAAGACAGGCTGAGAGCCCATTTGATGGAAAATGGTTACCGTCGCCTATGAACATTTGCGACAAAAGAGGCAAATATATACCTGATAATGCTAATATTAAACGAATCAACCAAATAAAACTAATTTGGTTAAAATGCCACTGACCTTAAAGGTCCAGCGCGATATTTATTTATACAATTTTTTGTTTATATGAAAATTTCTTGTTGGTTCATCCAAATTGAAAGAGAAATGAACCGTCCAATATCGGTTGAATTTGTATCACACATTATATACCTTACTGTGTATTATTTTACCTTTAATAGAAAATTAATATTAATTGGAATTTATGTCCGAATCTAACCGGTGCTGGTAAGACATATCAATTGATAGTAAGATATAAAAACCCGGAATATATTGGAAGGAGTTATGCAAACCGGAACTTTGGCAGAATCAAGTAAAAAAGTAGTCCCAAATCATGCGTTTTGTAAGTGTTGAATTTGGAAATTCCAATAAAATTGATTATCCAACATTTTTTTTACTAAACAGTTTTCTCTGGTCGGTTCTACACGGGTTATTTAAAACATCTTAATTATGTCAAAACTGGCATTCGGTTTATTTAAACCCAGCCTTACACCTGTAAGTTTTAGTCGTTTAAGTCTCTAAGGTCAAGCACGCACTACAATTTATCGATACCGGATTCAGCTGTGAAAGGATGATCCCGAAACGGAGAAATCGTAGTGCGAGTTTAGCATTAGAGGCTTACGTGAACGACATTTACAGGTATAAGGAACTACGTCAAATAATAACTGGTATATGTGGATGTGCTTATTTACTATATTTAATTTCATTTTATATGTCAATAGTGCATTTGAACTTGCGCAAAGTTTGGGACACGATAAAGACTTAGCTGGCAGCTCTGGACTCTCAGTACTACGCACATTCCGGCTTCTTCGTATTCTAAAACTGGTACGATTTATGCCCAACTTGCGACGGCAATTATTCGTCATGCTGAGGACAATGGACAACGTCGCAATTTTCTTCTCACTACTCGTCCTCTTCATCTTCATATTTAGGTAACTATATTTAATATACTTAAGGGACAAGTTATTACATATTTTGATTTCATCATTTTAAAATTTGTTTGATAAAATAAATTAACCATATTAAATAAAATATACTTTAAATAAATGATTTAATAAAATGATTTTAAAAATTACACTAATTTAAACAATTATTATTGCCTTTGATTTTATTATTTTCATACGTAATGTTATTTCAAAGGTCTGTCATTTCTCAAGGAACTTGCTTAAACTATTAGCAGTTCTAAAATATTTATTAAACAAGAATGTCAAGAATATCTATCTTTTCAAATCTCTTTTATAACTTTCAAAAAGCTTGTAATTTTAATAAAATAACATTAATTTTATAAAGCTACTCTTATCACCCTCAATTCTTTTTAAATCGACGCCTTAATTTTCAAAAATATAGCATAGATCAGTAGACTAAATGAATCCATACTATCGCTTACAGGTTTCTGAATTCGTTTTCTTTTAATTCTTCTATAAACCAAGAAGAGTTCTCAAATGTCCAATAATAAGAAATTTTGAACTTTAAACCTAACTATCATACCCGTATCCCTAACCTGTGCACTAACTGTGAGTGATGTCCCCTATTTTCTTTCCGATTTGGTCCTTATATGTCTACCATTTCTGTCTGCGACATTCAACTTACTACACAATGCCACTATCCACACTCTTTACAACTTTTTCTCTTCTATTTATTACCTCTTTTTAACCATAGTGTCTTTCACGCTTTTGTGCTTTTCGTCCACTTCAGTTCTTTTTACACCTGCACTAAATCACTCATATATTTAGTCAACATCAACACATTATTTATCCTTCGTCTATATGTATCCCCTTTTTCTGTGTGTGTTTGGAAAGGATACTATTGGAATGGTATTCTTTATATCTGTATTTGATCTAATCGTATATTGCGTGGTAACGTTCAGCATCCTCGGTATGAACATCTTCGGGTGCAAATTCTGCGACAAAGACGAGCATGGCGACCAAGAGTGCGACAGAAAAAACTTTGATACGCTCTTGTGGGCCTTTGTCACGGTGTTTCAGGTATTCAACATTTTAAATTAAAATACCTAACAGACAATCCAGAAACAGACTGAACTTGCAACATTTACTAAACGCTTCCCACGGGTCCGTCAGCAGTCAACACTCACAGTATGACAATCCCATTAACAGAAGATTGTCTTTGTGAAGGCTAATCGACTAACCACGCGAGTACACAAACTACCGTCCGCCTTGCTGCAATATATTCTCTTCAATAATGCCTTAAAATTGAAACTTCAATTCACTTTTGCGATGCTTTAATAATTATAGCAATTATTTATATAGGAAGAACTTATCTTGCAGCAACGTGTATTGATAAACAAGCGTTCAGTCGCGTAACCGCTACCCTAGAACCCGCGTAGTGTGAGACATAGTATCATTCGTAACAAACTGATCCAAAACCATTTAGTGTCACGTTCACCATGTTGTTCCGTACAGTATTCTCGTCAGAAGCTGTCGAGAGCACATTTCCTAGACAGTGAGCTTGGTTGAGTAGTAGGTTAGCTTGAGGTCGTTTGGAAGCCGAGTCGTGGGGTACCTGTTCGTCAGTTCCTCTTCTCCTACTTTTACAGCTGCACTCAATTTATGATGTATATCTATCACTTTGCATGCTTGCTTTTTTATTATTTGATATTGTTCTTATTGAACAAGATCACAAAATTTGAGAAACAAAGAATTTTATTGTTACTACTTCCTTTCTATATTACTGAAACAATTTGGTAATACTCCATTAAAATGTTCACAGATTTTGTGATCTACCCCAGCATCCCCGTTTTAACTTCAGTAACATTCTAATTTTCAATTACTTTCCCTGTTCTTGAACTCTCAACTTTCACTTTATTAACACTGAGTAAATTGGCCCTCTCGTTTAATTTTCCTTATTCTCTTGTTACATCTGCATCTCACAGGATAAATTTATAAATTAATGCATCGTTATAATTTGAATGATATTGCCACAAGTAATTTTAATGGAACAATATGAATGAAAGTTTTCTTCAATTTATCTTTCAAAAAGCACTTTACGTTTGCCTTTTTACTCTTCCATGTTATTTTAATTGCATTTTATATTTAATATTATAATCATGAGGCAGTAAAACAAGAATGAATAATTAATATTTGTTTTAAATTTATTGATGAACATAATTGCACTTAATAACACGATGTTAATTACAGTATTCAAATAATTTAGATATATTAACAAACCCGTTGGTGGTAGCGTTCCAACGTCGATAACACTGCTTAACCATTTAAGCTTTTAACTGTAAATTGTTTATAGTCACCGTTTTATCTCTTATTTCAAGTAAAGAAAGCAGTTTCATGAAATATGTCTAATCTTACGGTTCATGTAGAATTACTAACACACAATTGATTTTATATATTTTGTTTATAGTAGCACAAAAATGTAAGTATACAAATCTTTTATCACTGTAATATTAACAATAGTAGTATTTGAAAGATCACAGTCCGTAACATTAGTAATATTTCTTTGAAGCCTTTCGGGAGGTTGCAGTGTTACCGTCGCGTACGCGTTTAAGTGTCGTCGGGATGACTCGGTCGCGGCGTGTGCGCATAGTATTTTCTTTTTCTTTCATTTTTTCATCGGCCCCGCGACGCGCAGTATTCTGGGCATGTATCTATTCGGTGGTAAGTTTTGCAAGTACGTCGAAGACAATGGCGCCGAGCGAGACTGTACCTGTCCCGAAATCGTCTCTCACCATCCGAAGTGTGAATGCGACAGGAAACATTTTAATAACATACTATGGGCAACAGTCACAGTGTTCCAGGTAAGCCTTGAGCCGATACAAGTACATAGGTCTATAGTCGGTTTATTTGCGATCCCGTATGAATAATGTTTTAGAAAATAGAGGTCGCGTATTTCTCGTAACTATCAGCCCAAATTTGAATATTATCTTCTTTGACTACATCACTAAGGTTATCAGATAAGAAAACTATTTTGTCTATAAGTGTAAATGATATAAATTCATGTACATTTCTTGGCACATGCGAGAGATTCGCCGTAATCATTAGCTTATACTAGACTTAGTGCATTGTACGGAACGCGCTGTAGTTTGTTGCATCTTGCTTGAGTAGAGTAGCTATAGGTTATGCTGGACCCTTATGCTTGTGTACTCAACCGCCGTCTGTGTTCCCTTCATTCCCTTGTATTAGTGTACACTAACACAATTACATGACACTTGTATACACTAACACGCTGATTACTAACAAAATGATTTTGTGTTTATTTACTTTAATTTGTTGAAATTGAAATTAGTTAACATTTTATTACAAACACCAAATAAGCACAACTTAAATACAATGACAGCACACCTTGCTTATTTTCATTTATTAAAGAGAATTAAATATTTAAAGAATATATGTTGATGTGGTAGAGAGGTTTGCACGCACGATTTGAGTCCTCATTTTAACGCGAACATTTCAGGTGTTGACTCAAGAAGATTGGAATGTTGTGTTGTTTAATGGAATGGAAAAAACAAGTCATTGGGCTGCATTATATTTTGTAGCACTTATGACATTTGGTAATTATGTGCTATTTAACTTGTTAGTCGCCATACTTGTCGAAGGTTTTAGTTCTGAGGTGAGTTATATATATTTAATTATATTTAACTTCGTGGATGGATGTATGAATAAGTTCTCATGTGTTATCAAATATTTTAGCGAAATGAGAGAAGGGAACGCGAGCAACGCGAACTGGCGAAATCAAAGTTATCTAGCGAATGTTTCTCAGAAAATCATGAATTACAATATGATGAGTCAAATTCCGGATCACATTCCAGTGACAGCTTTTCCCAGGTAACAATTTTCTATTTTGTAATTGATACCTTTATTGTATTCGATAAAGGCTATATCAGTGTTTTGCTCGCGTATACTTTGGTTTACAACCCGTAGGAACTCTTACATTTTCTGGTATGAAGTGCAACATAAGCACATTATCGATTCCGAATAAAACTGGAGGCTGCTAATTTTTTTCTTATATTACATTTATGTCATGAATAACAATTTTGAATCAAAGCTATGAAAATGGAACTACGGAATAAAACAACAAAAAAATCTGTTTTATTATTCCACCTTTATGAGCTGATAATGAATTGTTATTCACACTGAAGTGAGGTCAATAGTACCAAAATTAACCCATTATCACGAAAATTTATATGTGACATACTTGAATACAATCTCGATCTTAATCTCGATATCAGAGATGAACACAGTATACTTTTAAGCCCGGAAAATGGGCTAATTTTTACACTATACGGACTGAAGACTACGCTTTCGAAGCCACATAAATAACTGCAGAAGGTTTATATGTATATAAGTAATACATGACATTTTTTTCATATAGAATGAAATAAAGAACTATTGGAAATCAGCGGACGATGTCAGGAGAGCAAAAGACGACATTAACGGTCATAAAGACAAAGCGATGCGTACAAGACGAAAAACCAAATCTTCAACACATCACCCCACTCTATGCAAAGACTGTGCCCAATCCAACAAATGTAACCTCCAAAAGGTGAGAGAAGCCCAGATTAAATCCGAAATCAAACAGAATATGATTTGTTTTGTTTGAATATTTAATTTTAATTCCCAACCTTGCTTCGATGTTGTAAATCTTGTAAAAGTTAATCAATGTCTAAATAAGGGTTTTACTGTCCGTCTAATAAATGTTTATTCATTGAATGTTTATGTGATGCATTAGTTTTGTAAGTGTGTACCAGTTTTATTGCATTTCTTATGTATTTGAGATTGATTTTGTGTGATTTAGGACAATTTTGATTAAAATCGTTAGTAAATAGTTTCTACAACATAAGTGACTGTGTATTCTTTAATGTAATATTATGTGTATAGATTATATTAATTTCATGTAGGAAACTACATTTGAATTTGCGTACTTAATGTACATGAGCATAATCTATAAATGATACTGAAAGCATTTATGTTAAATTCTTGTTCCACAAGAGCAAAAATGAATAGAGATATCGTCCATGCAGGCACGGAGAATGAATACAATTTTCTGCGGCCGGGCGGCCTGTCGTAAGAGGCGACAAAACAACTCACAGCCAGGTAGCATTTGCCCGACTGGATGGGTACCACCCCTGGTCTAGAATATGCTGCCGTAACAAACTTGAGTTGTGTTCCGGTATTAGTGACCAGGTTTCAGTCTCCCTTAAGAGAGCAGCAGCGCACTTGTATCACTTTTGACGTTGCAAATGTCCATAGGCCATGTTAACCGCTTTCCATCAAGTAGGCCGCCTGCCTGTCTGCTGAACTCCTGCAATAAAAAAAATTATGTTCTCTTCATCTTTAAATTAAATTTGATTTGGTATTTTTTATATATACTCATTTTTATTGTTTCAATAATAATAGGTATTTTATATCAACAGTTGTAAAAGTCCAAACTGATCCAACTCCTGAATAACGCTTAAAATTTAAAGTATATTTAATTATTTAAAATTCTATTGGCTTTAATACTTTTAGGAGTCTAAAATGTTAGCAAGCCAGTGCAGGTGTAACAGAGGCGGCTGTCCCGATGATAACGCACACAGCGGCCACACCGCAAGATTCTCCGTCGACCACACTAGAGCCGGGGGCGTCTTTCAGAGATTTCAATGTGGCTTTAAGTTTGGAGAGGTCCTCAATGCTTTCAAGTTTGGATTCTATTGATCGGACTTCGGTACGTATATAGTTAATAACTACTAATGAACCTACTAATTTTGTTAATAGAATTATTAGATGTGTGACCTTAGAGTGTAAATCTTAATATTCGTTGTGAATAAGCTGTATGTAGATTGATGTGATAATATTTGAGTTATCATAATACTTAATTATTTAAAAATATGCTCATATAATTATACGTGAAACTTTATAGCTAGTCTTAAAAGAAATAAATAATTCACGTTTGTGTCTCGGGACGTCCGACAGAAGTGATATCTTGCATGAGAGAAAGCGAAGCCAGATAGACCGGCGCCGAAACGCGTTACGTAACGAAGCGGTTTACCCTCCCATAAGAAGTTATCACTTCAACACCTGAGTAGTTGTATTTCTATTAAAAATCTCATGTTACATAATCTACTCTCACTAGTATAGAAATGTCATAGGTACAAAAACTATAATTATACAAGTATAGTATTTTTTATTTTTCCAAAATAATTTCAAACTGAAAGCACTGTTACTTAAAAATGTGCCGACCTTTTTTTTAATTAAAAAAAAGGAAAATAGTTAATTTATTTATTTTATAGGTACACCAACAGCATAGTAAACATTAATAAGATTATGACATAATAATAAATATAACAATTAAATAAATGCATACATGCCAATAACAGGCGTACACAGCTTTGTCTACAGTTTGTTTGTTAATGGCGCCTAAAGACGCCAAACATGGCCGATTGCAGATATGAACTAATGTCATGCAGTAAAACTTATATTACACTCACAGAAATTTAAGGATTGACGTACAGTCTATAAAATTATCATACTCAAACTACTAAAATACAACTTTCCCAGCGTATTTCCGTCATGAATAAATTTTAATTTAATATGAAAAAGAAAAAAAATAAAGTTATTATTTAAAGCCAATACTCACTCTGATGTGATTGGTGAACTTATTAATGTTACGATTAAATATTTGCATGTACATAAATGAATCACTAACATTTCTCCTTTTTTTCAGTGCGCAAGCATTCCAGGCTTGTTAAAACCACCAAACAGTTACACGTTAACCCTTCATTCTGCTCAAGCGCAACTAGGTGCTGAAAAAGCCAGACTACCCCCCATATCTTTAGCCCCACCACCGTTAACCCTTGCGCCTCCTCCACTAAGACCCATTTCACCAGGATCCACATCGCCAAGCACACCGAGATCAATGCCATCACCAGTATTACCAGAGAAGAACTTACAAATAACTATTGTTAAGGATGACAACTGCTTGAATACCAGTGATAAGTCTAGTCTTCTAAGTTCCCAAAAGTAAGTGTACATTTATAATTTCTTAAGAATCTTACATTTGTATTACATGTTAATAAGAATAAAAAATCCTGTCATATGTGTTCTGGTGTAAGTATATACTGAAAAAACAAAAGAACAGATAATTTTAGAATCACACAAGTAATAATAATAAATTATGTTTCAAAACTATTTCAAATGAAAAATTAAATAAAACGTACTTAGATTTTACAAAGTACTGCAATTGCCAAAATGCTATTTATTATCTTGAGTTTAAATAATTAATAACAATTTTGGTTTATGGTTAATAAATCAAAATAAAATTCCAGTTCCATTGATTACCTACCTTCTTCAAAATGCCTATATTTGAACTATCAAAGAATGTTAATATAATTTATTCGTATATATTATATATTTATATTTTTTCATAGCTTAAAAAATATATGTAATCTTCTTAGTTTAATTAACATGGAACATAATGTAAATAACAACATACAAAAAATGTAAATAAAGTTATAATGTTTTTAGGAACGTTAGCTTGGTGAGCACCACCGTGAACATTGATGATAAATGCAGGGTGCAAAGAGGATACAGCTGGCGCCTGTCAAGGCCTAGTTTAAGAAGAAAACCTAAACAAAGGACTGGCTCTGATTCAGACGCTGTCGTTCTCAACAATGGCAGAGATCATTCTGTTTGCAATGGTAAGTATGTGATTGTTACTGGCAGAGTATCATACCGTTCATGGCTGGTAATGGCAGGTTCATAACGTTCCATAGATTCAAATAATTAACAATAACATACAAAGAATAAGAATAATAAGGCATGACAATCGTACAGTAAAAAATATAAATCGTATCAAACTCCAATCACAGTTGAGCCCACCAGGCTCTTGTTTTTATGAAAAAACTCAATTACATTTTTCAATGATCCTCTTATTATTTAAACATTTAAACATATATTTTAATCTTCAATGTATCATAAATTACAAAGAACATTAACCATTGCTTTGTCCATAGGTTCAAGTCTACGAAAGAATGAGATTCTGTTATCTTCATCGATGGTAATAAAAAATGATACCCAATCAGAATTACCCAATAACAGATCTAGAACACAATTGCCTGCTCCGAGAGTACTAGCACCACCCTGCCAGCGGTATC